>CAWUFW010000626.1:1800000-2375756 GCA_963921515.1 Calotriton arnoldi
TGCAGAGGGCTTCTGTTAGCCAATAACATTGAAAAAGCTCCTGCTCCCAGTGGGCAGGTACAGTGCAGTGGGCAGGTGCAGTGCAGAGGGCAGGTGTAGTGTAGTGCAGAGGGCAGGTACAGTGCAGAGGGCAGGTGTAGTGCAGAGGGCAGGTGTAGTGCAGAGGGCAGGTGCAGTGCAGAGGGCAGGTGTAGTGCAGAGGGCTTCTGTGAGGCAATAACATTGAAAAAGCTCCTGCTCCCAGTGGGCAGGTACAGTGCAGTGGGCAGGTGCAGTGCAGAGGGCAGGTGTAGTGCAGAGGGCAGGTGTAGTGCAGAGGGCAGGTGTAGTGCAGAGGGCAGGTGCAGTGCAGAGGGCAGGTGCAGTGCAGAGAGTTGAACCTGTAATGATTCAAACATATCCCCGTGGGTTGTTTGCAGATTTTTGAAGTGAAGATATAACCCAATGAGCTATGTTTTTTCTGGTTTGAACCTTGTGTCCTGAGGGTACAGCACATGGACACACAGATTGTGTTACGTATAGTACACACCGGTGCTTGCACATTAGATACTCCCAGGGCTCTGAGGCAGATTTGTTGGCCCTCTACACTGGCATGTTGATTAAACACTCTGATAATTTAATGCACTCACATATGACTCCACCCCATTTCCGCCACCTTAGCCTCTTGCCCCCCGCCCCAGTGTGTGAGATCCCAGGGGAATGCATTTCATTTCCAGTGCAGTCAAGGGCAGTCGGTGACAAAAAGCCTGGCAGTGTCCCTCCCTGAAACACCCCCTGAGACCTCCCCAGGCCCCTTGAGATACCGGAGTGGTCATCGCAGCATGGAGCCTTGGGTGGCAATGTAACCCCTCTCCCCCCGCCCCCCACCCCCACGCACACCCTCCCGTCCTCAGCTGCTCAGCATCAATTGCTTCCTCCTTAAAAGACGAGACAGAAAACAAGGCCCCCCGCTGGGCGGTTACAGGGTCTCATGTGTTATTCATGGCGGCCTCCTGTCGGCACTTCTGCAGCCCCCAGCTTCATCCAGAGACACCCGCACATCCCTGGAAGGGTCACGGGTTCAGCTCTGGCCCTGCACACTCAGCCACCCCCTGCAGAGGAGGGGCGTGTGATGGGGGCGAGCCAGCACTTGGTACCCTATACCTCAGGGTCTTAAGTAGACCCTTTTTTATCACACTCTCTGTTTTACCATGAGACACCATTCCCTACTAATAGTGAAAGGTGACACTCCCTGGCAGGAAACTCTAAAAGAGCAGCGGAATGTCTTCTGATGCAAACAAGGGAGACCGCAGGGGCTTCTGGGATCTGAAGGAACACATTGGGTCCGCTTGGAGGGGGGCGATGAATCCAGGGGTGGGCGATAGATTCCGCTCTTGCACATTAAGGAGCCTTCCTGAGCTCGAGAGGAGCTTGTGACGTAAGCTCCAACTAAATATTCAGCCTCGTAGGAGTAAGTTACGGTTGGGCCTTTATAAACTGTGTAGTTTCTGCTCACGTTGCCAACCTTACTGCTACCCCACCCCTTACCTCACTCTGGTGTATTTGTACATCAGAAGGCGCCATGCCTGCCTTGGATTCTGTATGACTCCTGCTCTTATTACCAACTTCCTTTCCTGCTACAGCTAGTATTTCACCCACCTGTCATCCTTTTACTCCTCAAACAGTATCCTTGTCCATCACAAAAGTAAAGCGAGATTACCAAAATTGCTCCAGTGTAATTCATATTTCGCCCAGGCCCACGTGCAGCCCTCGGGGTGAGATACACCTGGATGGAGGACCACGCGGACTGGCTCTTTATAGAGGATGCCGCGACCCTTGACCTAAAATGTAATAAAGAAGTCCCTCCCTCCTCCCCCAGCGCCTCCCACCTAACTCTTGTAAAGACCGCCCCTCAGCTCCAAATCACCCATCAGTGATGCACAGGGACACGTGCTATGATATGTTATGTTAATGACACGTATATAACGCACAGATACCACAGGTCTCTGAAGGGCCCCGCAGGAGGCGTATCCTCAACACATTTGAACAATCTCTTTCCCTGTCTTCTAAACTGTAGTCTTTTACCCTCTCTGACTTGTTTTAACTTTGCGACCTTCTCAGAAATATCTAATTCACCAGCAACCCCCACATTTTTTAAGTTTCACCTATGTGTAACCAGGGATGCTGCCACAGAGGTCGTGCCCTAAATACCCCCACAGACAGGCCACCCCCTCCCATCAATGTCACCACAACAACCAGACGCCCCAATAGCCCTTACTGAAGAGAGAAGCTACATCTCTCCACATTACCTTCACGTTTTCAGTTCCACTGGAAGTAACACCATGGCAGCCTTACCTTAAAGTCTGTAGCTGTAGAGAATGACCACACCCCCATCAGTGGTATGCAGGCAGTGCTTAATTTGTAAGGAAATAGATGCAGGGGTGGAAGGTTTTCTTAGGATCACAACAGTGGTGCTGCCACGGATGAGATTACAAAATTCCAGGGCTGCCTAGTCTTGATTCCACCTCCTGGCTCTTTCTTCCCCCACCCTCAACTTTGTCTCATTAACTCCTAAACATTGAGGCTGCCTCGTTTTGATTCCACCTCATGCCTCTTCCTTCCACCCCCTACACTTCCTGTCTGCTCATCTAGTGAATACCAAGGCTGCCTAGTCTTGATTCCACCTCATGCCTCTTTCTTCCACCCCTACACTTTCTGTCTGCTCATCTCATGAATACCAAGGCTGCCTAGTCTTGATTCTGTATGCATGCATGTATGAGGGTGTCTCACACTGCTGCTGCTTATTCAGCACCTGCTCTGTGTGCATGAGGGTGCCTTGCACTGCTGCTGCTCACACATGTTGAGCATGTATGAGGGTTCCTTACACATGCTGCTGCCTCACGTATGTGTTCTGTGTGTATGAGGGCGACTTGCACCGCTGCTGCTCACACATGTAATGCATGTATGAGGGTTCTTCACACATGCTGCTGCCTCACGTATGTGTTCTGTGTGTATGAGGGTGCCTTACACTGCTGCTGCTTATTCAATATCTGTTCTGGATGTGCATGGTGCCTTGCACAGCTTCTGCTTTATGCACCTGTTTTGTGTGCACAAGGCTGCCTTGCACTACTCCTGCCTCTTCTGTGAGTATGAGGGTGCATTGCACTGCTGCTGCCTACTCAGTGTTCTGTGTGCACAAAGGTGCCTTGCACTGGTCGTGTGCATATTCTGTGTGTGGGCGTGTGCCTTGCACTACTGCTTCCTCGCGTAAATACAGTGCTTAATTTGAGCCGGTTGTTGCAGGTGGTGGACACCCACACTTATTTCTGGGGACTGGCATTTATTGTTTCTACGTCAGATATTTACCGAGCGCGTGAAAGAGAAAACCCACAGATCGGAAAGACGGAGAAAGAAGGCAAACCCGTCACAAAGGGAGAATTTGCAAGAGTGAGATGAAGGGGCAGGGAGTGTCTGGTGATGGATTGAAGAGGCTTGAGGTGGCTTCCAGACTACCAGGCGTGGCTTTCGGCACGCCAACATTTAATAGCACCGGCCGCGGGCTTCTGAGCAGAGCTTCGGACATCGGCACTCTTTCTTTTACAAAATAAGCACTACATATATGTTCTGTGTGTGGGAGGGGGCCTTGCACTGCAGCTGTCACATACATGTTCTGAGTGTAGGAGGGGGCTTTTCACTGCTGCTCCCTGGCATGCATGTTCTGTGTGTACTGGTGTCTTTGCACTACTGCTGCCTCACATACATGTTGTGTGTGTGTACTAGGGTGATTGAACCACTGCCTTCAGGCATATAAGCCATATTTGTATGTGCACTGCAGCTGTTTCACATACATGTTCTTTGTGTAGGTGGGTGTTTTCAACTGCTGCTGTCTTACATTCATGTTTTGTGTGTGGAAGGTTGTCTTGCACTGCTGCTGATTTCTCACATACATGTTCTGTGTGTAGGTGGCTATTTTGCATACATGTTCTGTGTCATGTGTACTAGGGTCTTTGCACTGTTCGTGTCTCACATACATATTCATGTGTAGCAGGGTGCTTTGTATTGATGCTTTCTCACATACATGTTCTGAGTGTAGGAGGGTGCATTGCACTGCTGCTTTCTCACATATATGTTCTGTGTGGGAGAGTGCCTTCCCCAGCTGGTGTCTCACATACATGTTCTGTGTGTAGGAGGGTGCTTTGCACTGCTGCTGCCTTACATACATGTCCTGTTTGTAGGAGAGTGCTTTGCACTACTGTTGCCTCACTTACATCTGTGTGTACAATGATTTTGACACTGCTGTTGCCTCACATATATGTTCTGTGTGTAGGAGGGTGCCTTGTAATGCTGCAGCTGTCTTACATACATGTTCTGTGTGTAGGAGGGTGTTTTGAGCTGGTGCTGTCTCACATACATAAAAATATTAAATCCGCTCGCAAGCTACACATTGCTCATCAGCTGGAGCAAGCGGGGAACAATTCTAGGACCCTTTACCAGATCCTGAAGTCTTACACCAATCCCAGGGCATGCGAAACGAATAGTTTCTTACCTGTCGGTGTAGTTTTGCAGCTTGAAGACTTTCTGGATTCACTATGCTGTGCATTATTCCGCCATCTCGTGGTTGGGTCCGGATTCGTAGTCTTTTCTTTCTTTTTTTTGTTGTTGTTGTTGGCTTAGGTGGACGGCGACGCCCCACCATTTGGTGTCCTCGGTGACGTCATCGCGCTTCCTGCGGAAGCTCCCACCTTTGGTCGCCATTTTCGGATTCTTTTTTCTTTTCCTCTTATTGGTTTGTAGTCTATGTCTTTTTCTTTTATCCTTCTATTTTTCTTTTGATCCCTCTAAACCTTTTATGTAGTTTAGTTTTACCCATAACCTCCTATGTTATTTTCCTGGCGGAGGCGGGTGGGATCGCTAGTGAATCCAGAAAGTCTTCAAGCTGCAAAACTACACCGACAGGTAAGAAACTATTCGTTTTGCAGCGTGAATCTTTCTGGATTCACTATGCTGTGCATAGACTTTGTAGCGGTATTGTTATTGCGGTGGTTGGGTGGAAGATGAGCATTGGTTGCTGAAAATGTGCTGTAAGACCTTCTGTCCTACTTGTGCCTCTTTGTTCATCTGGATATCCACACAGTAGTGTTTGGTGAACGTGTGCACGGAAGACCATGTTGCCGCTTGGCAAATGTCTTGGATAGGTGTGTTCGCTAGGAACGCAACCGTTGCTCCTTTCTTCCTTGTTGAGTGAGCCTGGGCGGCTCCCTCTAATTCTTGTCCTGCCTGCTTGTGGCAGTGTTGTATTGCCTGTGCAATCCATCGTGCTAAGGTATTTTTTGTTACTGGTCGTCCCAAGAAACTGCTTGCGAAGGAAACGAAGAGTTGTTTTGTTTTCCTGCATTCCTTTGTCCTTTCTATGTAGTGCATCACTGCCCTTCTGGCGTCCAGCGTGTGTAGCGCCTTTTCTGTGGGCGTTGATGGTTTTTGGAAGAAACTTGGTATCTGTATTGTTTGGTTAATATGGAACCGCGACACCACCTTTGGCAGGAAGTGTGGGTCCGTTCTCATGACAATTCTGTCCTTGTGTATTTGCAAGTAGGGCTCTTGTAGTGTAAGAGCCTGTAGTTCACTGACCCTTCGCAGTGATGTGATAGCCACCAAGAATGCCGTCTTTAGTGTGAGCATGTGCAGTGTAGTCTTGTGTATGGGCTCAAATGGTGATTTCATCAACTGTGTTAGCACAGTGTTGAGGTTCCAGCTTGGGCTGGCATCCTTTTTGGGGGGGCTATTCTTTTAGCCCCCTCCAGGAATCTTTTGACCACCTGGGAGGTGAAGAAACTTTTCCCCGCTTCTCCCCTGGTGTAGGCCACTATGGCTGCTAAGTGAACCCTTAGTGACGAGTAGCTCAGCCCGCTGTGTAGTAGGTGCGTTAAGTATTGTAGTACCGTTGATTCTTTTGTGACCTTTCGTTGCAGTCCCTCTTTAAGGCACCATTGCGAGAACCTTTTCCACTTTGCAATGTAGCACTTCCTTGTAGTGGGTCTCCTTGCTTCTCTGAGTACTGCCATAGTGCTTGGTGGTAGCTTGAGGTGTGCGAATTCTAGGTCCTCAGGAGCCATGCTGCTAGGCTGAGGCTCTCTGGTTCTGGGTGGAGCACTTTTCCGTCTTGCATTGTCAGGAGGTCTTTCCTTCTGCTGAACCTGTGCGCTGGTTCCTGCGCCATTTCCATTATTTGTGAGAACCATGACTGTCTGGCCCACTGAGGTGCCACCAGTATGAGTGTCATGCTGCTGCTCCTGCATTTGCTGAGTACCTTGTGTAACAGTGGTATCGGGGAAAAGCGTATGCAAATTCGTTCGACCAACTTATCCATAGCGCATTCCCTAGGGACCTTTGGTCCGGTTGTCTGGATGCGTAATGTTGGCATTTTGCATTCTGGAGTGTTGCAAACAGGTCTATCCGTGGTGTACCCCATTTTTGGAACAGCCGCTGCACCTCCTGCTGGTTGAGTTCCCATTCGTGGGATGCAGACGTCTGCCTGCTGAGTCGGTCTGCTTCTACATTGTCTATTCCTGGAAGGTGTATTGCCAGTAGGTCTATCCTTAGAGGGATGGCCCATCTCCAAATCTCTTGTGCCAGGCTTGATAGCGGTGCTGACTGTGTTCCACCTTGTTTGTTGATGTAGAACATGGTGGTTGTGTTGTCTGTTTGTATCAGCACTCTCTGGCCGTAAAGCTGCTTCTGAAAGGCTCTTAAGGCTAGGAACACAGTTTTTAGTTCTAGGTAGTTGATGTGTCTCACAGCCCCCTGACGCGGAGTCTGTCCATGTGCGCGCCCCAGCCCTGCTGTGAGGCGTCTGTTGTGATGGTCACTGTTGGAGTTGGCTGTGTGAATGGCTTCCCCTGTAATATGTTCTCTTCCTTCCACCACGCTATTTCTCGCTGCACTGCGTGTGTGACAACCACTAGATCTTCCCAACTCCCTGTCGCTTGTGACCACTGTTGCTGTATCCATTCTTGGAACGGTCTCATGTGCAGCTTGATATTTGGGACTAGGTGGATGCATGATGCCATCATCCCCATTAGTCTGCTCACCGTCCTCACTGTCAGAACTTGCCCCTTGCGGTAATGACGTGTTTCCCTCAGGAGCGCTATAGTTCTCTTGTCGCTGGGGAACACTTTGGACTGTGTGCTGTCGATTTGTGCCCCTAAGAATATTTTGATCTGCTGCGGTTCTGTTGACGATTTCTCCCAATGTATTGAGAAACCTAGTCTGGACAGTGTTTGTATGACTTGTTTGATGTGATCTTTGCAGTGCCTGTATGATCCTGCTTTCACAAGCCAGTCGTCGAGGTAGGGGTATACATGTATGCCCTTTCTCCGTAGGTGCGCTGCCACTGCTGCTAGGCATTTTGTGAACACCCTTGGTGCGGACTTGAGCCCGAAGGCTAGCACTGTGAACTGGTAGTGATTCTGGCCTATCACGAATCTTAGTAGACGTTTGTGTTTGTGGTTGACGGGTATGTGCAGATATGCGTCTTTCATGTCTATGGTCGCCATGTAGTCCCCTTGTTGGATTTGGGGTATTACTTCCTGAAGTGACGTCATTTTGAATTTTTGAGATCTTACGAACTTGTTCAGGAATCTGAGGTCCAGTATTGGCCTTAGTGTTTCGTCTACCTTTGCCACTAGGAAGTACGTTGAGTAGACTCCCTTGTTCCTTTCGTTGATTGGAACTGGTTCTATTGCTCCTTTTTTTAGCAGCTCCTCTGCTTCTAGACGTAGGAGGGCGAGCTCCCTTGCGGGGAGTGGCCGGTGTCTTGATTTTCTGCCCGGGGGGTGTTTTTGGAGTTCTCTGCAGTATCCGTGCCGTATGATGTTCAGTATCCACTTGTCCGTGGTAATCTCTCTCCATTGTGTGAGGAAGTTTCCTATTCGGCCCACCACCGGGGTTGTATGCTCGGTGGTTATTTGTTTGCTGTGTGTGTTTCTTATTTTTTCCTTCTGTTGACTTCTCCTCTCCCTTGGTGTTGATAGGGGAGGGTTTGGTTTCTTTGCGGAGTCACTTTGAGGTGGGCTGCTGACCCCCTCTTCGGGACTGTCCCCGTCCGTACCCGCGTCCTCTGAGTTGATACTGCCAATTTTGCTGTTGTTGTCCCTGTTGGCTTTGGCCCTGGTTGTTCCCCTGGTATCCTTGTTGGGGAGATTGGTGGGAAGTGGCTGGCGCATTGCCCCCTCTACCATTGGGCCGCCTTGAGGGGGTTCCTCTTCTCATCCCCCTGAACTGCAGTGCTCCCATGGACCTCGCAGTTTCATTGTCTTTTTTAAGCTGCGTCAACTTCTCGTCGACTGGGGCTCCAAACAGTTTCTGGCCGTCGAATGGCGTGTTCAGGATATTGCTTTGTACCTCAGGTTTGAAACCCGAGATCCTGAGCCATGCGTGTCTCCTTTCAGTCACCCCTATCATCATCTGCCTGCTGGAGTTCTCTGCTGCGTCCAAGGCTGATTTTAGGCAAGTGTTTGCGATAGCCTTGCCCTCTTCCACTAGGTGATTAGCCCTTTGTTGGTGTTGTTGTGGCAGGTGTGTTACGAGCTGGCTCATTTCATCCCAATGCTGGTATGTGCTCTCCTTGTCTGGAGGTGGACCTGTGTTAGTGGGCACATTGGCCCTTTTCCTGGCCGTTGCCGTGATAATGGAGTCTGCTGGCACTGACCCTTGGATGTACGCAGGGTCTTTTGAGGAGTGTTTGTACTTCTTTTCGCTCCTTGGTGTAACAGCCTTGCAGACTGCTGGTTCTTTGAAGGCCTCCCTTCCCTGGTCCAGGACGCTAGGAAGCATGGGTAGGAACTGGGACCTGGTTTGTTGAGGAAGTAGGGTTTCCAAAAGGAAACATGCCTTCGCCTTCTCCTCTTGCATTTTGACGCCATACGTTGCTGCAGCCTTTTGGACGACCACATTGTAGACTCCAATGTCATCTGGCGGCGAAGGCCTCGAGGGATAAGAGTCTACCCCTTCTTCTGGTGATTCTGCATCGAGGTCTTGCCCGTCTAAGTCTTGTGCTTCCGAGGGCGTCGAGTCCCGGTAAGACTGGACCTCTTCTTCGCCTTCGGCTTCGAAGTAGTAGTCCTCTTCGCCCTGTTCGTCGAGCGGTTCGGGGGTTTTCGGGGGTTCGATGTCTTCGGTGTCGCCCTCCCCGAGTGCTTCGCATGATGGCTTCGACGGAATGGCGTATAGCTTCATTTTTTCGTCAAAGTCTTTTTTCCGTTGCAGGATGCTCGCCATCTCTGCTTCGAGCCTTCTCTTTTTCTTCTCCATCTCGTGGACCTTTTCGGCGTCGATGGCTGAAGTGCCCCTCTTCGCGGTCTCGGACGTCGAGGATGACGCCGGGCCTTCTTTTCTGGGCGTCGAGGCTTCCTTTTCGGAGGTTACCTTCGACGCCCTTGGTTTTTTGGAGGCTTTTGCCGATTGGGAGTCCTTCCCGAAGGATCCGCTCAGCTGTTTGTCCTTGGTTGCTGTTGCTTTCGTCGAGTGTTTCGGCGGCAACGCTCCCTTCGAGGACTTGGCTTCACTTCTGAGAGTGTCGCTCGGGGCCTTGGCTTCACTCTTTCGAGCGTCACTTGGGTGCTTCGGGGTCGACGTCTCCCTTACCTCCTTCGACGTTTTCTTGTGGACCTCGACGACTGAGCAGTCCTCCAGGCCCTCTGCGATGTTGTCTTCCTCTCCACTCGAGAGGCCCAGGTCTCGGAGCGATGGAGCTGGTCCCTGGCCCTGCATGTTGTAGTTAGCCCTTCTTTGCCTCTCTCTCACCCGGAGGGTTTTCGGGGTGAACGCCGAACACGCGTTGCAGTTTTCGCTGATGTGGTCGAGCGGCAAGCAGAGGTTGCAGACTGGGTGCTGGTCCTTCTGGGCGTACTTGTGGTGACAGTTTTGGCAAAACTTAAACGGTGTCTTGTCCATACCCGCGCTCAGGGGGCCCCCTGTGAGCGCATTCTCTGTAGGCGTCGAGATTTTGGTCGTGGACCTTCTACCTCGTCGTCCTTCTCGTCGCCTCCGGTACTCGTCTCCTCGTCCGGTGTCTCAGGAAACGATCCTCTGTGGTGATTATTGAATTTTCGAGATTCTTCGTCCAAACTTTCTGGAACTTCTCGTCGACGATCCAGACCCCACGGCGGAAAAAAGAATCTGAAGATGGCGACCAAAGGTGGGAGCTTCCGCAGGAAGCGCGACGACGTCACCGAGGACACCAAATGGTGGGGGCGTCGCCGCCCACCTAGGCCAACAACAACAAAAAAAAAAGAAAGAAAGAAAAGACTACGAATCCGGACCCAACCACGAGATGGCGGAATAATGCACAGCATAGTGAATCCAGAAAGATTCACGCTGCAAAACTGTGGAAACTTCCTCCCAGTCGCTTTGCGACAATATAGCTTCCTTTCTTACCCAGAAAATCGAAGCCATCTACCAGAAAATCACCTCATCCAATGAAATCTTATTGCACCCCACTACAGCATTTTCTACCTCGTTTGACAACGCCTCGCAGCTCCTCTGCTTTCCCTCACTCACTCGAGCAGAGGTTGAATCCCTTCTCATCAAAATTAAATCTGGATCACCTTCTGATATTATTCCTGCAAAAATCTCCTCCAGACTATCCGCACAGCTAGCCACACCCATCTGCACCATTCTGAATAGCTCCTTGAGGGTGGGCAGACTACCCGCAGAATGGAAAGCAGCTCAAGTCGTACCCATCCGTAAAAATCTTAAGATCCCCGCCACGGAGCTGTCCAATTACCGCCCTATCTCTCTGCTCCCCCTTCAAAGCAAACTTATTGAAAAACACATAAACAGATATTTGTCCGATTATATTGAAACCTCTCAATGCCTTGATGTCTCCCAGTCAGGCTTCCGGGTCAAACACAGCACTGAGTCCGCCTTAATTGAGGTTACGGACAATATCAGAATGGCCCTGGATAATGGTCAGGCAGCACTGCTGGTGCTGCTTGACCTATCGGCGGCGTTTGACACCATCTCGCATCATATCCTACTGGAGAGACTTCAGGGCATTGGAGTACAGGGGGTTGCACTAAAATGGTTGACTGACTTCCTTACCGACAGAACCCAGACAGTCACACTGGGAACCTTCAGATCTAACACCAACAAAGTTACAAAGGGGGTACCGCAGGGCTCATGCTTGAGCCCCACTCTCTTCAACATTTATGTTACCACCTTGGCGAAACTTATGAGGAACTTAGGGTTTAGTCCCATCTCCTACGCGGACGACACCCAACTCCTCCTCACCTTCGACAAATCTAACCCCGATATACAAATCACCTTTTCTGAGGGCATGAAGACCATTGCCGCCTGGATAAGGACCAATTTCCTCCAACTGAATGCCGATAAATCAGAGAACATGCTGTTTGGAGGAGCTGCCATAAGCTGGACTCCCAGGTGGTGGCCGGAGGAGTTGGGTGCGGCTCCCTCTCCCAAAGAAGTAGCCAAGAATCTAGGATTCCGAATCGACCACAATCTCACATTCAATGCCCACACCACAACCATTGCTGGCACCTGCTACCATACACTCAGTCTACTCAGAAATGTTTTCCCTCTATTTCCTTCCTCGACTAAAAAAACTTTGATGCAAGCCCTAGTTTTAAGCCGGCTGGACTATTGTAACGCACTATTAGCTTCGGCTAATGAGGCCTCCCTGAACAAGTTACAGGTTGTGCAGAATACGGCTGCTCGACTAGTAGCTAATGCCCCTCCCAGAATGGCTTCCATCCCCCTTCTCAAAAAACTCCACTGGCTCCCGGTGAGAAAGCGACGAAGTTCAAGATCGGATGTATTGCTTATAAAGCCCTTAATGGTCAGGGGCCTTCATATTTGTCCAACAAACTCATCAAGTACACTCCCCCGCGAACCCTTAGATCAGGGTCCAAGCTACTTTTATGCACTCCCAGAATTAAAAAGGCTTGCAAGGGTGGCAAAGCTTTTTCTCATCTTGCCCCTACTTTCTGGAATGAACTGCCCCTCCAGCTTCGCGATTGTCAGAGCCTCCCTCTGTTCAGGAAGCTTCTAAAAACCTTTCTCTTCTAATTCCCCGGGTCTGGCTGTAGCACTCCGTCCTAAGCGCAGAGATACCCCTCTGGGGGTGATTCAGCGCTATAGAAATAAATAAATAAATACATGTTCTGTGTTTATGAGGGTGTTTTGAGCTGGTGCTGTCTCACATACATGTTCTAAGCGTAGGAGGGTGTTTTGAGCTGGTGCTGTCTCACAAACATGTTCTGTGTGTAGGATGGTGCTTTGCACTGCTGCTGTCTCACATACATGTTCTGTATGTCGGAGGGTGTTTTGCTCTGGTGGTGTCTCACATACATGTTCTGTGTGTAGGAGGGTGCTTTGCACTGGTGCTGTCTCACACACATGTTCTGTGTCTATGAGGGTGCTTTGCACTGCTGCTGTCTCACATACATGTTCTGTGTCTATGATGGTGCTTTGCACTGCTGCTGTCTCACATACATGTTCTGTCTGGGAGGGTGATTTGCACTGCTGCTGCTGTCTCACATACATGTTCTGTGCATAGGGGGGTGCTTGGCACTGGTGCTGTCTCACTGTGTGTAGGAGGGTGTTTTGTGCTGCTGATGTCTCACATACATGTTCTGTGTGCAGGAGGATGCTTTGCCCTGTTGGTGTCTCACATACATGTTATGTGTGCAGGAGGGTGCTTTGCACTGCTGGTGTCTCACATACATGTTATGTGTGTAGGAGGGTGCCTTGTACTGCTGCTGTCTCACATACATGTTGTGTGTGTAGGAGGGTGCTTTGCACTGCTGCTGTCTCACATACATGACGAATGTGTAGGAGGGTGCCTTATACTGCTGCTGCCTCACGTACATGTTCTGTCTGGGAGGGTGGTTTGCACTGCTGTAGCCTCACATACATGACGCATGTGTAGGAGGGTGCCTTGTACAGCTGATGTCTCACATACATGTTGTGTGTGTAGGAGGGTGCCTTGAACTGCTGCTGCCTCACGTACATGTTTAGTGTGTAAAAGGTGTTAGCACTCGAGCTGCCTCGTGGCGCACATGTTCTCTGTGTAGGACGGTGAAGCTGCACACGGTTTTCATGCCTGGCTGTTCTCCCTTTCGTAAAACACACGATAGGAATTAAACCCAGCCCGGGGCGGTGAAGAAGCGCAGCTCCGTCTGTGGGAGGCGGAGCTGTGGTGGAAATGCCTGTTGTGTAACAGAGCAGTGCCCACGAGCAGTATGTGATGATGATGTGAGCTGTGATGAAGGGGGACACAGCTCTGTGTGCAGAATAAACAGACACAGGCAGCCCTTCATCCATGATTTACACTTAATCCCTTCACCTGAGGTCAGTGTGTCAGATGCACCGAGAGAGCCTCGTTCTCAGCTGCAGGTGTCTAGAGCAGGGCTTTAAGTGGGATGAAAAAACTGGAGGGTCTCTCCAAGGGGCGTGGCCAGTGTAATTAAGGGCGTGGCTTAAAAACACATAAGCTAAAAATCTGTGCTTAGCATAGTGTGCCGCCCGACTTGTATTTTTCTGTTTCTGTCATTGCAGCTAGATATATAATACAACAAGTAACATCATACCTATAACAAGTCAGGACTATTGGCTTTGTCAATGGTTGTTAGTTGCATAAGATAAATAAGCAGCAACTATGGCTTGTATATAATATTAAAAAAGCTTCCACTTAAGCCCTGGTGACACCAGGACAATGTTGCTGCTCCGGAGTTTCAAAGAGAAGGAAATCCAGAGAGAAAATGACTCTCTAAAGGATTTCCCTTCTCCTTCAACGCTCTCCTGGCATGACGTGAGAATTGAGCAGTGTGAGCACGCGCACATGATGTGCCAGCTCTCAATGCAGTCCGGAAAAAAACGGACCGCCTGTGCCAGGGCACAAAACAGAGCCCGATAGAGCCCCGTTTTGAGGCCCCTTTTAAAAAACTGCCGATGCTCAGACCCGGTGAGACCCGGCCCACATAAAGCACTGGTCAAGAGAGATTACCAGCTTTTTAAAGCATCTCTCACTAACCGCTAGAAGGGTTCACAAGCGTGTAAACCAGATTACCAGCTGTTTAAATCAACTGACACTGACCGCCAGAAGGGTTCACAAGCTTGTAACCCCTCCCCACACCCCCACCTCCTCACAGGCTGCCAGAAACCCTAGGCTGCACCCCCATCCGGGGCCGTGATAGTAGTAGAAATACAGCTGCAGAGATACTCTGGCTGCCACTGTTACCACCAGTAGAAAACTAACCACTGATTATAAACCCATTCCCACCGGCGACCCTCATTACAGAAACCCTGGGGCAGGAAAGGAAGCATACTGTCCGAAACAAGGCCGTCTTGGAGCACCGTCTAAAGCTGATGCATGTTTACTGTCCATTGATGCATTGTTACTGCCCTGCGGTATCAGTTTAGCTGCTAATGCATACATTCCGCAGTACATCCGGGGGAGTGAAAGCTGTCGTTATACCCCCCATGTCGTCACAGAGAGTGAAGTTAGGACTTTCTACCAGTCTAGCATCCTTTGTACTTGACTCTAAGAGGAACAAGGAAGTAACAAATTGACAGGAATGTGACGTGAAATACCATATGGTATCACAGGACATCAATAGTTTGTTTGTACAACACACAGACACGTCTGCAGAGATGCACTGAACACATGCACTGCAATGAATTAAAAAGCACAGTGGGTGCATACCTGCATGGTCGTCATGCCAACTTCACGTCCAATCAGCACGCGGGCGTCCTGCAGCTTGGCGATGTGCGGGTCCTCGAGCTTCATGAAGTCACTCACCAGGTCGGTGATGTCATACTGCCACTCCGGCCCCAGGAAGTGCGTCATCTGCCCCGAGGCGCCCGCCTCTTCCGCCACGAACTGCGTCAGGACGCGCACCATGGCATGCTGGTACTGCAGGGTGCACCCTCTGCCCCGCCGCTCGTCTTCATCATCGTCATCACTGTCTCTGGTGGGCCTGGGAACAAAACAGGACTTAAGGATTGGGGTCTGGACAGCCCTGCAGATCCCTTCAGTGGCAAAGACTGCTGGCCTGCCCCAAACCTGTAGGGCCATTTAACAATCTGCACAATGTCCACGCTGCACCCCACGCTGCCCCACCCGCACTCACTCCTGCAAACAAAGGGGCTGATTCACAAACGTACGCTTCTGTGGGAGCTCACGACGTGTTGCGATTCACAAAGGACTTTTTCGAGTAGTAGCTTTACAACAGCGGAGTCTCGCGCTCGTGGCGGAGACCCTGCACATAAAAAGATACATTGTAAATATACTAGAACAATAGTTTCATGAACTGCAAAAATTCGTAAACGTATACAAAAGTGTAAGTTTGCCTTTGAGAATCTGGCCCAAAGATTGTAAACCATCCAGGAGTAAAGAGAGTGGCATACAGCCACAGCTACGCATACTTCAGAACACAGTATATTCCAGCCTTTGAGTGAGTGCTGCTAAGAAAGAGACTGAAAATACTCAATTATACCAGGGTATGGAACATGATATATCACAGTGTCACCAATACGGGGCGTGGCCCAACCGCCCAGCCATCCGGGTATGTCATGGGCACGTGGGCTCACGATCCTCGTGGACTAAAGTTTACAAAACATCCTTGGAATCCCAGCCTCATAAATGAGTTTATGGCACGGCAGTGATCGGGTTGTACTCATAAACCCGCTTTCACACATCGATTGCTACCGTGCAAATTTCAAAATCAAGTTTTTTTACCACAGTCCAGCAAAAGTGACAAGCAAAAAGCACCTTTTACTGTCTCACAGAGTGCATCTAACAATTGATTCACGCAGGGTAACATCTCTCCTCACAGTCACCACATCTCATCAGTGTGATTTCAGCAGATGCACAAACGTGACCCACGCATCCTGGGTTTGGTTAAAAACCTTTTATTAAAACAAATACAGACGAAAATTCCGTGCATAAAGCATGTATGCCGATGCTAAGAGAGGGGCAGCATGACCCACTGGAGGCTCCCCCCTCGTGGGCTATGGCCCCTCCCCTCATGCAGCAATGCGAATAAGCAGCATATTACCAAGCCTGGGGGGGAGTTAGAAGTGACAAAAAAACTCTGCCATGCTACGCGGAGTTCCGCGATAGGCGGAGTGGGTTACCTCACGTCGTTCTCACTGATTTTTGGTGCCGGGTGTTTGCCCCGTGCTGTAAAATCAGTGTGAACGGCATCTCGCACAGGGCAAGAGGGCGCTGCTTCTTTCTGCTACTCGAGTAGAGGTTCGAGTAGAAGTTCTGCTCGAGTGGAGGCTACCTCAACACAAGCGGAAGGTTTCTCAATGCGAACGGTTGCGACCATCCCCGACTGCCCGCGTTGAGAAATCTCGCTGGGTGGTGGTCTAGCGATGGATTTTCCTAGCTCGCGCTCGCCAACCATTGGCAAGTGTGAGCGAGAAAAAAACTCAGCTCCGCAGAGCGGAGTTTTTCATAACTCCATGAGCTCTGCGGAATGCGAAGAACTCTGCGAAGGAGCAGAGTTCACCGTCCAGGCTTACATACTGCACTCTGATCTGCAGATATACCATGCAGTGGCGGCCTTTTTCTCTGTCCAGTGTTCAGCACTGATCAGCCGCAACCAGCCTGGGTATCACAACTGGTGCATGTCTGGTACGACAATCTGGCGACAACAAACGCGTCTAGGCTCCACTCACACCCACAGACACACTTGTGAGAACTTCATTTCGTGCACTATTCATTCACACGTCACAGACACCACGGATCCCCACCTACCGAGGCAACCCTACTGCTTGTATCCGAGTGTTAATAGGTTGTAGAGTCAGCCATCTGTACCAAAAACACCGAGCAGAGACAGAAAACTCTCAACAGGTGTAAAGTTCGGATTTAAGGACCCCTGAATGTAAGAGGAAGCCCATGGGTTGAGACCGTTGAAAAGGTATTTTGAAAACAAATTCAAGGAAATTAAATGATATATTAAGAGAAGCAAAACTGCGAGGCCGATCAAGAGCTATTGATCCTGTGAAGAACTTGTGTTACAGCCGGTGATCAACTGTATCACTGCTCCACGCACAACCAGGGGCCAAATCACCAGTGGAGTCGAACAGTACTAATCGATGCACAACCAGGGGCCAGATCACCAGTGGAGTCGAACGGTACTAATCGATGCACAACCAGGGGCCAGATCACCAGTGGAGTCGAACGGTACTAATCGATGCACAACCAGGGGCCAGATCACCAGCAGAGTAGAACGGTACTAATCGATGCACAACCAGGGACCATTTTACCAGTGGGTCAGAGCGGTACTTCCCGATGCACAACCAGGGGCCAGATCACCAGTGGAGTCGAACGGTACTAATCGATGCACAACCAGGGGCCAGATCACCAGTGGAGTCGAACAGTACTAATCGATGCACAACCAGGGGCCAGATCACCAGTGGAGTCGAACGGTACTAATCGATGCACAACCAGGGGCCAGATCACCAGTGGAGTCGAACGGTACTAATCGATGCACAACCAGGGGCCAGATCACCAGTGGAGTAGAACGGTACTAATCGATGCACAACCAGGGGCCAGATCACCAGTGGAGTCGAACGGTACTAATCGATGCACAACCAGGGGCCAGATCACCAGTGGAGTAGAACGGTACTAATCGATGCACAACCAGGGGCCAGATCACCAGTGGAGTCGAACGGTACTAATCGATGCACAACCAGGGGCCAGATCACCAGCAGAGTAGAACGGTACTAATCGATGCACAACCAGGGACCATTTTACCAGTGGGTCAGAACGGTACTTCCCGATGCACAACCAGGGGCCAGATCACCAGTGGAGTAGAACAGTAATATCCAATGTGGAACCAGGGGCCAGATCACCAGCGGAGTAGAACAGTAATATCCAATGCTGAACCAGGGGCCAGATCACCAGCGGAGTAGAACGGTACTAATCGATGCACAACCAGGGGCCAGATCACCAGTGGAGTAGAACGGTACTAATCGATGCACAACTAGGGGCCAGATCACCAGCGGAGTAGAACAGTAATATCCAATGCGGAACCAGGGGCCAGATCACCAGTGGAGTAGAACGGTACTATTCGATGCACAACCAGGGGCCAGATTAAAAGTGGTACAGAATGGTATTACTCGATGCAGTACCTAAGGCCAGGTCACCAGTGGTCTGGAATGGTACTAATCGATGCACAACCAGGGACCATTTTACCAGTGGGTCAGAACGGTACTGCTCGATGCACAACCAGGGACCATTTTACCAGTGGGTCAGAACGGTACTGCCCGATGCACAACCAGGGGCCAAATCACCAGTGGAGTAGAACGGTACTATCCAATGCGGAATCAGGGGCCAGATCACCAGCGGAGTAGAACGGTACTATCCAATGCGGAATCAGGGGCCAAATCACCAGCGGAGTAGAACAGTACTAATCGATGCACAACCAGGGGCCAGATTACCAGTGGTGTAGAACGGTACTGCTCGATGCACAGTCAGGGGCCAGATTACCAGTGTTCCAGAACCGTACTTCTCGATGCACAACCAGGGGCCAGATTACTAGTGGTGTAGAACGGTACTTCTAGAAGCACAACCAGGAGCCAGATTGCCAATGGTCCAGAACAGTACTACTCAATGCACAACCAGGGGCCAGATTACCATTGGTATAGAAGATACTATTCGATGCAAAACCAGGGGCCAGATTACGAATGGTCCAAAACAGTACTGCTTGATGCACAACCAGGGACCAGATTACCAGTGGTCCAGAACGGTACTTCTCAATGCAGAACCATGGGGCTAGATTATTAGTAGTGTAGAACGGTTCTTCTCGGTGCACAACCAGGGGCCAGTTTCTCAGTGGTCCAGAATGGTACTACCCGATGCACAACCAGGGGCCAAATTACCAGTGACCAAGAATGGTACTGCTTGATGCACAACCAGTGGCCTGATCACCAGTGGTCCAGAACGGTACTTCTTGACGCACAACAAGGGGTAGATTACCAGTGGTCCAGAACGGTACTTCTCGATGCAAAACTAGTGGCCAGATTACCAGTTGTATAGAAGGGTACTATTCGATGCAAAACCAGGAGCCAGTTTACCAGTGGTTCAGAACGGTACTGCGTGATGCACAACCAGGGGCCAGATTACCAATGGTCCAAAACGGTACTGCTTGATGCACAACCAGGGGCCAGATTACCAATGGTTCAGAACGGTACTACTCAATGCACAACCAGGGGATAGATTACTAGTGGTGTACAACGGTACTTCTCAATCCAAAACCAGTGGCCAGATTACCACTGGTATAGAGGGTACTCTTCAATGCAAAACCAGAAGCCAGTTTACCGGTGGTCCAGAAAGGTACTGCACAATGCACAACCAGGGGCCAGATTATGAATGGTCCAAAACGGTACTTCTCAATGCAGAACCAGGGGCCAGATTACTAGTGGTGTAGAACGGTTCTTCTCGATGCACAACCAGGGGCCAGTTTCTCAGTAGTCCAGAATGGTTCTACCCGATGCACAACCAGGGGCCAGATTACCAGTGACCGAGAACGGTACTACCCTATGCACAACCAGGGGCACCAGGGGCTAGATTACCAGTGGTGTGGATTGGTACTATTCGATGCACAACCAGGAGCCAGTTTACCAGTGGTCTAAAACAGTTCTGCTTGATGCACAACTGGGGGCCAGATTACCAGTGGTCCAGAATGGTACTTCTTGATGCACAACCAGTGGCCAGATTACCAATGGTCTAAAACAGTACTGCTCCTGGTTTGGGTGCCAGATTAATAGTGGTCCAAAACGGTACTGCTAGATGCACAAGCAGGGGCTAAATTACCAGTGGTGCAGAACAGTACTTTTCAATGCTCAACCAAGGGCCAGATTACCAGTGGTCCACAACAGTACTACCTGATGCACAACCAGGGGCCAGATCACCAGTGGATTACAACAGTACTATCCAATGCAGAACCAGGGGCCAGCTCACCAGCGGAGTAGAACAGTACTCCCCTATGCCAACCAGGGGCCAGATCACCAGCGGAGTAGAACGGTACTATCCAATGCAGAACCAGGGGCCAGATCACCAGCGGAGTAGAACAGTACTCCCGATGCCAACCAGGGGCCAGATCACCAGCGGAGTAGAACAGTACTCCCGATGCCAACCAGGGGCCAGATCACCAGTGGAGTAGAACGGTACTGCCCGATGCACAACCAGAGGTTAGATCACCAGTGGAGTAGAAGCGGTACTAATCGATGCACAACCAGGGACCATTTTACCAGTGGTCCAGAATGGTACTGCTCTATGCACAACCAGGGGCCAGATCCCGAGTGGTCCAGAACGGTACTAATCGATGCACAACCAGGGGCCAGATCACCAGTGGTCAAGAACCGTATTGCCCAATACACAATCAGGGGCCAGATCACCAGTGGAGTAGAACGGAACTGCTTTATGCACAACGATAGGCCAGATCACCAGTGGTGTAGAACGGTACTGCCCGATGCACAACTTGGGGCCAGATTACCAGTGGTACAGAACGGTACTACTCGATGAAAAACCAGGGGACAGATTACCAGTGCCCCAGAACTGTACTGCCTGAGGCACAACCAGGGGCCCGATTACCAGTGGTACGGAACGGTACTGCCTGATGCACAACCAGGGGCTAGATCATCAGTGGTCCAGAACAGAAGTACTCGATGCACAACCAGGGGCCAGATCACCAGTGGTCGGGAACGGTACTGCCCGATGCAAAACCATCGGTCAGGTCACAAAGTGGTCCAGAATGGTACTGCTCGATGCACAACCAGGGGCCAGATTACCAGCGGTACGGAACGGCACTGCTCGATGCACAACCAGGGGGCAGATCACCAGTGGTGCGGAACGGTAATACCTGATGCACAACCAGGGCCAGATTACCAGTGGCCCGGAACAGTACTGCTCGATGCACAGCTAGGGGCCAGATCACCAGTGGTCCGGAACGGTACTGCTCAATGCACAACCAGGGGGCAGATCACCAGTGGTGCGGAACGGTACTACCTGATGCACAACCAGGGCCAAATTACTAGTGGTCCAGAACGGTACTGCTTGATGCACAACCAGGGGCTTGATTACCAGTGGTCCAGAACTCCCGCCGGCATTCAACGGTACTGCTTGATGCACAGCTTGGGGCTAGATTACCAGTGGTCCAGAACTCCCGCCGGCATTCAACAGTACTGCTTGATGCACAGCTATTGGCTAGATTACCAGTGGTCTAGAACTCCCGCCAGCAATCAACGGTACTGCTTGATGCACAGCTTGGGCCTAGATTACCAGTGGTCTAGAACTCCCACCGGCATTCAACGGTACTGCTTGATGCACAGCTTGGGGCTAGAATACCAGTGGTCCAGAACTCCCGCCGGCAATCAACGGTACTGCTTGATGCACAGCTTGGGGCTAGATTACCAGTGGTCCAGAACTCCCGCCGGCATTCAACGGTACTGCTTGATGCACAGCTTGGGGCTAGATTACCAGTGGTCTAGAACTCCCGCCGGCATTCAACGGTACTGCTTGATGCACAGCTTGGGGCTAGAGTACCAGTGGTCCAGAACTCCCGCCGGCAATCAACGGTACTGCTTAATGCACAGCTTGGGGCTAGATTACCAGTGGTCCAGAACTCCCGCCGGCATTCAACGGTACTGCTTGATGCACATCTTGGGGCTAGATTACCAGTGGTCCAGAACTCCCGACGGCATTCAACGGTACTGCTTGATGCACAGCTTGGGGCTAGATTACCAGTGGTCCAGAACTCCCGCTGGCATTCAACGGTACTGCTTGATGCACAGCTTGGGGCTAGATTACCAGTGGTCCAGAACTCCCGCCGGCAATCAAGGATACTGCTCAATGCACAACCAAGGATTAGATTACCAGTGGTGCAGAACACCGTCCGGCTATCAACGGTACTGCTCAATGCAAAACCAGGGCTAGGTTACCAGTGGTCCAGAACTCCCGCCGGCATTCAACGGTACTGCTTGATGCACAGCTTGGGGCTAAATTTCCAGTGGTCCAACTCCCGCCGGCATTCAACGGTACTGCTTGATGCACAGCTTGGGGCTAGATTACCAGTGGTCCAGAACTCCCGCCGGCATTCAACGGTACTGCTTGATGCACAGCTTGGGGCTAGATTACCAGTGGTCCAGAACTCCCGCCGGCATTCAACGGTACTGCTTGATGCACAGCTTGGGGCTAGATTTCCAGTGGTCCAGAACTCCCGCCGGCATTCAACGGTACTGCTTGATGCACAGTTTGGGGCTAGATTACCAGTGGTCCAGAACTCCCGCCGGCATTCAACGGTACTGCTTGATGCACAGCTTGGGGCTAGATTACCAGTGGTCCAGAACTCCCGCCGGCATTCAACGGTACTGCTTGATGCACAGCTTGGGGCTAGATTACCAGTGGTCCAGAACTCCCGCCGGCAATCAAGGATACTGCTCAATGCACAACCAAGGATTAGATTACCAGTGGTGCAGAACACCGTCCGGCTATCAACGGTACTGCTCAATGCAAAACCAGGGCTAGGTTACCAGTGGTCCAGAACTCCCGCCGGCATTCAACGGTACTGCTTGATACACAGCTTGGGGCTAAATTTCCAGTGGTCCAGAACTCCCGCCGGCATTCAACGGTACTGCTTGATGCACAGCTTGGGGCTAGATTACCAGTGGTCCAGAACTCCCGCCAACAATCAAGGATACTGCTCAATGCACAACCAAGAATTAGATTACCAGTGGTCTAGAACTCCCGTCGGCATTCAACGGTACTGCTTGATGCACAGCTTGGGGCTAAATTACCAGTGGTGCAGAACAGTACTTTTCAATGCTCAACCAAGGGCCAGATTACCAGTGGTCCACAACAGTACTACCTGATGCACAACCAGGGGCCAGATCACCAGTGGATTACAACAGTACTATCCAATGCAGAACCAGGGGCCAGCTCACCAGCGGAGTAGAACAGTACTCCCCTATGCCAACCAGGGGCCAGATCACCAGCGGAGTAGAACGGTACTATCCAATGCAGAACCAGGGGCCAGATCACCAGCGGAGTAGAACAGTACTCCCCGATGCCAACCAGGGGCCAGATCACCAGCGGAGTAGAACAGTACTCCCCGATGCCAACCAGGGGCCAGATCACCAGTGGAGTAGAACGGTACTGCCCGATGCACAACCAGAGGTTAGATCACCAGTGGAGTAGAACGGTACTAATCGATGCACAACCAGGGACCATTTTACCAGTGGTCCAGAATGGTACTGCTCTATGCACAACCAGGGGCCAGATCACCAGTGGTCCAGAACGGTACTAATCGATGCACAACCAGGGGCCAGATCACCAGTGGTCAAGAACCGTATTGCCCAATACACAATCAGGGGCCAGATCACCAGTGGAGTAGAACGGAACTGCTTTATGCACAACGATAGGCCAGATCACCAGTGGTGTAGAACGGTACTGCCCGATGCACAACTTGGGGCCAGATTACCAGTGGTACAGAACGGTACTACTCGATGAAAAACCAGGGGACAGATTACCAGTGCCCCAGAACTGTACTGCCTGAGGCACAACCAGGGGCCCGATTACCAGTGGTACGGAACGGTACTGCCTGATGCACAACCAGGGGCTAGATCATCAGTGGTCCAGAACAGAAGTACTCGATGCACAACCAGGGGCCAGATCACCAGTGGTCGGGAACGGTACTGCCCGATGCAAAACCATCGGTCAGGTCACAAAGTGGTCCAGAATGGTACTGCTCGATGCACAACCAGGGGCCAGATTACCAGCGGTACGGAACGGCACTGCTCGATGCACAACCAGGGGGCAGATCACCAGTGGTGCGGAACGGTAATACCTGATGCACAACCAGGGCCAGATTACCAGTGGCCCGGAACAGTACTGCTCGATGCACAGCTAGGGGCCAGATCACCAGTGGTCCGGAACGGTACTGCTCAATGCACAACCAGGGGGCAGATCACCAGTGGTGCGGAACGGTACTACCTGATGCACAACCAGGGCCAAATTACTAGTGGTCCAGAACGGTACTGCTTGATGCACAACCAGGGGCTTGATTACCAGTGGTCCAGAACTCCCGCCGGCATTCAACGGTACTGCTTGATGCACAGCTTGGGGCTAGATTACCAGTGGTCCAGAACTCCCGCCGGCATTCAACAGTACTGCTTGATGCACAGCTATTGGCTAGATTACCAGTGGTCTAGAACTCCCGCCAGCAATCAACGGTACTGCTTGATGCACAGCTTGGGCCTAGATTACCAGTGGTCTAGAACTCCCACCGGCATTCAACGGTACTGCTTGATGCACAGCTTGGGGCTAGAATACCAGTGGTCCAGAACTCCCGCCGGCAATCAACGGTACTGCTTGATGCACAGCTTGGGGCTAGATTACCAGTGGTCCAGAACTCCCGCCGGCATTCAACGGTACTGCTTGATGCACAGCTTGGGGCTAGATTACCAGTGGTCTAGAACTCCCGCCGGCATTCAACGGTACTGCTTGATGCACAGCTTGGGGCTAGAGTACCAGTGGTCCAGAACTCCCGCCGGCAATCAACGGTACTGCTTAATGCACAGCTTGGGGCTAGATTACCAGTGGTCCAGAACTCCCGCCGGCATTCAACGGTACTGCTTGATGCACATCTTGGGGCTAGATTACTAGTGGTCCAGAACTCCCGACGGCATTCAACGGTACTGCTTGATGCACAGCTTGGGGCTAGATTACCAGTGGTCCAGAACTCCCGCCGGCATTCAACGGTACTGCTTGATGCACAGCTTGGGGCTAGATTACCAGTGGTCCAGAACTCCCGCCGGCAATCAAGGATACTGCTCAATGCACAACCAAGGATTAGATTACCAGTGGTGCAGAACACCGTCCGGCTATCAACGGTACTGCTCAATGCAAAACCAGGGCTAGGTTACCAGTGGTCCAGAACTCCCGCCGGCATTCAACGGTACTGCTTGATGCACAGCTTGGGGCTAAATTTCCAGTGGTCCAACTCCCGCCGGCATTCAACGGTACTGCTTGATGCACAGCTTGGGGCTAGATTACCAGTGGTCCAGAACTCCCGCCGGCATTCAACGGTACTGCTTGATGCACAGCTTGGGGCTAGATTACCAGTGGTCCAGAACTCCCGCCGGCATTCAACGGTACTGCTTGATGCACAGCTTGGGGCTAGATTTCCAGTGGTCCAGAACTCCCGCCGGCATTCAACGGTACTGCTTGATGCACAGTTTGGGGCTAGATTACCAGTGGTCCAGAACTCCCGCCGGCATTCAACGGTACTGCTTGATGCACAGCTTGGGGCTAGATTACCAGTGGTCCAGAACTCCCGCCGGCATTCAACGGTACTGCTTGATGCACAGCTTGGGGCTAGATTACCAGTGGTCCAGAACTCCCGCCGGCAATCAAGGATACTGCTCAATGCACAACCAAGGATTAGATTACCAGTGGTGCAGAACACCGTCCGGCTATCAACGGTACTGCTCAATGCAAAACCAGGGCTAGGTTACCAGTGGTCCAGAACTCCCGCCGGCATTCAACGGTACTGCTTGATACACAGCTTGGGGCTAAATTTCCAGTGGTCCAGAACTCCCGCCGGCATTCAACGGTACTGCTTGATGCACAGCTTGGGGCTAGATTACCAGTGGTCCAGAACTCCCGCCAACAATCAAGGATACTGCTCAATGCACAACCAAGAATTAGATTACCAGTGGTCTAGAACTCCCGTCGGCATTCAACGGTACTGCTTGATGCACAGCTTGGGGCTAGATTACCAGTGGTCCAGAACTCCAGCCGGCATTCAACGGTACTGCTTGATGCACAGCTTGGGGCTAGATTACCAGTGGTCCAGAACTCCCGCCGGCATTCAACGGTACTGCTTGATGCACAGCTTGGGGCTAGATTACCAGTGGTCCAGAACTCCCGCCGGCATTCAACGGTACTGCTTGATGCACAGCTTGGGGCTAGAGTACCAGTGGTCCAGAACTCCCGCCGGCATTCAACAGTACTGCTTGATGCACAGCTTGGGGCTAGATTACCAGCGATCCAGAACTCCCGCCGGCAATCAAGGATACTGCTCAATGCACAACCAAGGATTAGATTACCAGTGGTGCAGAACACCATCCGGCTATCAACGGTACTGCTCAATGCAAAACCAGGGCTAGGTTACCAGTGGTCCAGAACTCCTGCCGGCATTCAACGGTACTGCTTGATGCACAGCTTGGGGCTAAATTACCAGTGGTCCAGAACTCCCGCCGGCATTCAACGGTACTGCTTGATGCACAGCTTGGGGCTAGATTACCAGTGGTCCAGAACTCCCGCCGGCAATCAAGGATACTGCTCAATGCACAACCAAGAATTAGATTACCAGTGGTGCAGAACACCGTCCGGCCATCAACGGTACTGCTCAATGCAAAACCATGGCTAGGTTACCAGTGGTTCAGAACTCCCAGGACCAGAAGTACCGATTCTGGCCGGTAATTCCACCTCTGTACTGTGCAATCAGATGTTGCTGATTCCAAACAGGGACTGGCATTGTGTTCCTGGAATTACCGGAACTTTTATCACATGCAGATGTTTGATTCTGGCCCTGTTTCTACTCAATAATACATACTGCTGAAAGCTGGAGGAATTTCTTGGAGACACCGGGTGTGAGTGGGCACCCGTTGATCTCAGGACTTGGCGGGGCAGAATCCTCATGGTAATAACAGTCCTCGGAAATCTCAGTCCAGCTCTTGGTCTTCTTCCTCTGCACTTCCAGCGCTAGTTCCAGCTACTCAATACCATCGACTATTCTAGAAAAGTGATGAAAGGGCAGGTTGTATGGAGTGGACAGACTGCAAAGCCTTTGTTTAAGGTGAAACGATCTCCTTCCTACAGAGCTTTACGTGGGGTGAAAAGGTGATGGTGTCTCTTATAGGGGCGAGGTGTCAGAAGTGTAACTAGGAATCCTTTCCAAGATGCGTGATCTATGCAATCAAGGATGTGGCCTAAACTCCTGCGCCTCACACAGCAAGCCACCTGGCTCCTGGTTTCAGGCCTCTCGATGTTTTCTGTTACTGCATCCAGACATATCACACAACATGGAACAAGTGCCTAAAACTAGAGAGAGGCAGTGACAAAACTAAAGAGAAACAGTGAATTTGCCAATGTTTGATAGCTCTATCAGATAAAAGAGTGAAAGCAACGATTTTGCTGTGAATTATTAGAATTGAAAATGTTTAAATTCTCCAAAAACGAGAGAGTGAATTAAACATGACTGAGCTCTGTGAAAGGGGGGCTGGTCTCCAGAGTGTCTCAGTCGCTCCTGTGCCCCCTTCACACCTCTTTCCTCTGAGGACTCACTTTCTGACAGCCACTCAAGTTATGTGTCTCCAGACATCTTCCTGAAATCCTTCATCTGCAAAAAATCACCCTTAAGCTCCTTCCTCTCTATCACTTGTTGCTCTCTCCTCTTGCATGTTCTTCTTTAAATCACCCCCCCCCATCACCATGCCCTCTCACCAACACATAGACCCACTCTCTCTCCTAACATATTTCTTTTCCTGTTGTGGCGTAAATATTCCATAGCTGTGCATACCTCCCTCACACACTTGCACACAGCGGTACTCACAATTGGCACTGTGTGGCCATCAGTCTGTGTGCTGCGTAGAGAGGCCAAGGATCGGATGTGCATGTAGCGTGAACACCTTCACGGCCCACTAACCGGTGCTGCCATAAACTCACAGCACCTGCACCCTTCGCTCCAGAGCCTCTGTGGTACCTGCCCATAAACACCCCCTCATCCTGAACTCACCAGACACCCTGAGGGGAGTCCGTTTAAATAGCACTCCAAAACGCATGACCCGGAAAGAACACAGCGTCATAGGCAATGGAAGATGAAGCAAACAAGTGAAATACATGGAGGGGGCACTGCTGACTGCGCCACCTTAAGGGTGTTTATAGTCAATGTTGATGCATCAGTCAGGGGTTTGTTTACCTGTAAAGGACATGAATATAGGGTCCGATAAGTCCCGTTTCAAAGACAGTTTTTAATGAATGGCGGCACCGAGACCAGATTACACCTTACATATCTGAGGGCCTGACCTCTCTGTTCAATATATTGTGTCCACAGTCACAGAGGGACTATGCAGAGGTGAGCCACATTAGAGGGCTGTACACTGAACTCCTACTCAGTCACAGAGGTCTGTACACAGAGGTCCTACTCAGTCACAGAGGGAAGTACACAGTGGTCCTACTCAGTCACAGAGGGCAGTACACAGAGGTCCTACTCAGTCACAGAGGTCTGTACACAGAGGTCCTACTCAGTCACAGAGGGAAGTACACAGAGGTCCTACTCAGTCACAGAGGGCTGTACACAGAGGTCCTACTTAATCACAGAGGGTAGTACACAGGGGTCCTACTCAGTCACAGAGGGCTGTACACAGAGGTCCTACTCAGTCACAGTGGGCTGTACACAGAGGTCCTCCTCAGTCACAGAGGGCTGTACACAGAGGTCCTACTCAGTCACAGAGGGCTGTACACAGAGGTCCTACTCAGTCACAGAGGGTAGTACACAGAGGTCCTACTCAGTCACATAGGGTAGTACACAGAGGTCCTACTCAGTCACAGAGGGTAGTACACAGTGGTCCTACTCAGTCACAGAGGGCAGTACACAGAGGTCCTACTCAGTCACAGAGGGCTGTACACAGAGGTCCTACTCAGTCACAGAGGGAAGTACACAGTGGTCCTACTCAGTCACAGAGGGCAGTACACAGAGGTCCTACTCAGTCACAGAGGACTGTACACAGAGGTCCTACTCAGTCACAGAGGTCTGTACACAGAGGTCCTACTCAGTCACAGAGGGTAGTACACAGAGGTCCTACTCAGTCACAGAGGGCTGTACACTGAACTCCTACTCAGTCACAGAGGTCTGTACACAGAGGTCCTACTCAGTCACAGAGGGAAGTACACAGTGGTCCTACTCAGTCACAGAGGGCAGTACACAGAGGTCCTACTCAGTCACAGAGGGAATACACAGTGGTCCTACTCAGTCACAGAGGGCAGTACACAGAGGTCCTACTCAGCACAGACGGCTGTACACAGAGGTCCTACTCAGTCACAGAGGTCTGTACACAGAGGTCCTACTCAGTCACAGAGGGTAGTACACAGTGGTCCTACTCAGTCACAGAAGGTAGTACACAGTGGTCCTACTCAGTCACTGACTGCTGTACACAGAGGTCCTACTCAGTCACAGAGGGCTGTACACAGAGGTCCTACTCAGTCACAGAGGGTAGTACACAGTGGTCCTACTCAGTCACAGAGGGCAGTACACAGAGGTCCTACTTGGTCACTGAGGGCAGTACACAGAGGTCCTATTCAGTCACAGAGGGTAGTACACAGTGGTCCTACTCAGTCACAGAGGGTAGTACACAGTGGTCCTACTCAGTCACAGAGGGCTGTACACAGAGGTCCTACTCAGTCACAGAGGTCGTACTCACTCATAGAGGTCCTACTCAGTCACACGGGGCTGTACACAGAGGTCCTACTCAGTCACACAGGGCTGTACACAGAGGTCCTACTCAGTCACAGAGGGCTGTACACGGAGGTCCTACTCAGTCACAGAGGGCTGTACACAGAGGTCCTACTCAGTCACACAGGGCTGTACACAGAGGCCGTACTCAGTCACAGAGGTCCTCCTCAGTCACTGAGTGATGTACACAGAGGTCCTACTCAGTCACAGAGGGTAGTACACAGTGGTCCTACTCAGTCACAGAGGGTAGTACACAGTGGTCCTACTCAGTCACAGAGGGTAGTACACAGTGGTCCTACTCAGTCACAGAGGGCAGTACACAGAGGTCCTACTCAGTCACAGAGGGCTGTACACAGAGGTCCTACTCAGTCACAGAGGTCTGTACACAGAGGTCCTACTCAGTCACAGAGGGTAGTACACAGTGGTCCTACTCAGTCACAGAGGGCAGTACACAGAGGTCCTACTTGGTCACTGAGGGGAGTACACAGAGGTCCTACTCAGTCACAGAGGGTAGTACACAGTGGTCCTACTCAGTCACAGAGGGTAGTACACAGTGGTCCTACTCAGTCACTGAGTGCTGTACACAGAGGTCCTACTCAGTCACAGAGGGCTGTACACAGAGGTCCTACTCAGTCACAGAGGGTAGTACACAGTGGTCCTACTCAGTCACAGAGGGCAGTACACAGAGGTCCTACTTGGTCACTGAGGGAAGTACACAGAGGTCCTGCTCAGTCACAGAGGGTAGTACACAGTGGTCCTACTCAGTCACAGAGGGTAGTACACAGTGGTCCTACTTAGCCACAGAGGGTAGTACACAGTGGTCCTACTCAGTCACTGAGGGCTGTACACAGAGGTCCTACTCAGTCACAGAGGGCTGTACACAGAGGTCCTACTCAGTCACTGAGGGCTGTACCCAGAGTTCCTACTCAGTCACAGAGGGTAGTACACAGTGGTCCTACTCAGTCACAGAGGGTAGTACACAGTGGTCCTACCCCGTCACTGAGGGCTGTACACAGAGGTCCTACTCAGTCACAGAGGGCTGTACACAGAGGTCCTACTCAGTCACAGAGGTCCTACTCACTCATAGAGGTCCTACTCAGTCACACGGGGCTGTACACAGAGGTCCTACTCAGTCACACAGGGCTGTACACAGAGGTCCTACTCAGTCACAGAGGGCTGTACACGGAGGTCCTACTCAGTCACAGAGGGCTGTACACAGAGGTCCTACTCAGTCACATAGGGCTGTACACAGGGGTCCTACTCAGTCACAGTGGGCTGCACAGAGGGGTCCTACTCAGTCACACAGGGCTGTACACAGAGGCCGTACTCAGTCACAGAGGTCCTCCTCAGTCACTGAGTGCTGTACACAGAGGTCCTACTCAGTCACACAGGGCTGTACACAGAGTTCCTACTCAGTCACAGAGGTCCTACTCAGTCACAGAGGGCTGTACACAGAGGTCCTACTCAGTCACAGAGGGCTGTACACAGAGTTCCTACTCAGTCACAGAGGGCTGTACACAGAGGTCCTACTCAGTCACAGAGGGCTGTACACAGAGGTCCTACTCAGTCACAGATGGTTGTACACAGAGGTCCTACTCAGTCACACAGGGCTGTACACAGAGGTCCTACTCACTCATAGAGGGCTGTACACAGAGGTCCAACTCAGTCACACAGGGCTGTACACAGAGGTCCAACTCAGTCACTGAGTGCTGTACACAGAGGTCCTACTCAGTCACAGAGGGCTGTACACAGAGGTCCTACTCAGTCACAGAGGGTAGTACACAGTGGTCCTACTCAGTCACAGAGGGCAGTACACAGAGGTCCTACTTGGTCACTGAGGGAGTACACAGAGGTCCTACTCAGTCACAGAGGGTAGTACACAGTGGTCCTACTCAGTCACAGAAGGTAGTACACAGTGGTCCTACTCAGTCACTGAGTGCTGTACACAGAGGTCCTACTCAGTCACAGAGGGCTGTACACAGAGGTCCTACTCAGTCACAGAGGGTAGTACACAGTGGTCCTACTCAGTCACAGAGGGCAGTACACAGAGGTCCTACTTGGTCACTGAGGGCAGTACACAGAGGTCCTACTCAGTCACAGAGGGTAGTACACAGTGGTCCTACTCAGTCACAGAGGGTAGTACACAGTGGTCCTACTCAGTCACTGAGGGCTGTACACAGAGGTCCTACTCAGTCACAGAGGGCTGTACACAGAGGTCCTACTCAGTCACAGAGGTCGTACTCACTCATAGTGGTCCTACTCAGTCACACAGGGCTGTACACAGAGGTCCTACTCAGTCACACAGGGCTGTACACAGAGGTCCTACTCAGTCACAGAGGGCTGTACACGGAGGTCCTACTCAGTCACACAGGGCTGTACACAGAGGTCCTACTCAGTCACACAGGGCTGTACACAGGGGTCCTACTCAGTCACAGTGGGCTGTACACAGAGGCCGTACTCAGTCACAGAGGTCCTCCTCAGTCACTGAGTGCTGTACACAGAGGTCCTAATCAGTCACAGAGGGTAGTACACAGTGGTCCTACTCAGTCACAGAGGGTAGTACACAGTGGTCCTACTCAGTCACAGAGGGTAGTACACAGTGGTCCTACTCAGTCACAGAGGGCAGTACACAGAGGTCCTACTCAGTCACAGAGGGCTGTACACAGAGGTCCTACTCAGTCACTGAGGGCTGTACACAGAGGTCCTACTCAGTTACAGTGGGCTGCACAGAGGGGTCCTACTCAGTCACAGAGGGCTGTACACAGAGGTCCTACTCAGTCACTGAGGGCTGCACAGAGGGGTCCTACTCAGTCACAGAGGGCTGTACACAGAGGTCCTACTCAGTCACACAGGGCTGTACACAGTTGTCCTACTCAGTCACACAGGGCAGTACACAGAGGTCCTACTTGGTCACTGAGGGCAGTACACAGAGGTCCTACTCAGTCACAGAGGTCCTACTCAGTCACAGTGGGCTGCACACAGGGGTCCTACTCAGTCACAGAGGGCTGTACACAGAGGTCCTACTCAGTCACAGAGGGCTGTACACAGGGGTCCTACTCAGTCACACAGGGCTGTACACAGGGGTCCTACTCAGTCACAGAGGGCTGTACACAGGGGTCCTACTCAGTCACACAGGGCTGTACACAGGGGTCCTACTCAGTCACACAGGGCTGTACACAGGGGTCCTACTCAGTCACAGAGGGCTGTACACAGAGATCCTACTCAGTCACAGAGGGCTGTACACAGGGGTCCTACTCAGTCACACAGGGCAGTACACAGAGGTCCTACTCAGTCACAGAGGTCCTACTCACTCATAGAGGTCCTACTCAGTCACATGGGGCTGTACACAGAGGTCCTACTCAGTCACAGAGGTCCTACTCACTCATAGAGGTCCTACTCAGTCACAGAGGGCTGTACACAGAGGTCCTACTCAGTCACAGAGGGCTGTACAGAGGGGTCCTACTCAGTCACACAGGGCTGTACACAGGGGTCCTACTCAGTCACAGAGGGCTGTACACAGAGGTCCTACTCAGTCACAGAGGGCTGTAGACGGAGGTCCTACTCAGTCACAGAGGGCTGTACACAGAGGTCCTACTCAGTCACACAGGGCTGTACACAGAGGCCGTACTCAGTCACAGAGGTCCTCCTCAGTCACTGAGTGATGTACACAGAGGTCCTACTCAGTCACAGAGGGTAGTACACAGTGGTCCTACTCAGTCACAGAGGGTAGTACACAGTGGTCCTACTCAGTCACAGAGGGTAGTACACAGTGGTCCTACTCAGTCACAGAGGGCAGTACACAGAGGTCCTACTCAGTCACAGAGGGCTGTACACAGAGGTCCTACTCAGTCACAGAGGTCTGTACACAGAGGTCCTACTCAGTCACAGAGGGTAGTACACAGTGGTCCTACTCAGTCACAGAGGGCAGTACACAGAGGTCCTACTTGGTCACTGAGGGGAATACACAGAGGTCCTACTCAGTCACAGAGGGTAGTACACAGTGGTCCTACTCAGTCACAGAGGGTAGTACACAGTGGTCCTACTCAGTCACTGAGTGCTGTACACAGAGGTCCTACTCAGTCACAGAGGGCTGTACACAGAGGTCCTACTCAGTCACAGAGGGTAGTACACAGTGGTCCTACTCAGTCACAGAGGGCAGTACACAGAGGTCCTACTTGGTCACAGAGGGTAGTACACAGTGGTCCTACTCAGTCACAGAGGGTAGTACACAGTGGTCCTACTTAGCCACAGAGGGTAGTACACAGTGGTCCTACTCAGTCACTGAGGGCTGTACACAGAGGTCCTACTCAGTCACAGAGGGCTGTACACAGAGGTCCTACTCAGTCACTGAGGGCTGTACCCAGAGTTCCCACTCAGTCACAGAGGGTAGTACACAGTGGTCCTACTCAGTCACAGAGGGTAGTACACAGTGGTCCTACTCAGTCACTGAGGGCTGTACACAGAGGTCCTACTCAGTCACAGAGGGCTGTACACAGAGGTCCTACTCAGTCACAGAGGTCCTACTCACTCATAGAGGTCCTACTCAGTCACACAGGGCTGTACACAGAGGTCCTACTCAGTCACAGAGGGCTGTACACGGAGGTCCTACTCAGTCACAGAGGGCTGTACACAGAGGTCCTACTCAGTCACACAGGGCTGTACACAGGGGTCCTACTCAGTCACAGTGGGCTGCACAGAGGGGTCCTACTCAGTCACACAGGGCTGTACACAGAGGCCGTACTCAGTCACAGAGGTCCTCCTCAGTCACTGAGTGCTGTACACAGAGGTCCTACTCAGTCACACAGGGCTGTACACAGAGTTCCTACTCAGTCACAGAGGTCCTACTCAGTCACAGAGGGCTGTACACAGAGGTCCTACTCAGTCACAGAGGGCTGTACACAGAGTTCCTACTCAGTCACAGAGGGCTGTACACAGAGGTCCTACTCAGTCACAGAGGGCTGTACACAAAGGTCCTACTCAGTCACAGATGGTTGTACACAGAGGTCCTACTCAGTCACACAGGGCTGTACACAGAGGTCCTACTCACTCATAGAGGGCTGTACACAGAGGTCCAACTCAGTCACACAGGGCTGTACACAGAGGTCCTACTCAGTCACTGAGTGCTGTACACAGAGGTCCTACTCAGTCACAGAGGGCTGTACACAGAGGTCCTACTCAGTCACAGAGGGTAGTACACAGTGGTCCTACTCAGTCACAGAGGGCAGTACACAGAGGTCCTACTTGGTCACAGAGGGGAGTACACAGAGGTCCTACTCAGTCACAGAGGGTAGTACACAGTGGTCCTACTCAGTCACAGAAGGTAGTACACAGTGGTCCTACTCAGTCACTGAGTGCTGTACACAGAGGTCCTACTCAGTCACAGAGGGCTGTACACAGAGGTCCTACTCAGTCACAGAGGGTAGTACACAGTGGTCCTACTCAGTCACAGAGGGCAGTACACAGAGGTCCTACTTGGTCACTGAGGGCAGTACACAGAGGTCCTACTCAGTCACAGAGGGTAGTACACAGTGGTCCTACTCAGTCACAGAGGGTAGTACACAGTGGTTCTACTCAGTCACTGAGGGCTGTACACAGAGGTCCTACTCAGTCACAGAGGGCTGTACACAGAGGTCCTACTCAGTCACAGAGGTCGTACTCACTCATAGAGGTCCTACTCAGTCACAAGGGGCTGTACACAGAGGTCCTACTCAGTCACACAGGGCTGTACACAGAGGTCCTACTCAGTCACAGAGGGCTGTACACGGAGGTCCTACTCAGTCACACAGGGCTGTACACAGAGGTCCTACTCAGTCACACAGGGCTGTACACAGGGGTCCTACTCAGTCACAGTGGGCTGCACAGAGGGGTCCTATTCAGTCACACAGGGCTGTACACAGAGGTCGTACTCAGTCACAGAGGTCCTCCTCAGTCACTGAGTGCTGTACACAGAGGTCCTAATCAGTCACAGAGGGTAGTACACAGTGGTCCTACTCAGTCACAGAGGGTAGTACACAGTGGTCCTACTCAGTCACAGAGGGTAGTACACAGTGGTCCTACTCAGTCACAGAGGGCAGTACACAGAGGTCCTACTCAGTCACAGAGGGCTGTACACAGAGGTCCTACTCAGTCACTGAGGGCTGTACACAGAGGTCCTACTCAGTTACAGTGGGCTGCACAGAGGGGTCCTACTCAGTCACAGAGGGCTGTACACAGAGGTCCTACTCAGTCACTGAGGGCTGCACAGAGGGGTCCTACTCAGTCACAGAGGGCTGTACACAGAGGTCCTACTCAGTCACACAGGGCTGTACACAGTTGTCCTACTCAGTCACACAGGGCAGTACACAGAGGTCCTACTTGGTCACTGAGGGCAGTACACAGAGGTCCTACTCAGTCACAGAGGTCCTACTCAGTCACAGTGGGCTGCACACAGGGGTCCTACTCAGTCACAGAGGGCTGTACACAGAGGTCCTACTCAGTCACAGAGGGCTGTACACAGGGGTCCTACTCAGTCACACAGGGCTGTACACAGGGGTCCTACTCAGTCAGAGGGCTGTACACAGGGGTCCTACTCAGTCACACAGGGCTGTACACAGGGGTCCTACTCAGTCACACAGGGCTGTACACAGGGGTCCTACTCAGTCACAGAGGGCTGTACACAGAGATCCTACTCAGTCACAGAGGGCTGTACACAGGGGTCCTACTCAGTCACACAGGGCAGTACACAGAGGTCCTACTCAGTCACAGAGGTCCTACTCACTCATAGAGGTCCTACTCAGTCACACGGGGCTGTACACAGAGGTCCTACTCAGTCACAGAGGTCCTACTCACTCATAGAGGTCCTACTCAGTCACAGAGGGCTGTACACAGAGGTCCTACTCAGTCACAGAGGGCTGTACAGAGGGGTCCTACTCAGTCACACAGGGCTGTACACAGGGGTCCTACTCAGTCACAGAGGGCTGTACACAGAGGTCCTACTAAGTCACAGAGGGCTGTACACAGAGGTCCTACTAAGTCACAGAGGGCTGTACACAGGGGTCCTACTCAGTCACAGAGGGCTGTACACAGAGATCCTACTCAGTCACAGAGGTCCTACTCAGTCACAGAGGGCTGTACACAGAGGTCCTACTCAGTCACAGAGGGCTGTACACAGAGGTCCTACTCAGTCACAGAGGTCCTACTCAGTCACAATGGTCTTACACAGAGGCCCCTCCACTGTACCAGGGGGGCTACATAGAAGGCCGACAGAGAGGTTCTACACATGGGTCCTATACGCAGGTTCTACACAGTCACGAAGGCCCTACACGGCTACGGAGGTCGTGCACAGAGGATCTACACAAAAGTCCTACACATTCTCGAGCTGTGACGGCATGCTCCCTGCTCAGTGTTCCCTATTCTAGCATCCTATGGCCAGTTTCTACGAGGAGCAATCTATGGAGTTGGGGAGGCAGGAAATAGTTTCTGGTTCAAGTCTGATCTGAACAAATACTTCTTCTTGTTTTTTACCAAAAGCTACCATGTCTGGAGCTAGTGGCCAGCTGGATGAATAAATCCTGCCTTAAGTTGACAGGAGATAAAACTAAACTCATGATCGTCAGGAGTAATCCTTCTCAACGGGCCCTGAGCTGGCCGGTATATCTTGTCCCCCCGCCTGCCCCAAAATGGCTATAAAAAGTCTAGGGGTTTGGCTGGATAAAACCTTTTCAATGGAAACCCAGGCTACCAAACCATCAGGCCGCTGCTTCAGCGCCCTGTGTCTGCTGCATAAGGTCCTGCCCCGGCAGCCCCAGCCCGCCAGGAGGCTGGTAGACCAGGCATTGATTCTTCCCTGCCTGGACTACGCAACTCACTCTACCTAGGCGCTCCCAAGGTAGTCATTCGACAACTACAAGTTGTGCAGAATGCTGCTGCACACACACTGTTAGGGATCCCTCGGTATGAGTCAGCCAGACAAGGCCCGCTGGATCTTCATTGGCTACCAGTTGCCCAAAGAATCAAATTCAAAGCCCTGTGCACTGCACTTAAAGCCCTTCATGGGCGTAGTTCTCCCATCCTACACCAGCTTGGCGTCCACCACATCCCAAAAGGCTACCAAAATCTACCAATGAGCTGTGCTTTCGAAAAAAACATCCCAAGACCGGGCTTTTTACGAACTGATCCTCCAGGTGGTACCTCTGGCCTTAGTGGAACAGTTTTTCACAATAAGCGCTGGGATGCCTATGGGTCACCATACGCTTTATAAATCTAATAGCATAGCACAGCACAGCTACCTTTCATCTCCGTTATGGTCACCATTTAATACCCAGATAGATTTGAGAACACATTGTCATTGGGAAAACCCATTATCCTACCAGATTTGCCGAATATCGATCCAACCACGGAAGTCATGCCCATTGTGTCAATCTTGTACCATCAAGGGCTCAAGTATTTTCTGCCAAATAACTTCCAAAGTTGTGCTGACAACGTGGACCTTAGCTCCTGTTAACCAAAACTGGGACCCTCCACCCCTTCATCTGACTGGGCTCGGTGTCAAAGATATTATTCTGCAGGAACAGCCACAATACTACATCAACCAGCCAGCCAACTCCCCAGTGTCATTCTCACGGCGTGGAACCTTACCTCTTGTTGGCGACAATGGGGACCCTCCACCCCTTGATCTGACTGAGCTCGGCTTCAGAGATCTCAATCCGCATGGACAGCCGCTGTGCCAACCAGCCACCTAACTCCCCAGTGTCATGCTCGCAGCATGGAACCTTACCTCCTGTTGGCAACAATTGGGACCCTCCACCCCTTGATCTGACTGAGCTCGGTGTCAGAGATCTCAATCCGCATGGACAGCCGCTGTGCCAACCAGCCACCCAACTCCCCAGTGTCATTCTCACGGAGTGGAACCTTACCTCCTGTTGGCCACAATGGGGACCCTCCACTCCTTGATCTGACTGAGCTCGGCGTCAGAGATCTCAATCCACATGAACAGCCGCTATGCAAAGCCAACCAGCCACCTAACTCCCCAGTGTCATGCTCGCAGCGTGGAACCTTACCTCCTGTTGGCGACAATGGGGACCCTCCACCCCTTGATCTGACTGAGCTAGGCGTCAGAGATCTCAATCCGCATGGACAGCCGCTGTGCCAACCAGCCACCTAACTCCCCAGTGTCATTCTCACGGTGTGGAACCTTACCTCCTGTTGGCGACAATGGGGACCCTCCACTCCTTGATCTGACTGAGCTAGGCGTCAGAGATCTCAATCCTCATGGACAGCCGCTGTGCCAACCAGCGACCTAACTCCCCAGTGTCATTCTCACGGCGTGGAACCTTACCTCTTGTTGGCGACAATGGGGACCCTCCACCCCTTGATCTGACTGAGCTCGGCTTCAGAGATCTCAATCCGCATGGACAGCCGCTGTGCCAACCAGCCACCTAACTCCCCAGTGTCATGCTCGCAGCATGGAACCTTACCTCCTGTTGGCAACAATTGGGACCCTCCACCCCTTGATCTGACTGAGCTCGGTGTCAGAGATCTCAATCCGCATGGACAGCCGCTGTGCCAACCAGCCACCCAACTCCCCAGTGTCATTCTCACGGAGTGGAACCTTACCTCCTGTTGGCCACAATGGGGACCCTCCACTCCTTGATCTGACTGAGCTCGGCGTCAGAGATCTCAATCCACATGAACAGCCGCTATGCAAAGCCAACCAGCCACCTAACTCCCCAGTGTCATGCTCGCAGCGTGGAACCTTACCTCCTGTTGGCGACAATGGGGACCCTCCACCCCTTGATCTGACAGAGCTCGGCATCAGAGATCTCACTCCGCATGGACAGCCGCTATGCAAAGCCAACCAGCCACCCAACTCCCCAGTGTCATGCTCGCAGCATGGAACCTTACCTCCTGTTGGCGACAATGGGGACCCTCCACCCCTTGATCTGACTGAGCTCGGTGTCAGAGATCTCACTCCGCATGGACAGCCGCTGTGCCAACCAGCCACCTAACTCCCCAGTGTCATGCTCGCAACATGGAACCTTACCTCCTGTTGGCGACAATGGGGACCCTCCACCCCTTGATCTGACTGAGCTCGGCATCAGAGATCTCAATCCGCATGGACAGCCGCTGTGCCAACCAGCCACCCAACTCCCCAGTGTCATTCTCACGGCGTGGAACCTTACCTCCTGTTGGCCACAATGGGGACCCTCCACCCCTTGATCTGACTGAGCTCGGCGTCAGAGATCTCGATCCGCATGAACAGCCACTGTGCCAAGCCAACCAGCCACCCAACTCCCCAGTGTCATGCTCGCAGCATGGAACCTTACCTCCTGTTGGCGACAATGGGGACCCTCCACCCCTTGATCTGACTGAGCTCAGTGTCAGAGATCTCGATCTGCAGGGGCAGCCGCGGGGCCCAGACGGTGATGTGCAGTGGGGCGTTCAGGTACTGGTACGTGAAGTTCACCATGGCGTCCACCTGGCCTTTCATTTCTTTGCCATTCACAAACACATAGTCACATCTGTCAGAAACCTGCAAAACAAGACCAAGAGCAACCAACATTAAACAATCCCTCCATGCACAGTAAATGTGAAATCTGAAAAGATAAACAGGTGAGTGATGAGGGGGCTCTGGGTTAGGGGGATCAAGGGCTAACCTCAAACAGATGCCCCATTGTTGATGAGGTGAGCGGCCAAGTCTTTGAATGGGACTGGCCTGACAAGGAGGTGTTCCAAACTAGATTCTAGCTTTTATTGTGTTCTGTTATAGTGTTAATGTGGTTTGTGGTCTAGGCATTATTGCAAGGTGAGTGAGGACTGCATGCTTAGCACTATAACCTGCAAACTTCCCTTGGGCGTTCACCACCCAAGAAGTACTCAAAACCTGCTATTTGAAACTTTAATAACACCTGAAACTCTCTACCAACCCCAGCGCACATGCCTAGAACCTAACGTACAAACCCAGAAACTGGATTTACACCTAGAACCCAGTCTACAAAAAACAGAAACTAACTAAACAAGAAATGAATTATTGTCAAAATTAGACCCCAACCTGCAAATGTGGAATGAGCAAACACACAAATAACTCACATTTTAAACCTCGTAAGGTGCATAGAGCACAACCTAATAACATTGAAAAAAAACCTTAAAACTAGAACCTGACCTGCAAAGTTTAAAAACCTAGGGCGTAACATATAAACTAAGGATGAAATCGAAATATTTCGATCCAGCTAAAAACCCATAATACAGTCTGCAAACCCAAAAAATGGGCTAGGTAACCACAATCTAGGGCACAATCGGGAACGCAACTGAAAACACAAAACCCAACGCACAAGCAGCCTTAGATTAATACTCGCTGACACCAGTATCAGCACCCCTCAGTACACTGAGGACACACAACTTACTCTGTTTACATTAATCGACACAAAAACTGTCTCAAACTAAGCTAACACTGAGTATCAAGCACACATCATAAGCTCCACCCGACAAAGACCTTCTAATCACCAATAGCATCAAATAACCACAGATCCAAGGTTGGCTGTCAATATACACCTCAGCGGCTTCACCACCCAGCTGACCTCCATTGCAAAGACACTTGGGGGCAGATGTACGAGCCCCTATCGCCACCACAACGTCACTTTTATCGACGTTCCTGTGGCGATAGTGGCTTAACGCTGCCTTGTAAATAAGGCCCCCTTTCACGCTATGGTTAGCGTGAAAGGGGTGGGCAGTGGGTGTTGCGGTGGGTGATTCACCGCACCACCCATTGATTTTGACGCTGCCCCCTATGTACAAGGCTGGCGTACATAAGAGGCAGCAGCAAAATTAAGACCAAAAAAAACCTGGTCTTAAACAGGCGAAAGAAGGAGAAATGCATTATTTCTCCTTGTTTTTGCATTTTCCATGTGTGGTGCCTTGTGCAGCACACATGGAAAAAACAAAATGCCATGGTTTGTTTATGTACAGGAAGGTGTCCCTTCCTGTACATAAACAATCTTTAAAAAAAAAAATGCCAATTTGTGACTTTCATGTGTGCTGCATTAAGCCCATCCCTTTTACACTAACCATAGCGTGAAAGGGGGCCTTATTTACAATGCAGCGTTAAGCCACGTTAAGTGGCATAACGCTGCCTTGTAAATAAGGCTAAGCCCCTATCGCCACCACAGCGCTGATAAAAGTGACGTGGTGGTGGCGATAGGGGCTTGTACGTATGCCCCAGCGTTCCTTAAAGTAATGCACCACTCTCATATCCAGGACAGCATGGCTTCCGGGTTCCTCCTGAGAACACAGAAACTCTACCTATGCGAAGCCGCCTTTCAGGTGACAGTGTTGAGGAAAAGTGTTCTTCTGATCGGTATCATTTGTACCAGGACTCTATTGTTTTTTCATTGCCATTTCGTGTCAAACACTTCCACACGACCCACCTGGTCGTTTCTGCTGATGCCTGAGGAAATTCTAACTAACACGACAAAAAAACCCATCTTGCAGCCTGCATTTCTGCCCAGGAACTGTCGCACACCCAACCCCCTGTTCTTTGCAGTTCGACAGAAAACCATGAGACACTCACGCCCTGTATAAATGATTTGTTTCCCATCTCCTGCTCCCTGCCTGGTAAACATCCTTGACACCGTGATCAGGTTATCTGGACAATGGTCTGACTGCTGGGCCTTGATCAGGGTGATTGGACAATGGTTTGAATGACCGAGCTTTGATCAAGCTGATCGAACAATGACCTGAATGACCGTGCTTTGATCAAGCTGAGTGAACAATAATTTGAGTACCAAGCCTTGATCAGGTCACCAACTACAAACACCGTCTGGATCTGGTTATCAACTGCAAACACTGCCCTGATTGAACAATGGACTAACAGCCAAAAGACTGGAATGAAAAAGTATAAAAGGCTTGTAAGCTGCGGAGTAAAGCAGCAGCCTCCTCTGTCTTGTTTCTAACGAGCTTGGGACTCTGTTCCATAGCCCGGGCTATTTGAATAAATCTGGGTTCCTCCTGCAGACGAAGGCTCCTGTGTCTCCTTTTACTACGTATGAAGGGTATGGAAGACTTGGGCAATTCCCCGCCGCCGAGACCCAGTGAGTGGGTTATTCCGGTTCTTCAAATGGCGCCCGAACAGGGACTCCACGAGTACGAAGGTCAGGCCCGGTGGATGTGAGGAGGTGCACGGAGAGACTCCGACGGAGGCGCCCTACCCGAGGGATTCTTGCAATCCGGTAAGCCGAACGACTCGCCCGCTGTTCCTCCCCACCCGGTCTGGGCCACATGACCGCGTCCTCGCTGGAGTCCCCTAGCAAATAATTTCTGGAGCAGGACACAGCCCTACGTCTGCAGAAGAGAACTACCCCTGTAAGGTAAGGGTGGACTGATCACCCACCAAGTCTGTATTATTCTGCTGTTATTGACCTTTGCAAAAGCCAAGCAGGCGAGGTGAATTTTAAAACCCGCCGGTGTCTGTTACCTATTTACAAGCATGCCAGTCAGTAGTAAGTTCAAGAAATTATGTTGTTGTATGTGTACGCAGGACTCCCAGCTGGAGGCGGCTTGTCCGCTTCCTCCAGAAGGGACCCCTGGCCATACGATGTATGTTAAACATGGCCCATCTGCCATAATGTTTTCCTCATTCTGGGTAAAATATACGAAACAAAGTAACGCGGAATTACAGTGGCCACTTTTCGGCTCCTTTAATTCCCAAGTTCTCGCCAACTTAGAGGAACAATTAATGAAAAGAAAAACGCGCCCGTCTATGTTTGAATCTGTCCGATTTTTAAGGAAAGAGATAGAGCAGAGAGCTAGAAAGCAGAAGGCTCAAGAAAGAAAACAGGAACGCATGTCAATGGCCGACCACGCCAGAGTAAATTTACAAAATCAAATGACAGAATCGGTAGAAATAGCCAACAGGGAGCATGGGGCCCGGGTACAAAAATGCTATCCAGCTCGTGAGGAGAAAAGAAAGGGCCATATGGATGGGGGAGAAGAAGGTGATTCCTTGCTTGATACCATGCTAGAAAGCCCTCCTGCATATGCCCCAATGTACCCTTGTCTTGTGGATTGTTACCTGCCTTGTTATGTTGGCCTAGGCCTGGCTGCCATGCTGCTTTTCTTTGCGCACGTTACACTGAGCCGGGCCCCCCTCGCCCTTTGCTCGTGCCAAGTTCTTTTGCACTGTCTGCATTTTCTGTTGTTCACCTTTTTGGGCTCAGTCTGCACAAACATGTACAAGGTCGCATAACAATGTATTTTGGTTCTTCCTGATATGGCCAGTCTCGCGCACCCAGACATAACATTAGGTGCAATTGCCATGAGGAATTTTGTGTGCTTTTAATACTGCGTTTTCCTAGCGCTTAACACATTTGGAGAAATCCCTTTCAGTGAGAAGAGCTATGATGTCCTGCTGATGTAATTCTGCATCTAGAGACTGAGGTATGGGGGTTCGCTAGTCAAAGCCCAGAGGTCTTCTATTATTATAATAAACTATCTTACTGCAAGGGGAGGGTGGTAATGTTATTTATACGTTTATCCACTGAGCTCTGAAATGCTTTCCCCGTTTGTATTCTATGGAATCGTAACCATGCTGCTTATATTAGTTATATGCATAATGCTATTAGTACTGACACGTGTACTGTACATTAGAGCACGTAAGTTGGAATAAACATTTTAACCTATCCAGTGTCTCTTCCTACGCACCTTGTGGACAAGTACGAGTGAGTGACGAAAGAGTGTTCTTGCTTCTGCGAGTCCTGAGATAAAGATACCGTGTTCTGGGTTGTCCAAACATTAGTACTTGGGTGCTAATGGGATGCTAAGCTAGTTGGGTTGGGGTTTTTGGGTGCTACGGTATATGGTGGCAAACCACTGTATTCCGGGGTCCCATTTTCCTGTGCATAGTTCTGTGTATGTGCAGAAACCTTATGACATGGCGCCCAACGTGGGGCTGCTTAACTGCGAGACGCTTGAGTAGTACTTGTGCCTGTCCACAAAACCCTCACATACGCTTCCGGAGGCGTAAGTGATGGTGATACCTCCTATATTGAACGCTTTATAGGTTCTTTCAAGCTTGAAGTTATTAAAAAAGGTTACATAAATAACCCATTTTGTGCTCCCTGTTAGGTTGTCAAATATAACTGTTTAGTCATGGCTGGTGTGGCGATTGCTGCACATAGTCGAGGAGCACTCCGAGACCACTTAGCTGTGTATGGAGTGCCCGATACTGGGGTCGAGTTGGTCTTTGTGGTTCAAGCCGATGCGGCTTATCACTTTGAAGTGTTTTACACTTGGATCACTTTTGAGGCGGTGGATGCAGGTGATAAGCTGTTTCATGAATATAAGCCCACCGCTATTCCTGCTGCCTATCGACCCTATACCACTCTTGAAGTACCTCTCACGGCTTGGCAGCACCGTGTTTGGTTTAATGGCGCCCTACCACAACCAACTACCGCAGTTCGTTTAGGACCCTTGTCAATTCAGGGGGCCACTTGGCCTGTATTGGCCGGGTATACCCCGCATCCAAATTATCTGGCATTACCGCTTGCGGAACTGCGCACTATGCATACCGAATTGGTACGAGTGCATCGAGCCCTAGTGACATACGTTACAGGTAGCCTACATGGAGCTGCTCCTGTAGTCGCAGGCCAACCAGCTATAGCCGCTGGAGTGACCATAAGTCCTGTCATGGTAAATTCTGTGATGGGCAAACGTCCACAAAATAAGGACGACTATCCTTACTGGCTTGCAGAAAAGTTCGATCAGATAGAAGCAGTGTTTCCCCATACATCCCCAGTAGATAAACATCGCATCCTCACGATAAGTTTGCCAAAAGACATAATCCCCGATTTGACATCATGTGAAAACTGGGGTAAGGTATTCGCAGCAGTTTATTCAAAATGTTTTGGAACTCCTTCCATGACGGTTCTACCCTCTGTAATTAAAAAGTACAGGATGAACATGGCCCTGAAGCGGCTGTGGAATTAGGGATGAGACTAGTGGGAGTGTTTGATGTAGTAGCTGAGCTGATCCTTGGAAATGTCAAGGGCGATGCTATGAACTTTCAAGTAGCGAATGCTTTGGCTTTGGTCCCAGAGTTGGACAGGCCCCGCGAATTACCGAAAATTATTGCCCGGGCTTATAAAACAATTGGAAGAAATAGCCTGGGCAACAAGCCTTTTGTAAAAATGCAAACTCAATCGCAAACACAAGTTACACAAGCAAAAAGTGCATCTGAGAAAGATGATAAACCAGTCTTCACTAAAAAGAGTTGGAGACAGAAAAAACAGGGTAAGCAACAAAAGAAGCCGGGGTCGAGAGGCGCTTCCCCAGTTTCGGTTTCTTCTGAACGTACTTATGATTTACGTGATAGGTCAAGGATTAAATCACCAGAAAGGTTTCAGAGCTCTGATACGCGTTCTCCTCGTTCTTCACAGGCCCAGACGTCGTCACAGGCTGGTGGAGGAGGACGGCAAGATAGAGGAAGGGGCCGAGAGGCTCCCCAGGAGCGAGACCAACCTCGACAACAAGTCAGAGGGAAAGCAGAAGATTTTCATCTTCCTCGACCGCAATTTCAGAAGAAAAAGTTGCCGCTGTAACAGCGAAATATGCCTCAGACCGTGAGAACGAGACTCCAGAATTGGACGTGGGCAGTGACCCTCCTAGACAGCGCCGCGGAAGTTACCATAGTGCGGGAGGCGCTACGTCCTCATATGGAGGCGACAGCAACTGAAACATTCGTTACTGTAGAGACAGCTGACACGAGAGTGGCACCCCCTGACAGACTATATAATATAGTCATACAAATTGAAGGTGACATACCGCGTGAAATAAAAGGGATTTTTGGGGAAAATCTAACCTCTTCATATGACATTTTGTTAGCAGAGGTGGATTGGCCACCCCCATTCGTTTTAGCTGCACATAAAGGAGAGGAGGTAATCCTTCCAAGCTTTTCAAGGCATGTCCCAAAAGACAAAGCTGAAGCACTTGCAGCTGAGTGGGCTGTGTACCTGGCACCAGCGTTATATCGCAACCATGTGGGATGGGATGAAGAATCACCTCCTCATGCAATACCTTTGCGGTCACTACCGCAGCCACAACCCCAATATCCCATCAAACGGCAGGCAAAAGGCCCCGTCTCCGAAATTCTGACACAGTTGGAATATCAGGGAGTAATTGAACCATGCGTATCACCTATGAACAATCCCCTTTTCGTGGTTTCTAAACCCGATGGAACGTACCGCTTAGTTTTGGATTACCGGCATTTAAATACTCATTGTCGGAACTTTGCGGTGCAAAATACACACAGTTCTGCGCTTGTAGACAGTCTTGTTCGTAAAAAATACAAAACGACACTTGACCTTTCAAACGGTTTCTACACGCACAACCTAGCCCCGGAGAGTGGTCAATGGACCGCATTCACTTCCGGTGGTAAATTATTCCAGTTCCGGCGTTTACCCATGGGCTACAAAAATAGTCCGGGTATATTCGCCGCCCGTGTTGTTTCTTTGTTAAATGACATTGATCAAGACGCATGTTCGTACGTAGATGACATCTATCTGACGGACGACGAATTATTTCAGCATTTGTCCCGTGTGGACCGCATTATTCTTGAATTTGCGGAGCAGGGTTACAAATTTAACTTTGCTAAGTCACACATTGCTGAATTTACAGTTCTGTTCTTGGGCTATGAGCTCAACAACGAAGGTAAGGGCTTGGCCCCCCATTTCTTGGAAAAATGTGCACATTTGTGCCCCCCAAATACTCTGAAGAAACTTCAGTCTTTGCTGGGTTTCCTGAATTTCGGGCGTACTTACATTCCCGAATATGCCCAGCGTATCAAGCCTTTGTATGCTTTGATACAACCTACTTATTCAAGGTCTTGCTGGCTGCCTGAGCATACCTCAATTCTGCAGTCTTTGCAGACAGACCTTTTGGAGTCTAAATATCTTTTGACTCGTGATAACCACACAAACCTGGTGATTAGAATAATTCCGGGGGCGGTGGGATTCACATACTTAACCTTTAATGAAGGTGATACAGTACCCATCGCATACAAGTCACATCTGTACACTTCCGCTGAATTGCGCTTTACATCTGTCGAAAAAGTTCTAACTGCAGTGCAAATGGCGATTCTAAAAGAACGCGCACTGGCACAGGGAAAGCGGATTCTGGTGGTAACACCCTGTCCTGCCCTAGAGGCAGTAACAAAGGCAAGTGTACCGAACTCAAAAGCAATGCATCCCCGTTGGATACAATGGGCTACATCCTTGACGTCTTCGGACGTCACTTTTGTTTTTGATTCTTCTCTTCAGACTCAGGAGTTTTTGCAGTATGAATTCGTTCATCCTCCTCCTTTGTTTTTACTACCGCTTGAGGATTACAAATGTGTGATCTACACCGATGGTTCGGCGCAACCGGCCACTGGGTCCAAGCACGCTTATTCAGCTGCATGTGCTATTGTTGCGGGTTCCTTTGTAGATGGAAAGTTCAAATCCTCTGTAGTGCATACTCGCACACTTGGAGATAGTACCGCACAATTGGCCGAGCTGCATGCATTGCTACTTGCGCTTAAGTTCGCTTCTCAGGATGAGACCACTCTTATTGTATGTGATTCCTTCTACTGTGTACAATCTTACAATGACAATCTGTTTTTCTGGTCAAAAAATGACTACAAGGACGCAAAAGGGAGCACAATTAAGCATAAAATGCTTTGGGTTCGAGTGGCAGAATTGCAACAACGTCTGCCCCTCACACAGGTGGTTCACACCTTAGGCCATCAGCGGGTGGGCGCACACGCTATTGGTAACGATCTGGCAGATGAAGCTGCCCGTTCAGCAGTAGTCACGTGTTCAGTAGCAGCGGTTACCAGGTCCATGTCTAAAATAGACCCTGTTATATTAGCAGCTATAGCTGCAACCAAGGAAGGTAATAATTACCCTACAGGTTTCCCTTCCAAGTATTCTTACACATTAAGTCCCGATCAGGTTCCTTATGTAACTATACCTGACGTTGGAGATCGGCTGATCCCCAACGCGGACCGCAGGAATGCCTTGATATCAGCTGCACACGAAGGCATGGCTTCGGCTCATGCAGGTGTGTCAGCTACAGTTTCCATCTTGCAGCAGCGTTATTGGTGGCGTGGATTGTATAAAGACACCCGTGCTTTTGTGCTTTCTTGCGATGTTTGTCAACAGATTAAGCCTTCCACGGTAACACGCCCACCACAGACCCCGCTCTGCATTGCTAACAGACCCTTTGGGTGTGTTTACTTGGATCACTGCGGTCCATTCTCATCAGACACTGCCTATAAATATATCTTAGTAGCAGTGGACTCGTGCACACAGTTCCTCTGGGTCTGGCCACAACGTAGTGCTGACGCTCGAAATGTAATCAGGGATTTGCGTGTCTTTGTGGGAATTTTCGCATGCGGCACCTTCCATTCGGACCAAGGTCCAGCGTTTGCCTCTAGGGCTTACAAGGATGCAATGGCTTCGCTTGGGGTGCGGGTGAAATTTTCGTCTCCGTATAGGCCTGAGGGCAACTCTATCGTTGAACGAATGAACCGTGACTTAAAGCAATCCTTAACAGCTAGAGTTATAGGTACTGGCAGGAACTGGCTGGCCCATTTGTATACCGTTCAGCGTGCACTTAATAATCTCCCTAGAAGACCTCTGGGTGGGCGGACCCCATACGAAATGCTCTTTGGCATAAGAATGTTTGTGCCTGACCTTGAGGGTCCAGACATCGCGGCGCAATCCGCCAAGTTTGATGTAGATAACCATTCTGCTATGTTACAGGACTTACAAGAAGCCCGAGACAAACTTGCAACTACACATTTGCCTTCAGCCACAGATCCTGCGTTGCAGATTCCGGTAGCCGGCTGGCTTCCAAAGGTTGGAGAACTGGTTCGAGAAAAGGTTGAAAACAAAAAGAATTCGGCCCCTCTTTTCGTGCACCGGTTCCAGTTCTGGGCTTGAAGGGAACACGTACAGTCATTTTACCACCGCTTCCTGGTCGCAAGGAGAACAGATACATCTCAGTGGAAAATGTCAAGCTACAGCGCCTGGCCGATCCTGAATAGTGTCACACCAGCGGTCTCTTGTCCTGCCATTTATCGGACATATGTTCATAGTCCATCTGCGCGAACGATCGCTGATGCTGTAATTGAGATGGTTGATTTGCCTGAATCCTCTACTTTGCCTGAAACTATAATTGATCCCCAACTCTCCACCAACATCGACGAGGACGAGTATACTTATCCTGCATCTGAATCGGTGGCACATCAACCAATATCGCCACTATGCCCGACTCGTTATTCCTTTGATTCGGATTCCACATCTTCAAAAGTTCCATCCAAGTTCAGTATTTTTATATCCTGGTTTAGAGACAATTTTTTGATTCCACCCTGGACATACATCTGGTTGGTACTTTTCTTGATTTTTTTGTTCATGTCCATTGGCTTTGTCACAGTGTTTTTTCTACTAATTAATGGTCACTATTTACCTGAACGCTCTGCTGTAGACTATGTTTCTGGAACTTTGTCTCCTCATTCCTCGTCTCACATCATGAAGCGTGACCACACATTTGTGAACATTTCAGCTTTCCCAGTTGCTGATGGCATCGTATGGGATACAGTGAACTATCAAATCCATGGTCCGACGGAAATTATTAATGTACCTAATGTCCTTCGTGTTTCAATGGGTGATGTAGTACAAAATAATATTCATTCTGATGATTGGGATGTGCATGCCGTTGAAGCATTGTTTGCCGATTTAAAATATTATGCATCTTTTAATGCTGAAGATCTATATATGAATTCTGCTAATTATGCCGATTTGTATTGTTACCAACATTGGGGTAATCATTTTCTCCATAAGCCCAGTGCCCTGCGTAGTTCTGTTAACTATACCCAATGGGAACATTGTCCAAACCCCTTGCCAGGTAGCTCTCAAACTCTTCGAAATAAGTTTAATTATTTTACTGATTTTAATCGGTCGAACCCTGCATCCTATTATTTTAGACTTAATAACACATTAACTCAGAAAATTATGTTAACACACACCAAATTGCTTTATTCAGGTTCCTTTCTAAGTGCCCTAGCTGTGGGTGGTTATGAGTACTGGGATAATACAGTGGATTTAAAATCTATTTGGGGCTACAAGCAATGGCAGGTACAGGGAACTGAGGCCTTACACCGTGCTTGCCTCATCCCTACGCAAATTATGTTCCTCAATGTCTCCATCTATCAGACTACATGTTGGGGCTTAGCAACCACTAAACAATTGAATACTCCATCAATTCCATCCCTGTCGAGTTTTCCCAATGATAGCTCACGTTTTAACCTGTCCCTGACGACCCTACAGGCTCTATTACAGAATAATTCATTTAATGTTTCCGAACTGGATCAGTCACCCTGGTTGGTATGGCCTATATCATCTAATGCATGTCAAATGCGTTTTCACGACTCAGGAGCTAGTTACACACAGGATAGGCCTGATCCGAGATTTACTGATTCCCGTACTGTCACTACATATTCTGTTGGTAAATTATGCAAACAATGGCTGCAACATTCGTCCCTTGATTCTGTTAAACAACATTTGTCCCTCCTTTCAGGCAATATTGATCTGTCCGACTTTGTTTTGGGACCTCGTGGTCCCCGACCTAAGAGATTCATTTATGAAACATATAATGAACTCTGGAAGCTATCACAAATGGAAGCTGCTTCCCGTCTTCGGGAAATAGATCAAGCAAATTTGGAAAAGGTGCTTGCTGTTGTTGACAATAGTATTAATACCCTGTCTTCTCGCATTTATACTTTAGAGAATATTGTGTCCTCTGTTGTTGATATTGTACAAGATGATGTTTCTGTGTTATATCATGGTCAGAATCAATTGCGTTCAGTTATGCAGTTTGCATGGACTTTGCAAACGCTCAAGTTAGGTAAAGTTCCTTGGCATTTTTTGAACACCTCTGCCTTGTTTCTACCTTTTAACTTAACTGACAAACAGCAATTTATGTCCATGAAAGATGCAACTTACACTCTATTACATATCGAAAAGATGGATCCTTTGCCGTTCTCTGTTGCAGAACTCGATTCTGCTGTATGGCTAGTCCATGGGGTTATAGCTTTACCTTTTTCCTTGTTTGAATTTGACTCGTGCATGAAACATTATCCTGTGGGCCGTTACCGGCCCTTGGGCAGTGCTTTCCTGCATGAACTCTGGTCCTTGCCTTTCATGTATAAATGCCTTCGGGACGGCAAGGAAGTCTTTCTCACGGGGGAGTACTGCGACTCGACTATGGGTCATTCGCTTATTTGTAAACACATTAAATTGCATGGCTCATGTAGCGTTTCCGCTCCTAATCTTGCTTGTGTGCTGAAAGGTATTCCTGCTCCTGTTATTTCTCCTACTTTCACTCTCCTTTCCAATGGTAGTTATTTACTTTTAAATAACGAAAACTGTTGTGGCCTGCAGGCTGGCATTCCTTACATTGTAACAGTTTCGCACAGGGTTGTCTGCTGCAAAAATGTGCTTTATCCTCCCCCTCATGGCAAGGTTGATATCTCTATTTGGCCTTCCATCCCTACCATGGAAGCAGATTTCAATAGACTGAGCAGAATAAAGGCACTATTATTAAACGAGGAAGTTATGCTCACGTCCGCCCGGGAGACATTCATTCTCCAGGTGGCGAGTACCCACAGTGAAATACAGGCCCTTTTAAACACTAATCTCCCCCAACATTTTGGGGAGTTAATACATCGTATTTTTAACGCATCTAACACTGAAGGCCTAGTACATTTTTTTAAGGTCGTTGGGTCGGGCTTGGTGTCCTCCTTCCAAACTATTTTTGGTGCCATCCCGGCTTTCATACATTCTATTTTTTCCAGTGTCTTTGGCGGTTTCCCATTGATCCTCGCTTTAGCGGCTGGTGTCTTGCTCTTAATTTGCTTTCTGCGCAATGGCTGCTCCCCGATGGGACCTGCTCGATCCAGAACGCCTCCAGCTGCTCCGTGAGCGCCTTTTGGCCGGTTTTGGTGTCTTGCCATTGGCGACACTGAGTGTGTCATATACTCTTTCATTTCGCTTTGCGTATTTCACTTGCGTGCAACCTGTGATGACTTGTGTCCGCTGTCCTTTCACCTGGACTCTGGATTATTGCCTCTCCAATTCGTCATTGTCTGTTCCGGATTTTGTTCAGTTGATGGGTCCCTTAGAGGCCCATGAGCAGGACTGTTCCGTTGCTGGCTGTATGGCACGTGCGGCTGCACTGGGGATTTTGGCGCAATGGGATATCTGGGCGGCTGCCCAGGATCTCCTACAACAAAGCTGTTTCAATTATCACGCAAGCTGTCCCGCATTGCTTCTGGATGCTCCCCTTGCTGAGGAGCATTCCTGCTCTTTTGATCTCATGGATTGGATGGCATCTATGTTTTTTGACGAGTCCAATGATGAACTCTTGGAGGGTATGGCTTTTTTCTGCACTTACACTTTCATGGATTGACCTGCCCTTCGCCGTTTGGGCGCTCCCTGTGCTCCAACGGCTGTGTTGTCCTCTGATGGGCCTCTGTCCTGGCCGCTGGTCTGACCAGGGGAGGGTGTCTTGTGGATTGTTACCTGCCTTGTTATGTTGGCCTAGGCCTGGCTGCCATGCTGCTTTTCTTTGCGCACGTTACACTGAGCCGGGCCCCCCTCGCCCTTTGCTCGTGCCAAGTTCTTTTGCACTGTCTGCATTTTCTGTTGTTCACCTTTTTGGGCTCAGTCTGCACAAACATGTACAAGGTCGCATAACAATGTATTTTGGTTCTTCCTGATATGGCCAGTCTCGCGCACCCAGACATAACATTAGGTGCAATTGCCATGAGGAATTTTGTGTGCTTTTAATACTGCGTTTTCCTAGCGCTTAACACATTTGGAGAAATCCCTTTCAGTGAGAAGAGCTATGATGTCCTGCTGATGTAATTCTGCATCTAGAGACTGAGGTATGGGGGTTCGCTAGTCAAAGCCCAGAGGTCTTCTATTATTATAATAAACTATCTTACTGCAAGGGGAGGGTGGTAATGTTATTTATACGTTTATCCACTGAGCTCTGAAATGTTTTCCCCGTTTGTATTCTATGGAATCGTAACCATGCTGCTTATATTAGTCATATGCATAATGCTATTAGTACTGACACGTGTACTGTACATTAGAGCACGTAAGTTGGAATAAACATTTTAACCTATCCAGTGTCTCTTCCTACGCACCTTGTGGACAAGTACGAGTGAGTGACGAAAGAGTGTTCTTGCTTCTGCGAGTCCTGAGATAAAGATACCGTGTTCTGGGTTGTCCAAACATTAGTACTTGGGTGCTAATGGGATGCTAAGCTAGTTGGGTTGGGGTTTTTGGGTGCTACGGTATATGGTGGCAAACCACTGTATTCCGGGGTCCCATTTTCCTGTGCATAGTTCTGTGTATGTGCAGAAACCTTATGACACCCTGCCCTGACGCCTCACACCCCACATGTCCCCCCGCCACCGCCCACTCCTGCCCCCACTGCCCCTCCTACTGTTCTTCCTGTCACACCAACCCTCCCGATTTTTCCTATGACACCGACCACGCCCGCTAACCCTGTCCTCACTGCGGGAATGACAACAAGTCTCCATCCGCCCAACCCCTGCGGCTTTACCCCTACCCGCCCTTTTCCTACTTCCCCGTGGTCTACAGTTAAGCAGGATTTATATAAAATGTTCAATTCCACCCGACTGGCCTCCTTGCGCTCTGCAGTCAGCTTTTCGTCCCTTCGAGAAAATGACCTACAGAAGCAACAGTGTGAATGTTGGATAAAGAACGGGAATATTTATGCCTTTAAAGACATATGGTCCACCTTTTCCCAGTGGATGATTATGGAACAGACCACCTGGGCTGAATACATGTGTACGCTGGTCATGCAAAAATTTGAGAATGCGCTTATGCAGATACCCACTGGATTAATGGACCTTAGGTCACAAATAAGAAGAGGCGATGTTCAGGGAGAGGGGATGTTTGGTGCTGTGTCTGCTTTAATGGCTTACCGTGATATGACCGCTTTTTCCAACACCCCTCTAGAGACAGCTATGCCAATGAGAGAGGCGGCCCCTGTCTTTGTTAACGCACTTACCGATGCCCAAAATAATGGCCGAGGGGCTGTTGAGGCACACTGGCGCAGGCTTTGGGTTCATGTTCCTTGGAAAAGGTCAGAAGTAATGCAGTTAAAAGAACAATTACCAGATCCCCGGAAGAATCCAGCTGCCTTTTACAGAGAATTAGGTCAGATTATATCTGCAGGTACTCTCGTTCTTGAGGATATAGATTTACTTTTTGGTACGGTTGTTCCCACTGAAATTTGGGACAAGATTCGACATACTGATCATGAAGTGGCGTTGGGAGGTAAATGGGCTGACCTAGAGGCTATGGAAGAAGCAAGGGTAGGGGGACTAAACCAGAAGCTGCCATCCTGACTTTGCCCGGTAAAATAATAACGTTTATGAAAACACTTTTGCCGGAAACTGTCATTAACTGGGATAAAATAAACGCCTGTAGGCAGCGAAAAGATGAGAATGTGGTGGACTTCTTTACCCGTTTTGAGACAGAATACAAGGGGCATAGTGGTTTGGATCCCCGGATCCCAGGTTCTGGCCCAGTGTTTGTCGATAAGTTTGTCAGCAACTTGCTTCCTGAGATTTCCACCAGGCTTAAGAAAGTTGAAAGTACGTGGTCTGCCCAAACTATCACTGGTATCTTGGCTATGGCACAATATCATGAGAATAGGGAGAATGAAGATAGAGACAAGGAAAGTAAGAAGGTTAGGGATCTTAAGACTAAGGCACTTCTGCAGCAGGCTTACCCTCCCCGAGGTCCCGATGCCCGCGGGAATTTCAGACCTCAACCCCAACACCCTCCGAGGGCTCGCCAGTCTACCCCCTCCAGCCCTCAACATACGGGAGCCCTCCAAACAGATCAGTGTGCTTTTTGTAAGGGGTACGGCCATTGGATAGACGAGTGTCCCGTGTTAGCTGAAAACATCCGAACAGGGAAGACTCGGCCTCGCGCTCCCAGGAAGGGAAGGCCGACTAGGGACCATGGCCCGCCCCATCCACAGGATAAAGAACGTAGGCCCAGGGATCACGTTCCCGTCCGGCCGTGCCCGGCCAATAGGTTTGATGGGTACGAAGCAACACGCACTTATTACAATGATGATTATGACGAAGTTGATGAGATAGGGTCCTACCAAGCATAGGACAGCCAGGAAAGGGGTATTACCAGAGTGCAAATTCCAGTGGATCAAAGGGGCCCGTATGTTCAAATGTCAGTTGTGGGGAACGATCAGAATTTTCTTTTGGATACTGGGGCCACCAGGTCTTCTATTGCACGTCTGTCAGTCCCGGAGGCACCCCTTTCTGGCAAGATAAATGTCTCCGTGGGTTTTGCAGGAACACCTGTGACGAGCCCTGTCTCTGAACCCCTCCCTCTCGATATTGGCCCTGCACATGTTGACGCTCCCTTGGTCCTTACTACAGGTTGCAGTGAAAACTTGTTAGGCATGGATTTACTGAAAGCTCTGTATGCGACCATATCATGCAGTCCCCAAGGTGTATCCCTAACAATTTCTCCCACCGCAGCTTCCTATATGTATCTGTCTGGTCCCCTCCCACCAGAATTGCAGTTTTTACCTTCCTCCCTCTGGGCATCATCAGACACTGATGTAGGGTGTCTCAACATATCCCCTCATGTGGTACGCATCGAGCCAGGTGCACTTCTCCCCGCCTCCGGCAGTATCGACTACCCGCGGAAGGAGAAATGGCCCTTTTAACAATAATATCTGAATTAATGGACAAGGGCGTAGTGGAGGAAACACGTGGCAATATCTGTAACAGTCCCATTATTCCCGTTCTTAAAAAGACCAATGGAGATGCTCTCTCCCCTAAAATATACAGATTCGTGATTGACCTGAGAGCCCTTAACAAAATAACAATCTCCCAATATCCTGTTGTCCCCGACATTACAGCCCTCTTAACGATGGTCCCTTCTGACGCAACGCACTTTTCTGTCATAGACCTGAAGAATGCTTTTTTCAGCATTCCTATACATCCTGACAGCAGACATTTTTTGGTTTCTCCCTTGGTGGGCGAAGCTTTAGATTCTGCCGCGCCCTCAAGGTTTCACCGAGAGCCCCAGTATCTATAGTCAAGCCCTCAAAAGTCAACTAGATTCCTTGGAACTCCCTGATAACTCCACACTATTACAATATGTAGATGACCTCCTCATTGCTGCAAATTCTGCCCCATCATGTAAAGAAGCTACTCTCTGTTTGTTACGCCACCTTGCCCTCCATAATCACAAAGTCTCTTTAAAAAGCTTCAGTTTTGTCAAGAGAAGGTGACCTATTTAGGTCATCTCCTCTCGAAGGAGGGAAGACAGCTCACCGCTGATCGTGTAGCCATTATCAATGCTATAACGGCCCCACGAACACAAAAGCAGGTGCGAGCCTTCATAGGCCTAACCTCATACTGTAGACAGTGGATTTCCAACTTTTCGGCCATGGTCAAACCTCTTCTTGCCCTCACCACTAAAGACATATCAGACAGTTCCTTTCCATGGACTAGAGAGCATGCGCAGGCCTTCCAAGATTTAAAGAGGGCTCTGTGTACTGCTCCAGTCCTCGGTACTCCTGATTATAGCAAGCAATTTTTTCTTTTTGTACATGAGACAGACGGCTGTGCATGCGCTGTCTTGACCCAGATGTTCGGAGGTCACCATCGGCCATGTGCCTATTTTTCAGCCACCTTAGATCCTGTTGCAAGGGCTCTCCCAGGATGCCTACGGGCGACCGCTGCGGCCGCCCTCATGGTCCGTCAGAGTGCGGGGATCGTCATGAACTCCCCCTGACTCTGATGGTCCCCCATTCTGTAGATACCCTCCTTAATAACACCAAGACACAGTACCTCACTAGCGCACGACTCACAGGATATGAACTGACACTCTTTTCCAGCCACATTAACATCAAGAGATGCACTGTACTGAACCCCGCAACATTACTCCCACTGGATACTCAGGATGCCCGCTTAGACCCACATGACTGCATATTAAGGACAGAGGAGGAGACGAAGGGACGGGTTGACTTACAGGATACCCCGATAGCAGAACCAGAAGGTACACTATATGTGGACGGATCATGTCTCAGAGGGCCAGATGGTAACACCTCAGCCGCCTATGCCCTCACGACATTAGGACAAGTAGTAGAAACAGCTCAGATTCCGCAGTGCTCTGCTCAAGCAGCAGAATTAGTGGCCCTCACTAGAGCCTGTGAGTTAAGCAAAGGGATGACGGTAAATATTTATACTGACAGCCAATATTCCTTCGGGGTGGCCCACAACTTCGGGAGGTTATGGAAAGAAAGGAATTTCCTTACTTCCCATGGGACCAAGATTCAACATGGCCCCCTAATTCACCGATTGTTAGACTCCCTGACACTCCCCAGAAAGGTGGCCATTATAAAATGTAAGGCCCATAAGAAAGTGACAGATGATGTTGGGAAAGGCAATGCCCTGGCTGACCAGACGGCCAGACAAACAGCTCTTAGAAAAAGGGAAGGAATGTATGTAGGAGGTCCCGCTAGGTGGGTGGCAGACGAGGGCATGGTTGAAAACACAGTACAGAGTGTGATCGATATTCAGTCCCATACTACTCCTGAGGAACTACGGGTGTGGAAGGAGCAATTAGCAAAGGAGGGAATTGATGGTTGCTGGGTCCGCACGACTATGGAAAGACAATGGATGTTACCTGACAGTCATGTGCTACCAGTAGTTACGATGGCCCATGGTCCTGCTCACATTAGTGCAAAAGGGATATGTAAACTGTTGGAACCTACATGGTACAACTCTAAGATACCAACATATGCTGAAAAGCTGGTTAAAACATGCATGATTTGCCTAATGTATAACCCAGGAAAAGGCACAGTTACTCCTAAGGGAGGATTCTCTCCTCCTACCTTCCCTTTTGAAGTCCTCCAAATAGATTACATCCAGATGGACCGATGTAACAATTTAAAATATGTCCTAGTGGTGGTCTGTACCTTCAGCCGATGGGTGGAGGCCTACCCCGTCAAAGACTGCACCGCTATCACTACCGCCAAAATGCTATTAAAAGAATACCTCCCACGATTCGGTTTGCCCCGCTTGGTCTGGAGTGACAACGGGACACACTTTACGGCTCAAATTATGGAATATATCTGTACAGCATTGGGTATAAAACAAAAATTTCATGCAGCTAACCACCCCCAGTCAGCAGGTCTAGTGGAGGTGTACAATGGCATCCTAAAAACTAAAATGGCCAAAATAGTAGCTGAGACAGGTGTCACTTGGGTTGATGCTCTGCCCTTGGCCCTATTGTCTACAAGAACAACAGCCCACACCAGGATAGGGCTATCCCCCATGAGATTGTGTTCGGGAGGCCTGCCAATGTATGGGGTGTCCCGCGGCCTAAGAAACTGTCTGATGTTGAATACCCTGTATTAACTGATTACCTGTACAGTCTAACTAATACCTTTCGTACTCTTTATCACCAGGTGCATGAGGCCATACCTGACAAAAGCGAGGGCCCAGGACACGTTATCCAACCTGGTGATTGGGTCTTAGTAAGAAATTTTCAACGGACTAAGAGCCTTGAACCCCGCTGGACACAGCCCCGTCAGGTGTTGCTGGCCACCCGCACCGCCGTGAAAGTAGAAGGTCGGAAGAATTGGGTGCATTCGTCCCACTGTAGGCGTGTGCCTCTGCCCCTCCCCTACGATCAGTGGGTGAGGGAAGGACAAGGAGACTCAGAAACAGAAACAGTCCCGACGTTTGTCCCATTCAGCGATGCCAGACTGCATTTTACATCTACGGAAGCAGAGAGTGACAGCATACTAAAAGGAAGGGTGGAACCCTCCCTTAACTCTGCTCAAACGTCCAGAACAATTGTTTCCCGACCATACTGACCCTACTTCCGACCGATATAACTTGCGCCCCCGAGGGAAGGCTTGCCTTTGACTTCGCCAAGTGCCTATAGGCTGTAGGGCTGTGATCTCCCCGGCCGAGAGTAGTGCTGGTGTGTCAGACTAAGGTACGCCATAGGGCTCTTGGCACCTGCGCCCAGTGAAGCAACCACCAATCACAGACAGCCACTAGAGGTCCCTGGCTTAGCACAATGGCTGCCGTCCAAAACACTCGAATCCAGAAACAATATGTCAGTCTCCGACATAGTAAATGCTTCATGGCCACCGTGGTGACGCTGTTTGTCTCCCTCATCCTGTCTATTCTTGGTTGGCTGTTACTAATCTACCATCCTGTTACCTCACCAACCCCTACCCCAACTCCTACAGAGCACCAGTATTACACGCTACCAGCCCACGAGTTACCCCGCGGTGCAGAATTCTTCAATAACACCTTCATCCAAATGTTGCATCATCATCAGCTGATCATGAACACTTCCAACTGCTGGGTTTGCGGACTGATGCCGCATTCCATGATACACCCTGTCCCATTCTTTCCCTACCCCTTTTCCATCTCTGGGTCTTGTCTTGCATGGTGGATGTTGATACAGGAGGCCTACACTGTCAATGGTACTGCCAATTCTGCCCTTGGAACATTTCAGGATGACTTCTGGCGGAACAGATCTGGCCATGCCAATGCTCCTTTTGCCCGACCAGCTCATCCACATCGCTACTATCACCAGATGAACTCGGTGAGATGGTAGTATTCAACTCAACCACTCGACGAACATTTTCCAGATTCCGTACAAGAAGGATACTGCCCGATGAACGAGACACTGTGAATGTCATAAATGTGCAAGGCCGTGTCTGCATCCATGGCCTAGGGACTAAGAAAGTTGGTACCAGTACTTGTAATATCACAAAATCTTTAAACTCTACATCTCCTCCGAAGCTGGTGGCATCCCCCAACACCTATTTTATCTGTGGCACTGCCGCCTACACTTGGCTCCCCGTAACTGGTCTGGTACCTGCTATCTGGCCTTCCTCCTTCCGCCAACGTATTCTACCCATGGGAGTTACCACCTGTTGATGAAGGGCGCTCTGCATCGCTCACGTAGGGGCGTCATATCAGCCGAGGATACAGCAGGCCAGGAAACCGGGGACTTCCTTAAAGGTTTCCTTCCATTCTGGGGCCCCATGGCAAACAGTCGGGCTGTACGAGGACTGACCAGGGTCCTTGAAGCCACCATCACAGTAACAGCTGGTGCCCTCTCCAACATCACTGCAGAACTACAGGCGGACCGCCTTATAACACTGCAGAACCGCATGGTCCTAGACGTCCTCCTTGCTGATCGTGGTGGTGTGTGTAAATTGATCGGCTCCAGCTGCTGCGTGTACATCCCAGACAACGCACCTTCAGTGTACTATGCCATCCAACGTCTGCATCTCCTTTCTTCCGAAATTCATCTGGATAAAGGCAACTGGTCCCTCACAGGCTGGATCTGGGGCCTCCTTTCCCAGTGGGGGTGGAGGGTCCTCATCTTCCTTGCCTTGGGAATAACTGTCCTGGTCTCCTGCTGTTTGTGCTTTCAGTGCCTGCCAGTGCTCTGTACAATGTGTGTCCAGACCATCCAGCCTCCACCCTCCAACATTCACAACACCAATATGATGATGATGCTCCAACAAGAAACCGATGGCCTTATGAACATTGACATTTCTTAAAGTATTTGCCACTCAATGGCAAAAGGAGGGTCTGAGGAAAAGTGTTCTTCTGATCGGTATCATTTGTACCAGGACTCCATTGTTTTTCATTGCCATTTCGTGTCAAACACTTCCACACGACCCACCTGGTCGTTTCTGCTGATGCCTGAGGAAATTCTAACTAACACGACAAAAAAACCATCTTGCAGCCTGCATTTCTGCCCAGGAACTGTCGCACACCCAACCCCCTGTTCTTTGCAGTTCGACAGAAAACCATGAGACACTCACGCCCTGTGTAAATGATTTGTTTCCCATCTCCTGCTCCCTGCCTGGTAAACATCCTTGACACCGTGATCAGGTTATCTGGACAATGGTCTGACTGCTGGGCCTTGATCAGGGTGATTGGACAATGGTTTGAATGACCGAGCTTTGATCAAGCTGATCGAACAATGACCTGAATGACCGTGCTTTGATCAAGCTGAGTGAACAATGATTTGAGTACCAAGCCTTGACCAGGTCACCAACTACAAACACCGTCTGGATCTGGTTATCAACTGCAAACACTGCCCTGATTGAACAATGGACTAACAGCCAAAAGACTGGAATGAAAAAGTATAAAAGGCTTGTAAGCTGCGGAGTAAAGCAGCAGCCCCCTCTGTCTTGTTTCTAACGAGCTTGGGACTCTGTTCCATAGCCCGGGCTATTTGAATAAATCTGGGTTCCTCCTGCAGACGAAGGCTCCTGTGTCTCCTTTTACTACGTATGAAGGGTATGGAAGACTTGGGCAATTCCCCCGCCGCCGAGACCCAGTGAGTGGGTTATTCCGGTTCTTCAGTGTAAACACTAGTCCTCTCTCACTGGAATGGAGGCAGTGCACTGCTCAAGTGCCTCCCCAACATCACCCAGCCATCCCTGAAAGGAATCCAACGCTTAATGAAGTTTGGCAGCATCACTCCAACCTGAAAAGATCTGCAACACCTTCCCGCAGACCAGCTGTCTCAGGCTCAAGGCCATCTACTTCCTATAAGCCTGGGAAATGAAACTTCTATGGCAGACAGGAGCCAGAACATCACCAGATCTGGAAAACCATGTGTAAGGACATCACCAGATCTGGAAAACCAAGACCCAGAACATCACCAGATCTGGACAACCAAGAGCCAGAACATCACCGGATCTGGAAAACTAGGACATCACTAAATCTGGAAAACTAGGAGCCAGAACATCACCGGATCTAGAAAACCAGGACATCACCAGATTTGGAAAACCAGGAGCTAGAACATCACCAGATCTGGAAAACCAGGACATCACCAGATCGGGAAAACCAGGAGCCAGAACATCACCGGATCTGGAAAACCAGGAGTCAGGACATCACCAGATCTGGAAAACCAGGAGCCAGAACATCACCGGATCTGGAAAACCAGGTGTCAGGACATCACCAGATCTAGAAAACCAGGGGCCGGAACATCACCAGATTTGGAAAACTGGGAGCCAGAACATTATGACATCTGGCAAATTAGGAGCCAGAATATCACCAGATCTGGAAAACCAGGAGCCGGAACATCACTAGATCTGGAAAACCAGGAACCAGGACATCACCAGATCTGGAAAACCAGGAGCCAGGAGATCACCAGATCTGGAAAACCAGGAGCCAGGACATCACCAGATCTGGAAAACCAGGAGCCAAGACTTCACCAGATCTGGAAAACCAGGACATCGCCAGATTGAAGATAAAAATATGTAAGAAGGGAGGACCAGAGGGTAGGCTTCTCATTCTTTATAATCATGGTCTGGAACAACATCCCTGTGGACGTCAGAAGAGCAGCTCCAACCCTCCTGCAATTCAGGAAGAACTGAAAGCCTATGCTTCCACCCTCACATCAGGAACCAGGTTCATCCTGACTCTTGTAAATGCTTATGAGTCATGTTTCACACCCATTGTTCAGCACCCTGTTGCTCTGTACCTAGGTCCGGGCTATAACATAACATGTATTTGCAAAGCACACATTCAGCCCCAAAGTTGCATCTTGGGGGGGAATAACAGATTTTTATTGTTACCCAACTCAATAGTACTCATTTTATCGACCTCAGAAGGGATCAGAGGCTGAGTGGACCAGCCAGGATTTGAACCTTTGACCATGAAGTCGAACACAGGCCCCTGCAGTGGATGCATTAGTCCACTAAGCCACCAGACCCAGCTATAGATGTATCAATAACTACAAACATACATTCAGAGTCCCAGCGAGCTTCACAACCCTTTTCTCCCAGATGTTCATGCTTTGGGTTGATATTAATTGACAAGAACTTTGGTAGCCGGCACCGGGGACGCAACATTCGAGTACCAGGCACCACAGATAATGTTCAGAAGGTTCTGCACGTGCATCCAGTCAGCACTGGGAGCCACTCGACGCCACTTATCACGCTTACATGCAGCAAGCAATGCCTTCTCTCAAGCTGACAATGTGAGTGGTCCGACACTCATGCACTGCATGCCAGCTTATTGCACTGAAGTTTATTGGAGTACTGCACAGTCTTACCACAAAGGGACAGTAGTGGCGGCTCCATCGCTAAGGCGGAGAAGCGTCGCCCCACTGTTTTTAAGCAGTATAAATAAAGGAAAAATAAAATGATAATAACTCAAAGTTATTATCATTTTATTTTTTCCTTGTTGCTGCAGCTTTGCGGGTGGGGCGGGGCTGCTCTGCTGACAGAGCAGGGGAGGGGAAGAGTGGTTTGCATTCCCTAAGTGCGCATGAACGTTTGGCCGGCCACCTAGAGCCGGCCAAACAGCCATGCCCACTTTGCATGTTCTCCACGCAGGCTGCATTACACATCCTGGGTGGAGAACATGCCCCAGCCCCCAGTCCCCGTCTGAGCGTCGAACTACGGCACTCAGACGAACCACAACGCTGCATTGCAGCGTTGTCATTGGCTCGGGGAGCCTGAGTGCTTCCTGGGTGCTCTGTTCCTGTTCCGGAGACGGCAGTGGAGAGAGCGGCGAGATGCAGCAAGAATGTATGTTTTTTTTTTTCTTTACCCCCCTCGCCCTCCGCCCTCCCACCCCGATCTGTGCCAGCCGCCACTGAGGGACAAACCTGTCATTGGTACTGAACATTCTTTTATTCCTGTGCTCTTCTTGTATACAGGGTCCTCCTTTCTTTTCTACTGTGGTCCTTTGTATGCCTCACTGATGAGCCAGAACTATTTATCACAAGGGATTTGTTTTTTTCTCGTATGCTTTGTTGCAGAGTGGCAATCAGCTCCTGTCTTTTCTGAATGAATCTAGTCAACCGCCCATGAAGTGTGGAAAATGTGGCTAAGAATGTTCAAAGATATATAGTTGCTATGGATGGAGGTTCCCTTCGCTCAAACACAAAGAGAGCTGCTTTGTTGAACTTAGTAGGCAGGGAAAGTGAGAAGGTTTTTGGATGTTTGTCAACTTTACTTCATCTTCAAGGTGTGGACACTAGGGATTATGACTACTTGGAATAGATTGAAAGAACATTTCATGGAGAATCCACTGGTAGTTATGGAAAGGATTAGCTTCAGCACCCGCCATCAGCTTATTATTGGATTTATGATTGTCATGTGGCTACCGTCAGAGTACTTGCTGAAATCAGTGATTTTGTTAACACCGTTGATCTGTTCATTACAGATCAATTCATTATCAGGTGTACCAACCAGAAAGATTTCCTTCCTTTTACAGACCGCCGACATCTTCAGATGTGTTCAACATTCGATTTCTTCATTTGAAACAAATGTGGATTCAGCGATCAATGAAGTGGCAACCACATCTGGAAAGGACTTGTCAGACAAGAACAAAATGGACAAAGCTAGAGGCAAGAATCAGCAATCATATGACCCACACGTTGGGGTTCTAGAAATCATAAAGCCTTGTTTCGATTTTGAGGGAAGAGTGCCTTAAATGTCGGGAAGTGGAATATTTCTCTGATGTGCATGCAACCATGTGTAGTCGGAAACATTCCTTTGAACAAGATACCGATGACAAGGATGATCCAAAGAGCCGGATGGTTTTAGAGGGTGTTATAAAGACTTTACAAGACAACAGAGACTCCGGTGTTGTCAGTGGATCTTACAGAATAAGGATGTAGTTGAAGATTTAAATGACAATTTGGAATTGGATAATGATATTGATTCAGTACAATCAAGTCCAGCAGAAATCAATATTTTGGGAATGGATTAGGAATATTTTAAGCCACTAAACTGTATTACCCACATTGGCGGGTAGGAGGTTGTGGCAATAGCAGATTCAGTTTCACCTTTACCGTTGTTTCGGAAATGATGTTAAGGTGTGTGGTTATAACAAGAAGAAGATAGATATGCTGGGCACTTCAGCACCACAATTGCTTTTCAAATTACACATATAGTAGGCAAAGTGTATGTTGCCATTGATGGTCAACAGTCATGGGATGATGTCATCAGAGCTCAATTCTTATTTCGCCTAATCCCAGTGCCAAAGTTCCAGTGTTTTTTTGTTGAGGATGTTGACACTAAGGGTTATTGCATGGCGGTAGAAGAGGAGGTTCCAGAAATATTGTAGGACAAATGTAAAACTCTATTTCACAAGGAACTGGGGAAGGTCATTGTATTCACACAAAACATTATACTCAAACAAGACACTGTCCCTATGACACTTACAGGTGTATCCCTGAGTGCAGGGCGGGGAACTGTCTATCATGTTATGGGAGATATACTCTACTGAGCTGATTGAGCCATTGGATGCTTCTGAATGGGTTTCCCCTGTAGTTCTGTTTAAGAAGAAAGTGGGAACTTTGAAGTTACATGTGGACTTAAGATTAGTTAAGACGATTCTGGTGGATTGCCACCCTCTACCCCACCCCTATTTATGACCTGCTAGAAAAGTAGATGGAACCAACGTTTGCTGCACTTTAGACATTAAACTGGCATATCATTAAATTCGAATTACTGTAGAGTCGCGGGAGATGCACCAGGTGTACCAGGATGCCATTTAGTTGAGCTTCAGCCCCTGCAGTGTTCCAGAACCTGATACACATTCTCCTTGGAGTATCAAAGTAGTGGCAGCAATCCAAGTTGAAATTGTGTGATCTTTGCTCATTTTATTGAGAAACAATCAAATATGGTACAGTGTATTGCCATTCTTTGGGATAAATGAATGCTTCTCCAGCTCCATAACTACAAATTTTTGACTAATGAGGCAGAGTATTTGGGCCACAAACTTTCTTGCAAGGCGGATTTTACCCCACAACATTTTGATTATGAGAATCAAAGAAATGTGTAAAACGGTCAATTAAGATCAGCTCAGATTTTACCTAGGTCTTTGTGAATTCTGTCAGAGTTTGTGAATGACTTTTCCATGTTTCTCCATTAACAACATCTTGATTAAAGGTGCAAAATGTTTATGAAACAAAAAAACAATGATGCTTTTGAGAAACATATGTAGGTGACTGTAAAAGATGCCCTTCTGAGACCTTATTCACAATCTGACAAATGTATTATTGAAATGGATGTTAGAGAAGAGGGATTAGGAGCTGTATTTAGTCAAATTAAGGCAAGCATAGGGGTTAGAGTAGCATTTGCTTCTAGAGCTGTGATGCAAGCAGAGTCAAGGTATTCAACGATGGAAACTGAAGAACTGGTTTGTACCTGGATTGTTAAACTATATTTAAGAAGTATATCTAGGGCACACGTTTTTCACAAACACTGAGGTCCTTGCTCAACAGCATTGGCACAGTGAAGGTTTCATCAAGTGTAGTTAGAATACTTTCTAAATTTTAAGAGTACTGTACATACATTACTGCTACCCAGGGCTTTAAGTGGGAAAAAAAAACTGGGGGTGCTCTAAAAGGGGCGGGGCAAACCTCAAAGGGGTGGGGCCTATCTAAGTAGGGGCGTGGTCTAAATAAAGATAACTAGTGTAGCAATACCCCCTGCTCTGACAAGCCGTCAGCTCTAGGACTCCTCAGAGAACAACTGCAGTATACACAAACATAGACATGACACAATATATTCCACCTAACCTCAATGCAGCTAGAATTGTGACACAGGTTGTCGAAGCACATTTACTTCAGTACAGCCTGCCGTACACCACAAATCACATCTACCACAACCCAGCTGGGCCTGTAAACACGGATTAGAGCACTCCCTACTTTACTCGCCATGCGGAATCAACATAAAAACTATGCTTATTTATTTGCATCAGTACATTATCATTCTTTTAAATTAATAACTTTTTATTGCATTTTTGTTTTCATCGTTATCAACAAATATTATTATTCGTGATGATGATAATATTAATAATAGCAGTAGTAATGGAACAATAATAATTATAATAAGCAGGTTAGACAATATTTACTTCATAAAATCCGATATACTGCGTTCTTATGTGATCCGTACCACCGTTTCTCTTCCCCATAATCACCTAATTAACAAAGCTTGATAATATATATATATTTCGCCTCGCACTATTCATTTTTCATAATAGTATAATTGAAGCTGGACTGTGACGTGTACCCGGAGGAGCCACAGTGGGCTGCTCCCTGCCTGCTTTCTCTCTCCCACAGGGCCGGCGCTGTGTGCCCTGTTGTTTCCCTGTCTCCTTGCAATTAGGGTCCATGGGAGGGGTCCCCTACCTGGGCCTCTCAGGGATGGTGTCTGGAGGCCGAGGGGAGGGAGAGGCTTCCTTTTGTCCCAATTGCAAGGAGACCATTCAGAGACACTGCGGGAGGCCCATTGTACAGGATTATAGCGCCCCCACAGTATTAACTCTCAGGCCCCAAGAAATTCTTACACCCATCAGGCTGAAGGTGTGAGAATTGCTTGTGGGCTGAAAGTTAAAACTGTGGGGCGCTAAAATCCTGTACAATGGGCCTCCCGCAGTGTCTCTGAATGGTTTCCTTGCAAGGGGTCACTTAAGTAAATTAGAGGGGCCTCCCACATTCCCTCTTGTCCCAGGGCCCCGCAAATCATAGAACCGGCCCTGCTCTCCCAAGTGCAGGGGGGAGGGGGGGTCAATGAAGATGCACCGCACGTGCATGCTGCAGCCCTATTGTGGATTCTGGAGAAAGCCGTCATGATAAAAAGAGTTCGCACCAGCTAGCTAATTGCCACGTATATATTTAAAAAAAAAAAAAAAACGTCGACGTAGTCTTATTTTTGCACAGAAAATAGAGCCCGATAGAGACCCGTTTCGAGGCCCCCTGAAAATAACTGCCGGTGCTCAGACCCAGACAGACCCGGCCCACTTAAAGCCCTGCTGCTACCCTTAATTTTAAGGAAGACTTTTTGCCCAAACGTTATGAACAAATTAGTGATGAAGAGGGTGAAAGGGCTCTGAAGAGAGGTGCAGCTGTTGAAGATGTCAGTCCATTTATCAGTGAAAAGATGTGGTTAGTGGGATATTACCCTGATAAAGGTCAAAGAATTTATGATTAATGACTGGCCCAGTGAGAAGGCTTTGGGCTCTGATCTACAAATTAGGTACAAGGTCAGAGAGGAAATGTAGTTTTCATTTGGGAACAAATTAATTATTGCTTTAGCTCATAGTGGTTATATTGGGGAGACTGGCTCAAAAGAAAAATACACATTATGATCACATTCCTTCTTTTGGTCAAAAGTGTAAACAGTGAGCCAATTTGGAAACTACTTTCAAGATTGCCCTACGAGTATTCGTGCCGGGCACCATCCCAGAGCCTTTAGGATGGAGATTGAAATGGATTTATTGGGTCCTTATGAGGACTGGACTAATTGAAAAGTATGTGCAATTTTCCCAATTGACTATTTTTCAAAAGGGCTGAACTTAAAGATTTATGTAATCCCAAACACAGATTCGGTCTTAGAATCTTTAGAGGAGTGTTTCCAAAGAGAGGGAATTGCCAGTTACAAAAGAGAGATAATGGAGTGCATTTACTTCCCAGAAGTTGACTGCTTTTGTTGCTAATTTGGCCATCAAACATAAGCGCACCGCATTGTATGACCCGAACATGAATGGGTTGATGGAAAGAGTTAATAGGGTGATTATGGAGCGAGTCTGGTTAAGTCTGAAGTTGGGGTTAGATGTTTGAAACATGTTGTAACTGTAACCTAGTCCTAGCAATGTACCCCCACATAACAACACAGGCTTTACGTCATTACATCACTACTGGGGTCGCGAGGAAGCATTGCATGAGGTTGAATCTGAAAGGGCTCACTGGTACTTTGAAATTTGCTTCTTTTCTAGGAGATGTACAAATGAGTTGAGGTAGTCGAGCCAACAAATTAATGGGGCAAGAGTCTGGCTCAGCTCTTAGAGCCCTTTCATGTGCTGAGCCCTGAAAACGATTGCTATATAAATCATACAACAAACAACAAGTAATACAGGATAAAGTCTTTTGAAATTGTATTTCTTTAATACGTGGAAGCTTTGATATTATAAGTCACTTTATAGCACTGCACTGAGAAGTACTTATTAAATTGATAGTTTTTAAACATGAACGTAGAACCATTTTTGCCCCCACCCTGGCAACAGTGCCATTAGTGAACTAAGAGGCATGGAGTTGTCATGTGAACCTTGTATGAGGCCAAGATTATAATAGAGCAATATTATATTCAAATAAATGAAACATCATAGGTTTTTGTACAGCTGGTATTCTGAACTCATGTATTTAAAAGTGCTTTCATAACAAACATGAAGAAAAAGGAGTTTTGGTGAAATAAAATATTAGCCTAAGATCACCTAATATAAGCGGGGAAACCGTGATTTATTAAGGTTTTATGGTTTCACTTTGTACAAATCAGCCACTAAATGGATATCTATTTGTCTCTCATTTTTATGTTAATGCTTTGTTTTAACCTCTTTGTGTAGATTTTTGTGCCGTTTAAATATAGGGCAAGCTCGACCCAAAGCTATTGGAGTGCTTTCCATAAAGACTTGTTGCATTACACAAGGTCACATTCATGTTCTGTGGGCACAGGGAGATTCATTGATTTGTCCAGAGTCACAGGATGTTGAGTCGACGCGAGACCCGAACCTGGATCTCCAGTTTTAAAGTCAGCAACTTTGACCGTAACACCACGTCTAGGGTAGAGAGCAGGTGGCAGGCGGAAGTCACAAGAAGGCTCGGCTACTTATGAGCTCGAGGAGTCAGCAGGATCTCGAGCTGAGTCAGAGCCAGGCTTTAGGTTTGGACCTGGCTCGAGCTTTCAGTGGCACGCCTACATCTGCATATAAGCTAAGGCAACTGTAAACAAGCATTGGCATAGCCAATAGGTCTCGCTTTTGGGACCTTATAAGTATTTAGTTATGCAGCACAAGATCCTTGGTGCAACAACATCAACTGTTGCATGGCTAAACACTTATAAGGTCCCAAAGGCGAGACCTATTGGCTATGCCAATGCTTGTTCATTTTGCTAGAGATAAAGTAAAGGCCATTTGGGCACAAGACATGCACTTGGAGATCAGGTGTGAGGGATGGCATGTGAACACATGAAGAGGGTTCATCTACACAGAACCTTGATTACACTGGGAATCATTTAGAAAATTAAGGCAATCATTACAGTCTCCTACATGTCAACAGTTCAGTAAGGGTTTTACCACATGGTTTGGCACGAGACCCACACCTGGGCATCCCCTTCCCATTTAGAGGGACAGATGCAAAAAGAACAGATGATGGACGGAATGCAGAACAAATCAAACACACACTAAGGGCATCACACTATAGACTACAAAAAAGTGACGCATTGAGTGCTTGAATCAATCTCAGCCACTAGCAATTTACTAGAGCCACATCCCAATACACTGTTTGTGGCACACCATGACACATCAAATTAGACCCAGCTATATGCAAATAAGACTTGGTCCTGCTGCAATAGGAACGGTCCAGAGGTATTATACAACTAACACTATTTGGAGGCAAAAGGGTTACCCAGATTTTGGCTTTAAGAACCCTGTGCAAAACACCATTATTCAGCTAAAACGACAATCCGTGGAAATGTAATACTGTATAGGGTGTATATGGTGAAGAGCTACTATATTGTTATTACATGCATTTCAGTACACAGAAAAGGGCACTACAAAAGATCATACAACTGAATATTATCCAGAGTAATGGGAAAAGGAAATTCACCCTCAGGTCAAATTTAAAGTAAAAAACAATACATTATGCCAGGAGAACCAGCGTTAAAACGTTCTATGCAGGTGGACGGAACTTTACTGAAAGAATTTTAAAAAACGTACTTATGTTACAAACTAGGTCAAAAAGGAATATTTATCACGTTTTCTTTTCTAGTTTCCTTTAGGAAATGTTAGGCATACTTTTGTGACAGTGCGGCAGACTTCCTTTCGAATGTTTTTCTTTCAGCTTATTCTATAAAACAAGCACTTCCTTACTTTTACGGTGCCCATCCTCCAAACGGTAACGTCACTTCCCATCCAGGATGACTGGTGAAGAGACGTTGCCTCACCAGAAAGTGACATCACTCACTAGAGGGAAGGAAATGCAAGTCTGGAGGAAATGGAAAAGGAAGCCGTAAAAATTAAAATAGTCCTAGCCCAAATGTCCATGCTGGAAAACCTAATGTACAATTGCCATCTCAAACGCCTTCCAAAGAAAACAAGCATTGGCCGCAAGGCCGTGAAAGTGACACGGCCGCGAAAGTGAAAGTAATCGCGAGCGATTAAAAGCCGCTGCGAGTGCAAGGGTGGGAAGCCAGATGGCGAGGGAAGCCAGATGGTGCCTGATCGCGCGTGCACGCGATCGTGAACGCAAGCTGGATGCCAACAAAAGCCTGTGGGTAGCACTCCGAAAAGCCACTTACTAAAAGTCTCGCCTGTGCACCGCATGCGCTGGCTCAGGCGAGACCTAAAAACAAGCAAAATAGAGAAAAAACGTAACCCAGTAAGAGACGTCAAATTACCAGTAGGTCCAAAAACCAAATTGATAAAGAAGAAAGGGGAATATCACCAACAAACTGCGATAAACATCGCAGAGCGCACTTAGCGCGAATTTGTTTAACGCCGGCTATCGCCGGATTTGATCGCCGAGATAACGCGTTATCATCAACGCTTATCCCCACGGCGATGGAAAATCCGGTGATAGCGGCAAAATGAGGGAACATCGCTGGAAATCCAGCGATACAACTACAGCGTTAAGGGAATCCTTGGTGATAGGGAGATGTGGACTTAGGTTTAGAATCCACCTCCCTTTATAAATATAACTAAGTCTGAAATTTTGCAGACGTTAGCTGATGGCGATAACCGCGGCTTTTCATATCGCTATGGGTGTTCTGGGTCAGCTTGCTGATACAGAGTAGTGCAGTTAGCGATATTTCCCATGTTATTTAGAGAGGAAACGCCTTCTTTGCATCTCATTAGAGATGCGATGCGAGGCGTTAGTGGAACGGCGGCTGACACAAGGAAATACGCGCTGATGCCTATTAGCGTGTCCTTGCTAATAGTGAGGTAATTCAATCGCCGCTTTTCGGCCGAAAACGGCCGTTAAAGCGGCATTGTTGGCCTTGATAATATGCCCCTACGAGTCTAAAGTCTCAAGTTGTGCACGTGGGCAAATCGTCAGCACTGTTGAGTGATGGCTCTTAGTGGGGACTGTGTAGGCTGTGGTTCTCCAGAACTGAGTGCTCAGGAGAGGACAGAGCATGATTTTGCAAGTGCCCTTGTTAACTGTTCTAGGTCTTGAGCTCGTTGTTACTCCATGAACAATGTGGCACAACCTCACACTTCTGTGATACTGAGTAACACATGTTCCACGTGCGCTTCTTCTGCTGGTGTCTGTTGTTGACCTGTCTGGACTGTTGGCTAACCTGAGAGACGTAAAGACTTGATTATTGAATATGATTCAATACATTTTACGCTTTTTTAGTTTTCCTTATTTTTCCTGTAGGGGGTGAGGTGTGTAGTATCTGTTTGAGCATCACCCTGGTTGGTATGTAGTAGATTTTATCTTTCACATGTACATTCTGTGCTCAATGCTCTGTTCTATCCCCTCGTTCCACATCCCGATTTTTCATTCCTTGCCTTTCTTCTTCTTTCAGTTGATGTGAGCTATTCCCTTCACCACCCTAGTGACTTATTTACTACAGTTGGAGTTTCACTTGATAAACATACTTTTTTACTACATTTGCCCTCACTTGGATGTATAATTGTAAGGACCTTTTTATAAGTATAACTGGCTCACTTCTCATGCCAGTGTTTGTGTTCAACCTAGGAGTTCGGATCCCAGTATCACTTTACTATTTCTTTGTCATTCATTTATCCTCTGTACTTTCTCCTTGAAATTTACACATCGAAGGACCAAAGGCCATGTCTTCTCCTAACTCAAAATAACAACGCCACCTTCAAGCACAATAACTAAAAGATGTGTTTGGAAGCCAATCCGTTTATTTTTCATGACAGGTTTTCACTGTGTGGATGCTAAAACCTTAGAGCCCGGACCCCCCAGCATGTCCCCCGCCCCAACCTCATGCAATTCACAATCAAACTAGCCAGTCTAAGAGTGTGGGTAAAACGGCCATGTTTAATAACCATCAAAACATTCATAAACATGACAAAACATTTTAAAATTCACATTTAAAATTCAATATTCACATTTTTAATATTTACAAGTATTATAACTGATCATAACCACCGGTTATGCATTAGCTACTTCCTCCAGCACCAAGGGGCCCTCTGGCTCGCATCCCCTATCTGAGAACCAGGCAAGGCGCAACCCACCTGCGTCCTTGAGCGGTGAGCCCCCAGCCCTCGGTCCTTGTCCGCCATTTCCGGGGGCCCACCCCTCTACCACCAGGCTGCTAAGGAGGCTTGTGTGACCTGGCGCCCTTGCCTCCCCAGCCGGTGTCCCCATTCTCCCTGCGGAGAGCTTACTGTCTCTCCCCTCAGTGCTGGCCTCGGGAGTATGTAAGCAGGCCTCCCGTTAACCCTGAAAATCAAAGTTCTGTGGCCTCTTTTCCGCCAATCCCCCTCAAACCTACCCCCAAACTACTAATCTCAGGGACGGGTGGGTGGGAGATCGATTCCGCTCCACTGGTCCAGGGGTCCACGAGCGGGAAAAGAGGAAGTGCAGAGGTGCACCTATGGGCTAAATAGCCCCCTTGGCTCCGCCCCTAACCTACTCTGCTCCGGCCGGATGCGCGTCACTAAGTGACCCGGAAGCACTTCTACCGGCCAGTAGCCAATCGGGCTACTGGACCGGACTCTGGGGGTGTGGCGTGGGTCCGGGGGGCCGGGCCCTAAGGGGCGCTCGCCGAGATCTCGCGCTCTTCAATCTTTAAAATCAGAAATGATCACTCTTCTGTGGCATTATGATGCTCCCTCAATGACATTAAGATGTTATATTCATGCTGTTATGATGGTCTGTTCATGGCATTATGATGGTCTCTCGATTGCACTGTGATGGTCCCTCAATGACATTAAGATGTTATATTCATGCTGTTATGATGATCTGTTCACGGCACTGTGATGGGCTCTCCATTGCACTGTGATGGTCCCTCCATGGCATTATGATCATCACTCTGTGGTCACTCTATGGCATTATGATGTTCTATCCTTGGTATTATGATGTTGAATTCATGACATTATGATTGTCCTTCAAAGGCATTATGTTTGCCCTGACGTGGCATGATGATGTTCCTTCCTTGGCATTATGATGCTCCCTCCACTGCATTGTGATGTTCAGTTCATGAAATTATGATGGTCCCTACCCCCTCAATGACATTAAGATGGTCCCTCCATGGCATTATGATGGTCCCTGTGTGGTATCTCCATGTCAATGCCAAACATTCTCTCCTTAGTTATATGTCCCCTGCTGCTCAACCAGTGTGAATGTGAGAGAATAGAATGTTGATGTGTGCCTGGTTGGAGTGAGTGTCAGTTGGAGTGAGTAGGCTGAGCAGCAAGGATGCTGCTCCCGGTGGGGCTTCCTTCATACCATCTTCTACCTGTAATCTATGACTCTCATCCTAAATAAGAAACCATCCTGTTACCATCTGTACTACTGACTACCCTGCATCTTCATTTACCACATTGGCGACGAGGATAGCATTTGATGTCGCATTACTAAAGTGCAAAAGATTTCAAAAACCACTTAGCAAGGGGTTAGTAATCCTTAGATTAATGCACAGGATGGGTTGTTTTTTGCACGTTCTGGCCCAGGGCAGCCATGGAGACCTGTCCTTACATGGTTAATGCCAAGCTGGGCTTGTGGGCAGACACGGGACCTCCACTGCCCCTTGAACAATGTCCAGAAGAGGAAACTCTAGGGAAACGCATATCAGGAGGGCCTTAGACGGAAGGTGGGAGCCCACAGCATCAGTCGCAAGCTACGGAGGGGCCATAGGCCGGTGACGAAGGGACACGGAATCAAAGAGAGCTGGAGGTGACTGAGCTCTCAGCGCCATCTCTGCCACCATCGTTAGCACATGGGGGGTCCTAGAGCCGCTCACGAGGCTGTCTTTGTTGTGCAATGAGGAGCAGAACACCAGATATTTGATGGGATTCACCGCATAATGAGCAGAGAAATACACTTTCCTGCCAAGGACTACAGACGGCCCCTCATTACCACCCTTTGAGGAGGCTTCTTGCCACCCGCAGCACAGAGCTGTCATGAAAGAGCTGCTGTTGTTGAGGGGGGTTCACTGCTCGCGCTGCACACAGCACGCGGGGCTCCATCCTCTCCGCGATGAGCGTTATCGGCCTCCGAGGGCACCTTCCTCCAGGCCCTGATGGGGTTTGAAGTACTGCGGTAGGTTGGCAATTAACATGTAAATAACAGGCAGAAAAATAAGCAAGTATTAGCATCTTCGGGGTGGGAGCTATGCTGTAATCGGCGCTTTAATCAATGTTGTCATTTACAGCCCACTGCCTCCCCCATTTATTAGCAGAGTGAGCGGTGGGGGGAGGGGCCATCCCGTCGCGGGGTACGTAAATCACCCCAAAGGATGGAGGGTGCGCGCAGAGCTCCATCCGATGAAGCCACTGTCATGTCTATTCCTCAAGGTGTCATACATGTCTGGGGCAATCGAGGGACGCATTCATCAGGCGCTAAGTGGCCGCTCCGCGCTGTGGCGAAGCTGAATGAAGCGACGTGTCACGAGGAATTAAGAACCAGCGCGCGGAGACCTGCACCCCTCGTTATCCCTGCCTCGGGAAACGGGTCCGTCATCCGTAATGAGTACACTAAGTAATATTAATGAGGCCCCGCCCCTTGCAGAATGATGCATCCCGGTCTCCTGAGGGCTCGCAGAGTCCATGAGATGGGAGCCTGGCCGGGCTGGAGGGTGTGGGAAGCGGTCCCCGCCCAGCGCTCACAGAACGTCATATAACATCATGTAACATAATGTACGGAGCATGACGTGGCCGGTCAGAGTCACGGGGTACGCTCACCAGGATGCGGATAAAGCTATTATGAAGAACTGTTTCTTTGCATTTTCCACATTCTCTTGTTTCGTAGTGCCTTCAAGCAGCGTCAGGCAGTGGGTAGGCGCTTGCAAATGCGACTTAATGTCTGAGGGAGACTTAAAAGTATAAAATTCATCCTCCTCTCCATCACCTTGTAAACATAGTCCGAGGCCTGCTAACGCTTTGCATCGGAAGTGATGCAAACCGGACCCAAACAGGTACCCAGCCTTGCTAACGCTTTGCATCGGAAGTGATGCAAACCGGACCCAAACAGGTACCCAGCCTTGCTAACGCTTTGCATCGGAAGTGATGCAAACCGGATCCAATGAGGTACCCAGCCTTGCAAACGCTTTGCACCAGATCAATCAATCAATCATTTGTATAGCGCGCTACTCACCCGGAGGGTCTCAAGGCGCTTGGGGGAGGGGGTCCGCTACTGTTCGAACAGCCAGGTCTTGAGTTGCTTCCTGAAGGAGAGGTGGTCTTGGGTAAGGCGGAGGTGGATGGGTAGGGAGATCCACGTCTTGGCAGCCAGGTAGGAGAAGGATCTTCCTCCCGTTGTGGCTCTTCGGATGCGGGGACGGCGGCGAGGGCGTGGTTGGTCGATCGTAGCTGGCGGGTGGGAGTGTAGAAGGTCAGACGGTCGTTGAGGTATCTGGGGCCTTGGTTGTGGAGGGCTTTGTGTGCGTGGGTGAGGAGTCGGAACGTGATTCTCTTGCTGACGGGGAGCCAGTGCAGGTCTCTCAGGTGTCTGGCGATGTGGCTGTGTCGGGGGATGTCCAGGATGAGTTGAGCTGCAGCGTTCTGGATGCGTTGGAGTCTTTTATGAAGTTTGGCTGTGGTTCCGGCGTAGAGGGAGTTGCCGTAGTCCAGTCGGCTGGTGACGAGGGCCTGGGTGACCGTCTTCCTGGTTTCGGTGGGGATCCACCGGAAGATCTTGCGCAGCATGCGTAGGATGTTGAAGCAAGACGAGGAGACGGCGTTGACTTGTCGGGTCATTGAGAGGGAGGAGTCCAGGATGAAGCCCAGGTTGCGTGCGTGGTCCGTTGGTTTGGGTGCGTTGCCCAGGGCAGGGGGCCACCAGGAGTCGTCCCAGGCGGAGGGTGATGATCCTAGGATGAGGACTTCCGTCTTATCTGAGTTCAGTTTCAGGCGGCTGTTCCTCATCCACTCGGCTACGTCCTTCATCCCTTCATGTAGGTTGGTTCTGGCGGTTGTGGGGTCGTTGGTGAGGGAGAGGATCAGCTGGGTGTCGTCGGCGTAGGAGATGATGTTGAGGTTGTGTTGGCGTGCGATGGCTGCGAGGGGGCTCATGTAGACGTTGAAGAGGGTGGGGCTGAGTGATGATCCTTGTGGTACGCCGCAGATGACTTCGGTGGCCTCGGAACTGAACGGGGGAGGCGGACTCTCTGGGTTCTTCCGGCGAGGAAGGAGATGATCCACTCCAGTGCCTTCTCTTGGATTCCGACGTTGTTCAGGCGTTGCACTAGGGTGCGGTGGCAGACTGTGTCGAACGCTGCGGAGAGGTCCAGGAGGATGAGGGCCGCTGTTTCCCCGTTGTCGAGCAGGGCTCGGATGTCGTCGGTGGCTGCGATGAGGGCGGTCTCGGTGCTGTGGTTGGCCCGGAAGCCGGACTGCGAGTGGTCGAGGGATCCATTCGTCTCGAGGAAGGCGGCCAGTTGTCTGTTGACGGTCTTTTCGATGACTTTGGCAGGAAAAGGAAGGAGCGAGATGGGGCGGTAGTTTTGAGGTCGGTGGGGTCCGCTGACGGTTTCTTCAGTAGGGCGCTGAGTTCGGCGTGCTTCCAGCTCTCTGGGAAGGTGGCGGTGTCGAAGGAGGTGTTGATGATGTCCCGGAGGTGGGGTGCGATGACGGCGTCGGCCTTGTTGAAGACGTGGTGAGGGCAAGGGTCGGTAGGTGATCCGGAGTGGATGGAGTTCATCGTGCGGATAGTGTCTTCGGTGTTGATCGGGGTCCAGGCTCGGAGGGTGGAGGTGGGGGACGTTGGAACGGTTGTAGGGTACGTCGGCTGTGTGCTGAAACTGTTGTGTATGTCTGCGATCTTGCTGTGGAAGAACGAGGCGAGCGAGTTGCAGAGGTCTTGCGAGGGAGTGATGTCGTTGTTTCCGGCGCTGGGGTTCGAGAGCTCTTTGACGATGATGAAGAGTTCCTTGCTGTTGTGGGCGTTGTTGTCCAGTCGTTCCTTGAATGCGGTTTTCTTGGTGGAGTGGATCAGCTGGTGGTGTTTTCGAGTGGCGTGCTTGAGGGTGGTCATGTTGTCTGCAGTCGGGTCTCTGCGCCATGCTTTCTCGAGAGCCCGGCAGTTCTTCTTGGATTTCTTGAGTTCGTCGGTGAACCAGGATGCTTTCTTGTTGCCGTGTCTGACTGGGGGTCTTCAATGGGGCGAGGTCGTCTGCGCAGTTGGTGATCCATCTTGTGAGGTTGCTGGCGGCTTGGTTGGGGTTCGTTGAGCTGGCGGGAGGGTTCTGGCTCAGGGATGTGGTGAGTTGGTCGGTGGTGATCTTGTTCCAGCTTCTGCGCGGAAACTGTTGCGTGTGGTGGTGCGTGGTGGTCCTGCTGAAGCTGAAGTGGACGCAGCTGTGGTCTGTCCAGTGGAGTCCGGTGGTGTGGCTGAAGGAGATGTCCTTACTGGAGGAGAAGACGGGGTCAAGCGTGTGGCCGGCGTGGTGTGTGGGGGTGGTCACCAGTTGCTTGAGTCCGAGGTTGGCGAGGTTGTCCAGCAGGGTGGTGGTGTTGCGATCGTTGTTGTTCTCTAGGTGGAAGTTGAGGTCCCCAAGGAGGATGTAGTCAGCCGAGGGAGGGCGTGCGGGCTGATGAGGTCGGCGATGTCTTCGCTGAATTGTGTGCGTGGTCCTGGGGGTCTGTAGATGAGGGTGCCTCTGAGGGTGGTCTTGGGGTCGGTGTGTATCTGGAAGTGCAGGTGTTCGCCGGCTGTGAAGGTGTCGTCGGAGTTGGCCGTGATGCGGATGGTGTTCTTGTGGACGATGGCGATGCCTCCTCCGGTCTGGTTGGCGCGGTCCCTTCGGGTGATCTTGTATCCGTCCGGGATGGCGATGGCGATGTCGGGCGCTGAGGAGGCGTTCATCCATGTTTCCGTGAGGAAAGCGACGTCTGGTGATGTGGAGTCGAGCAGGTTCCAGAGTTCCACGGCGTGTCTGTGGATGGAGCGGGTGTTGAGCAGGATGCACTTCAGGTGGTTGCTGCTGGTGCTTGGCTTGGCGGGTGCGGTGCAGGTCCGGAGGCAGGAGAACTTGCAGGATTGGCAGGCGAAGAGGTCCGTGGGTGCGACCTGGGGTGGCACGGTGGCAGCCGGGGATACGGCCGGTGTTGAGTGCGTTGAGGGTGGCGGTGTCGTAAGTCCGGTGGGTGGGTTGGCTGCTGCGGGGGCCAGGGGTTTGGCGCTGGGCGCGGTCCAGGCGCGGACGGGCGCAGACGGGCTTGCCTTAGGCGCGCCTTCGGCGCGCCAGCGGCACGGCTGCGCAGCGGCCGCCATTTATGGGGAGGTGGGAGGGAGGAGCAGCTGGGAGGCGGGAGGCAGGGGCAGCGAATGGGCAGTCAGGGGGGCGGGGCCGCAGGGGACGCAGCGGCGGGAATGGCGAGAGGCAGCGGGGGCACAAAAGGAAAATGGGGAGAGAAAACAGAAAAAAATACAGGCACAACGAAAATGGGGCAGCGAGGGGCACAGAAAGGAAAATGGGGGAGAAAACAGACAAAAATACAGGCACAACGCAAATGGGGCAGCGAGGGGCACAGAAAGGAAAATGGGGGGAGAAAACAGACAAAAATACAGGCACAACGCAAATGGGGCAGCGAGGGGCACAGAAAGGAAAATGGGGAGAGAAAACAGACAAAAATACGGGCACAACGCAAATGGGGCAGCGAGGGGCACAGAAAGGAAAATGGGGGAGAAAACAGACAAAAATACAGGCACAACGCAAATGGGGCAGCGAGGGGCACAGAAAGGAAAATGGGGGAGAAAACAGACAAAAATACAGGCACAACGCAAATGGGGCAGCGAGGGGCACAGAAAGGAAAATGGGGGAGAAAACAGACAAAAATACAGGCACAACGCAAATGGGGCAGCGAGGGGCACAAAAAGGAAAATGGGGAGAGAAAACAGACAAAAATACAGGCACAACGCAAATGGGGCAGCGAGGGGCACAGAAAGGAAAATGGGGGAGAAAACAGACAAAAATACAGGCACAACGCAAATGGGGCAGCGAGGGGCACAGAAAGGAAAATGGGGGAGAAAACAGACAAAAATACAGGCACAACGCAAATGGGGCAGCGAGGGGCACAGAAAGGGAAATGGGGGAGAAGACAGACAAAAATACAGGCACAACGCAAATGGGGCAGCGAGGGGCACAGAAAGGAAAATGGGGAGACAAGCAAAGAAATACGGGCACCGAGGCCACAGGCGGAAGGGCGATCTTACCAGCAGCAGCAGCGGGCGGACAACACAGGCGGAGCTGTGTGGTGGGGAGCGACCTACCTGGCAAGGTCAAGGGTCGCTCTCCTCACCGCGCAGCGGCCGCCATTTATGGGGAGGTGGGAGGGAGGAGCAGCTGGGAGGCGGGAGGCAGGGGCAGCGAATGGGCAGTCAGGGGGCGGGGCCGCAGGGACGCAGCGGCGGGAATGGCGAGAGGCAGCGGGGGCACAAAAGGAAAATGGGGAGAGAAAACAGACAAAAATACAGGCACAACGCAAATGGGGCAGCGAGGGGCACAGAAAGGAAAATGGGGGAGAAAACAGACAAAAATACAGGCACAACGCAAATGGGGCAGCGAGGGGCACAGAAAGGAAAATGGGGGAGAAAACAGACAAAAATACAGGCACAACGCAAATGGGGCAGCGAGGGGCACAGAAAGGAAAATGGGGAGAGAAAACAGACAAAAATACAGGCACAACGCAAATGGGGCAGCGAGGGGCACAGAAAGGAAAATGGGGGAGAAAACAGACAAAAATACAGGCACAACGCAAATGGGGCAGCGAGGGGCACAGAAAGGAAAATGGGGGAGAAAACAGACAAAAATACAGGCACAACGCAAATGGGGCAGCGAGGGGCACAGAAAGGAAAATGGGGGAGAAAACAGACAAAAATACAGGCACAACGCAAATGGGGCAGCGAGGGGCACAGAAAGGAAAATGGGGGAGAAAACAGACAAAAATACAGGCACAACGCAAATGGGGCAGCGAGGGGCACAGAAAGGAAAATGGGGGAGAAAACAGACAAAAATACAGGCACAACGCAAATGGGGCAGCGAGGGGCACAGAAAGGAAAATGGGGAGAGAAAACAGACAAAAATACAGGCACAACGCAAATGGGGCAGCGAGGGGCACAGAAAGGAAAATGGGGGAGAAAACAGACAAAAATACAGGCACAACGCAAATGGGGCAGCGAGGGGCACAGAAAGGAAAATGGGGGAGAAAACAGACAAAAATACAGGCACAACGCAAATGGGGCAGCGAGGGGCACAGAAAGGGAAATGGGGGAGAAGACAGACAAAAATACAGGCACAACGCAAATGGGGCAGCGAGGGGCACAGAAAGGAAAATGGGGAGACAAGCAAAGAAATACGGGCACCGAGGCCACAGGCGGAAGGGCGATCTTACCAGCAGCAGCAGCGGGCGGACAACACAGGTGGAGCTGTGTGGTGGGGGAGCGACCTACCTGGCAGACCGGACCCAAACAGGTACCCAGCCTTGCAAACGCTTTGCACCGCAAGTGATGCAAACCGGACCCAAAGAGGTACCCAGCCTTGCAAACGCTTTGCACCGGATGTGATGCAAACCGGACCCAAACAGGTACCAAGCCTTGAAAACGCTTTGCATCGGAAGTGATGCAAACCGGATCCAATGAGGTACCCAGACTTGCAAACGCAGTGCACCGGAAGTGATGCAAACCGGACCCAAAGAGGTACCCAGCCTTGCAAACGCTTTGCATCGGAAGTGATGCAAACCGGATCCAATGAGGTACCCAGACTTGCAAACGCAGTGCACCGGAAGTGATGCAAACCGGACCCAAAGAGGTACCCAGCCTTGCTAACGCTTTGCACCGGATGTGATGCAAACCTGACCCAAAGAGGTACCCAGCCTTGCAAACGCTTTGCACCGCAAGTGATGCAAACCGGACCCAAAGAGGTACCCAGCCTTGCAAACGCTTTGCACCGCAAGTGATGCAAACCGGACCCAAAGAGGTACCCAGCCTTGCAAACGCTTTGCACCGAATATGATGCAAACCTGACCCAAAGAGGTACCCAGACTTGCAAACGCTTTGCATCGGATGTGATGAAACCTGGACCCAAAGAGGTACCCAGCCTTGCAAAAGCTTTGCACCGCAAGTGATGCAAACCGGACCCAAAGAGGTACCCAGACTTGCAAACGCTTTGCACCGCAAGTGATGCAAACCGGACCCAAAGAGGTACCCAGACTTGCAAACGCAGTGCAGGAAGTGATGCAAACCGGACCCAAAGAGGTACCCAGACTTGCAAACGCATTGCACCGGAAGTGAAGCAAACCTCCTCCAAACTGATATGTTGGGATTTACTATCCTGCACAAATCTGTTTTTACATTGGCTAGTATTTTAAATTAACTCTAAGTTGTGCCACGCGCTGCTCTGCTTTACGGCGCATCAAGGCGCATGTTCCATGGGCAGTACATGGGTGTTCCCATGACACTACCCATGGGTTTTGACGCACATCACAACCTACAAAAATTTGTAAACAGGGATTTGTGCCAAAATATTACGCTGCCTCCAGGCAGGTATAAGAGGACGAACGTTTTAATTTCTCCTCATTTTTCCTACTATGAAAGCGTGCTGCATTGTACAGCACACATACAAAGGGGGGGAAGTGTTAAAGGACAGTTTTTGTACTGGAAGGATCAGGGAAACTTGTGTTACACCGCCCTCGAGAGAACCTCTGTGGAGGTGTAAGTCAACAGCCTGCCTTTAACATATTGAAATTGTGGACGACTAACGTGCCCTGTCAGAGAGACCTCTTACAGGTTCATGCCATGCACGACGTCAGGCACCCATTGCCATGTGCACATGTACCCCAAAGCATTGAAAACGCACCAGGGGCACCGCCGGCACACTGCACCAAGTCATTCTGAGCTAGGCAAAGCTCCTGCTGCTACTCCACGCAGTGTGGCAATAAGGCAGACGGGTCGCACACAGTGTTATAGAGGCGATGGGTGTAAGAGAGTGTTTTCTTTTTCTATGTGATGCAGGCATTTAATGCAGGGAAAGCAGGTGATGAGAAGGAGAGGGACCATTTTGAAGCTTTGGTGGTTGCGACTTGCAACCAACGTGGAGGGAGGTCGTAGTGGTGTGATCAGTGGCGGCTGAAACAGATAAATACCGGCAGGGCAGGTGTAGGGGTTCACGGGGAGGGAGGCAGCCAGAGGGAAGCGCTCGGGAGAACTGCGGGCGGTGGGGGTTAATAATTATAATAAAAAACACTTAACTAGTGCTGCCTGCCGCCTCGCACTCCTCTGCTTCCAGTTCCTGGCATCACAGACTCCCCATCCAATCCCAATGCTGCTCTCAAGCATGAGAGCAGCGTGGGGATTGGCCTGAGTGGGTTAGAATAACACTGGCTCAGGCACAGGGAGTCTTTGCTGTTTCTCCAACCCAGCTTTAGAATACAGCCGGGTTAGAGAAATCTAAGTGTGCATGTCAGTTTAGCTGGCCTAAGACGTCTGGCCAAACTAACATGTGCAGATAAAAGTACATATCTGCCTCGCCCCCCCCCCCCCTGCCATGGCCCGGCTCCACCCCTCCCTGCAAACGCTGGCTCGGAGCCAACAGATGAAAAACAAAACCAATAGAAAAATATTGTTTTATTTTTCAGCTGTTGGCTCTGAGCCAGTGGGGCGGCGCTCCTCCGCCATTGTGGAGGAGCCGCAGCTGGGTGTGATATATGTGAGGATGCAGTCGCATAATGTGTGTGGCAGAGGCAAAAGACGTGGTGGATGCAATCCATCCAGTGGCTGCAGTGGTTGTTGATAGAGTGCATGCTGAGAAGATAGTGGATGCAGTTTATGTGGTGAATGGTTGTTGTAGGCACTGCGGATGCAGAGGAGAGAGCCAATGCAGTGAATGCAGTGGTTGTTGATAGAGTGCATGCTGAGAAGATAGTGGATGCAGTTTATGTGGTGAATGGTTGTTGTAGGCACTGCGGATGCAGAGGAGAGAGCCAATGCAGTGAATGCAGTGGTTGTTGATAGAGTGCATGCTGAGAAGATAGTGGATGCAGTTTATGTGGTGAATGGTTGTTGTAGGCACTGCGGATGCAGAGGAGAGAGCCAATGCAGTGAATGCAGTGGTTGTTGATAGAGTGCATGCTGAGGAGATAGTGGATGCAGTGTATGGGGTGAATGGTTGTTGTAGGTGTGGTGGATGCAGAGGAGAGAGCAGATGCAGTGGATGAAGTGATTGTTGATACAGTGGATTCTGAGGAGGGAGTGGATGCATTGTACGGGATGAAAGCTTGTAGTAGGCACTGCAGATGCAGAGAAGAGAGCCAATGCAGTGAATGCAATGGATGCAGTGGTTGTTGATAGAGTGCATGCTGAGGAGATAGTGGATGCAGTGTATGGGGTGAATGGTTGTTGTAGGCATGGTGAATGCAGAGGAGAGAGCCAATGCAGAGAAGGCAATGGATGCAGTGGTTGTTGATAGAGTGCATGCTGAGGAAATAGTGGATGCAGTGTACGGGGTGAATGGTTGTTGTAGGCACTGCGGATGCAGAGGAGAGAGCCAATGCAGTGAATGCAGTGGTTGTTGATAGAGTGCATGCTGAGAAGATAGTGGATGCAGTTTACGGGGTGAATGGTTGTTGTAGGTGTGGTGGATGCAGAGGAGAGAGCAGATGCAGTGGATGAAGTGATTGTTGATACAGTGGATTCTGAGGAGGGAGTGGGTGCAGTGGACGTGGTGGGTGCAGTGTATGTGGTGAATGGTTGTAGGCATGGTGGATGCAGAGGAAAGAGCACATTCAGTGAATGCAATGGATGAAGTGGTTGTTGATACAGTGGATGCTGAGGAGATGGTGGATGCAGTGTATGGGGTGAATGGTTGTTGTAGGTGCGGTGGATGCAGAGGAGAGAGCCGACGTAGTGATTGCAATGGTTGAAGTGGTGGTTGATACAGTGGATGATGAGGAGATGGTGGATGCAGTGTATGTGGTGAATGGTTGTTGTAGGTGCGGTGCATGCAGAGGAGAGAGCCGATGCAGTGAATGCAGTGGATGAAGTGGATGTTGATACAGTGGATGCTGAGGAGGGAGTGGATGCAGTGGACATGGTAGATGCAGTGTATGTGGTGAATGGTTGTTGTAGGCATGGTGAATGCAGAGGAGAGAGCCGATGCAGTGAATGCAGTGGATGAAGTGGATGTTGATACAGTGGATGCTGAGGAGGGAGTGGATGCAGTGGACATGGTGGATGCAGTGTATGTGGTGAATGGTTGTTGTAGGCACAGTGGATGCAGAGAGGAGAGTAAATGCAGAGAAGGCAATGGATGCAGTGGTTGTTGATAGAGTGCATGCTGAGGAAATAGTGGATGCAGTGTACGGGGTGAATGGTTGTTGTAGGCATGGTGGATGCAGAGGAGAGAGCCGAAGCAGTGAATGCAGTGGATGAAGTGGTTGTTGATACAGTGGATGCTGAGGAGGGAGTGGATGCAGTGGACATGGTGGGTGCAGTGTATGTGGTGAATGGCTGCTGTAGGCATGGTGGATGCAGAGGAGAGCCAATGCAGTAAATGCAATGGATGAAGTGGTTGTTGATACAGTGGATGCTGAGGAGGGAGTGGATGCAGTGGACATGGTGGGTGCAGTGTATGTGGTGAATGGTTGTTGTAGGCATGGTGGATGCAGAGGAGAGAGCCGATGCAGTGAATGCAATGGATGAAGTCGTTGTTGATACAGTGGATGCTGAGGAGATGGGGGACGCAGTGTACGGGATGAAAGATTGTTGTAGGCACAGTGGATGCAGAGAAGAGAGCTAATGCAGTGAATACAATGGATGCAGTGATTGTTGATAGAGTACATGCTGAGGAGATAGTGGATGCAGTGCATGGGGTGAATGGTTGTTGTTGGCGTGGTGGATGCAGAGGAGAGAGCCGATGCAGTGATTGCAATAGATGAAGTAGTTATTGATACAGTGGATGATGAGAGATGGACCGAAGCAGTGAGTGCAATGGATGAAGTGGCTGCTGATACAGTGGATACTGAAGAGATGGTGGATGCAGTGTATGTGGTGAATGGTTGCTGTTGGTGTGGTGGATGCAGAGGAGAGAGCCAATGCACTGAATGCAGTGGATGAAGTGGTTGTTGATACAGTGGATGATGAGGAGAGAGTGGATGCAGTATATCGGGTGAATGCAGTGGATGCAATGTTTTCAGTAGGTTTGGTAGATGCTGAGGAGAGAGTGGATGCAGTGTATGGGGTGAATCGTTGTTGTAGGTGCGGTGGATGCAGAGGAGAGAGCCGATGCAGTGAATGCAATGGATGCAGTGGTTGTTGATTCAGTGGATGCTGAGGAGAGAGTGGATGCAGTGTATGTGGTGAATCATTGTTGTTGTAGGTGCGGTGGATGCAGAGGAGAGAGCCAATGCATTGAATGCAGTGGATGAAGTGGTTGTTGGTACAGTAGATACAGAGGAAATGGTGGACGCAGTGAATGTGTTGAATGAAGTGAATAGAATTGTTTCAGTAGGTTTGGTAGTTGCTGAGTGGGAGAAGTTGGCCTGGTATATGCTGTCCACTAATTAAAGTGGGCACCTTGCACCAGTCCAAACGACCCTTATTGATGATTAGGTAAAAGATAACCTTTATGAAAGCTATCCTAGTGGTAGCTATGGAGAGCAGCCTTCAGGCTTAATCTTGAAGGAATGTAAAGCAGCTTGTTTTACCAGAACAGAACCTCCTGAATGACCAAATGAAAGGAGAACCACACAAGTGTTATATAAACAATATGTATTCATTACTAAACACTCTCTACTAATCTCTATGTGAGATTAGAACATAAAGCACACAATACTTAATCAATAGAACGGCAGTAAATAGCACAATACACAGCGGGCTCCAGGGGGAGACCGAACCATATACTAAGAAAGTGGTATAACAACCATGACTTCAATAGACACAGTGCCTAGAGCACGTAGAATCGCTGGGACCCCAAGGAGCCACCCACAGGACTGACACAGGGAGCCCACGGAGGACGGGTGCAGTGTGGGAACACAGACGCGTGCTCCGTACAACTCTAGGGGAAAGTCGCAGTTGGAAAATTACAGTTTAAGGACACTTCGGAGAGGACTTCAAGCAAACCCTTTGGAACATAGAAGGTTCTAAGGCCAGCACCCTTGTGAGTACCGAGGTACCTGTTTTACCTATCCCAGAGGAGCTGGGTGCATAGGGGTCAAGTGGTGTCGGAAACCCTCGTCGTTTTCAATGGCGTGATGCGAATAAGTGCTGCTGCCGGGAAGATGAAAAGTGTCCGGTGGAATCCAAGCCTGGATCCGAGGTGAGATGAACCTGAAAGCAGAGGGGACAGAGTCTGGGTCACTTCAGGGTGACCAGGGGCTCGATAGACGAATGCCCACCGATGTCGGGTGCTTCAGCTGCGAAGATAGGATGCTTGACTCTGCAGCCACGGGGACCAGGAGATGTCGACGACTACCAAAGTCCGGAGGTGAGCTGTCCCATGAAGGATGTCGAGTGCTGAGGGGTCAGTGTCTGGATTGAACACCAACAAGCCTTGGCAAAGGCAACCCATGGGGGAGAGGAAACAAGTTATAGTGTGGACCAGCAAGGTCCAGGAGACTCTCCAAGCTATGGAGAGTCAATGCACGTCTGGAGCAACCAGGGAAGCCCAAGGAAAATCAAAGTGACCCTCGCCAGGACCCACAGGCCAACGGACCAGGGATCGCAAAGGGACCTCGAGCGGAATCACAAAGCACCAGCCCACGGAGCACACATGGAGTGGAGGCTGGAGATCTTCGGTGGAAATGCTGCTCGGGGTTGGAACTACACGTAGTCCAAAGCACAGCCTCAGGGATCACCAAAAAGCATATGCTGCTGCAAAAGTACACGGTGCACAGGGGTTTGCGTTGCACGGTCCCTGTTAGAAATGGGATCTCTAGTTGGCAAGGGCTTGCACCTTTGTCCAAGTAGGGACCCTTCTTCCTAGTCAGGGTAAGGGTTGTTACACTCGTGAAGTAACCCCTGCTCACCCTCGTGGTAGCTTGGCACGAGCAGTCAGGCTTAATTCAGAGGCAGTGTGTAAAGCATTTGCACATAACCAACAGTAATACAGTGTAAGCACTACAAACGGACACCACACCAGTTTAGAAAAATAACCAATATTTTATATACTCAAGACAAGACCAATTACGACAAAAATCCACAATACTGTACTTTGAAAATGAATGCTTGATACGATAACTTCTTCTTTGCAAGAATAGCACAAAAGCAAAGTTCGTACGAGTCGGTAGCTCCGTCCGAGCCTACCGTGATGCTGAAAACCACAGAGTCTAACAGTTCCAGCCGACCGCGTCGATACGGGCCAGCAGAGTCATGAACAGACTCGGTCACAGTACCTTTTCTCGTTGTGGCTGGTACGGGGTGTACGAGCCGGTCGGCGTTCGTCGCGGTTGCGGTGCAAGACGGAGCGATGCAAGGTGCGGTGTCCCTCGATGCGGTGCAGGCAGCGGCTCGATGAGCGTCGTGCAGACGGAGTCGGTGAGTCCAAGGCGTGCGATGCAGGGCGAGACGATGCTCGATGCGGTGCTGACAGGTTGCGATGCAGGCGACCTAGCCGGAGTGCGGGAGCTGGCGTCGGGCAGCGGTGCGAGTCGGAGCGGTGCGTCGCAGACGTGCGAGCGGTGCCCCAAATGCGGTGCGGTCTCGACTCTTGAGCCAGTTGCCGCGACAGTGTCGGTCTGGTCCGGCTGGCCCAGTGAAGCGATGCGATGCGAACTGCGGTGCCCACAGGTCACGGTGCAAGCAGCGGCTCGATGTTGGCGGCGTCGGACGTCGCCTACGGTGAGACCAGGGTTGCGATGCGAAGCGGGGCGATGCGGTCTGCGGTGCAAACAGGTCACCGGCCAGGGATGGATTCGGTTGACGGAGTCGGTTGCAGTTCCCTTCCTCTGTGGCAACTGAAACAGCGTTCAGAAGCGGTACCCAGAGGCTTGTGAAGTCTTTGCAGTCCCTGAGACTTCTTAACAGGAGGCCAGCTCGGTTTCTGGCCCTTGGAGATACTCAGCACAAGTTCGTAGAAAGTTCAGTCCAGTCCTTTCACTGCCCAAGGCAGAAGCAGCAGCTGCAGGCCAACCCAACAAAGCAACAACACAGCAAAGGGGCAGTACTCCTCCTGGCAGCTCTTCCAGCTCTTCGTCTTGGCAGGTTCCTTGATTCCAGCGAGATCTAAATTCATGGGGTCAGGGCCCCAATATTTATATCCCAAATTCCTTTGTTCTCTGAAGGCAGAGAGGCCTTTGCCTAGTCCAAACCAGTTCTGGAGCACTTTGTTGACAAGTCTCCGTCCCTTCTTTCAGTGAGTAGGCCAGGGACATCAGACGCACCACAGGAGGTGGAGCCAGCATTGTGGAGGGAAGGCACTGTCCTATTCAGGGCCCAGGTGCGACCCCTCCCACCCATCTACAGGTCGATCTGGCTATTCAGCCCTGCGCTGACTCACCCTGTCTCCTGGCATCCCCCAGCCCCTGTCACTCACATTCCAGACACGGAATACACAATCTCGCAGAGGCAGGCTTGGATGGTTAGGCAAGAAAACACCCACTTTCTAAAAGTGGTATTTTCAAACCCAGAATGGTAAACCCAACCTTACTAAAAGCTGCATTTTATCATTCTGAGTCCAGGCATACTAAACTCGAATTTCTACCATGTTCCCGGGGTCAGTTAGGATTATAAGCTGTAATAATCAAAACCGCCCGTTCTGGCCTAGGGGGAACAGGTAGCCTTGCAATAGTGAAAAACGAACTAGGCTGTAATTCACTATCAGGACATGCCGCACACACCCGGGCATGTCCTACCTTTCGCGTACAACGCACCCTGCCCACAGGGGTACCTTGGGCCTACCTTAGGGGTGACTAACATGTAGCAAAGGGAAGGTTTAGGGACTTACAAGTGTGTGCACTTGCCAAGTCGACATGGCAGCCTCAGGCTGCGCACAGGCTCTGCGATGGCAGGCCCGAGTTACACTTTACGGGCTGTTTGCGTGGGTGGCACAATCCAGTGCTGCAGCCCACCAACAGCATTTGGTCTATAGGCCCTGGCACTCGCAGTGCACTTTACAAGGGACTGACACATAAACCAAATAGGCCAATCATGGAAACACCAATCCATAACACATTTTATACAGGAGCACTTGCACTTTCCCACTGGACCGCAGTGAGGAAAGTGCGCAGAATCATCACACCAGCAAAACAGAGCCAAAACCGGGAGGTCAGAAAGCAAAAGTCAGGGGAAACACGCCAAAAGATGCCAAGTCTAACACATGTCCCCTCCAGCTGAAAGTAGGGAGAACTACCCAACCCCATTGGAGTTCTCTTCACTAAGGCGGAAGAACCTGGACAGACCATCTGCGTTGGCGTGTTCTGTACCAGGACGGTGTTCCACCGTAAAGTCCATTCCCTGTAGGGAGATGGACCACCTCAGCAGTTTTGGATTCTCACCCCTCATTTGCATCAACCATCTGAGGGGCCTGTGGTCTGTCTGAACCCGGAAGTGAGTCCCAAACAGGTATGGTCTCAACTTCTTCAGCGCCCAGACCACAGCAAAAGCTTCCCTTTCTATGGCACTCCACCTCTGTTCCCTGGGAAGTAGTCTCCTGCTAAGGAAGACTACAGGCTGATCCAGGCCCTCTTCGTTCAGTTGTGAGAGCACCGCTCCCACACCATGCTCTGAAGCGTCAGTCTGCACGACGAATTCCTTGGAGAAGTCAGGTGCCTTGAGCACGGGCGCCGTGCACATGGCTGCCTTCAGGGCATCAAAAGCTTTCTGGCAGGACTCAGTCCAGATCACTTTCCTGGGCTGCCTCTTAGAGGTCAGCTCTGTTAAGGGGGCAACGATGGTGCCATAGCCCTTAACAAATCTCCTATAGTAACCGGTGAGACCTAAGAAGGCTCTCACCTCTGTCTGGGTCTTGGGGGTTCCCAAGCCAGAATGGTGTCAATCTTGGGTTGTAGGGCGCCACCTGGCCGCTTCCTACCTGGTGTCCCAAGTACACCACAGAACCCTGCCCGATCTGGCACTTACTGGCCTTGATCGTGAGGCCTGCACCTTGCAGAGCCCTCAACACTTTCTCAAGGTGCTGTAAATGTTCTTCCCAGCTGGAACTGAACACAGCAATGTCATCCAGGTAGGCGGCACTGAAATCCTCCAGCCCAGCCAACACCTGATTGACCAACCTCTGAAAGGTGGCAGGGGCATTCTTCAACCGAAAGGGCATCACCCGGAATTGGTAATGACCTTCTGGGGTTGAGAATGCGGATCTCTCCTTGGCCCCATCGGTTAAGGCAATCTGCCAGTACCCAGACGTCAAATCAAACGTGCTGAGGAACCGGGCAGCTCCCAACCGATCAATGAGCTCATCAGCTCTGGGGATGGGGTGCGCGTCAGTCCTGGTGACGGCATTGAGCCCACGGTAGTCCACACAAAACCGGAGTTCTGGAGTGGCACCGGGCGCCGCAGCCTTTGGGACCAAGACCACTGGGCTGGCCCAAGGACTGTGGGAGGGCTCAATCACCCCTAACGCCAACATCTTAGAGACCTCCTCCTTGATGCTGGCTCTGACCCGGTCAGTCAACCTGTAAATCTTGTGCTTCACCGGATGGCTGTCACCAGTGTCCACGTCATGGGTACACCAGTGAGTAACACCGGGGGTCAGAGAGAACAGTGGGGCGAACTGTCCCAACAACTGGCGACAGTCCCCTGCTGCTCCTGAGTCAGAGTAGGGGAGAGGATCACACCCTCTACTGACCCATCATGCTCCTTGGTAGACAGGAGGTCAGGGAGAGGCTCGCTCTCCTCTTCCACCCCATCATCTGTCGCCAAGAGCATACTCACTTCGGACCTCTCGAAGTGGGGCTTGAGGCGGTTCACGTGAAGGACCCTCAAAGGGTTCCTTGGAGCCTGCAAATCCACCAGGTAGGTGACGTCACTTTTGCGCTCCTTTACCTCATATGGCCCAGTCCACTTGTCCTGCAAGGCACAAGGTGCTACTGGGGCCATTACCCACACTTTTGTCCAGGTTGAAATTCGACCAGAGTGGCGTTCTGGTCATACCATCTCTTCATTTCTTCCTGGCTTGCTTCTAGGTTCGCCTGAGCGAGTTTCCTGAAGCGGGCAGTTTGGTTTCTAAAGGCCAGCATGTAGCTAAATACATCCTGGGGAGTTTTCCTGGGAGCCGCCTCCCAGCCTTCCTTAACCAAACTCAGAGGTCCTCTGACAGGGTGGCCATACAGGAGCTCAAAGGGGCTGTACCCAAGAGACTTCTGAGGCACCTCCCTGTACGCAAAGAGTAGGCATGGCAAGAGGACGTCCCACTTACGCCTCATGGGTTCTGTTAGACCCTTGATCATGCCTTTCAAGGTCTGGTTGAATCTCTCCACCAGACCGTTTCCTTGTGGGTGGTAAGGAGTGGTGAACTTGTAGGTTACCCCACACTCCTTCCACAGGGATGTCATATACTTCGATATGAAATTGGTCCCCCTATCAGAAACCACCTCTCTGGGGAATCCCACACGGGAAAAGATCCCCATTAACGCCCGGCCCACCACTGGCGCCGTCGTTGTCCTGAGAGGGATTGCCTCCGGGTACCGGGTGGCATGGTCCACCAAGACCAGGATGTACCTGTTGCCCATGGCTGTCTTGGGATCCAGTGGCCCCACAATATCCATCCCTACCCTTTCAAAGGGTGTTCCAACAACCGGAAAAGGTTGGAGAGGAGCTTTGACCTTCCTCCCACTCTTACCACTTGCCTGGCAAGTTTGGCAAGACCTGCAGTGTGCATCTGACTGCCTTCGCATTTGGGGCCAAAGAAGTGGGTGACAAGCCTGTCAAAGGTCTTGTCCTGCCCCAAATGTCCTGCCAAAGGCACGTCATGAGCCAGACCCAGTAGGAAGGTCCTGAAGCGCTGGGGTACCACCAGCACACGGGCTGACCCAGGCTCAGCAACCTTAGGCTCACTGTATAGGAGACCACTCTCCCAGTAGATCAGATGTGACCCGGCCTGATTACCAGCTGCCTGGTCTGCAGCCTGCCGCCGCAGACCCTCCAGAGTAGGGCACTCGTTCTGCTCCCTGCAGAACTCCTCCCTGGTGGGACCCCTTCTTGCTGCCAATGGGTCAGCTCAGAGATGTCTCCCAGTTCGGCTACTTGCTCCCCTGTAGGCACCGGGCGTCCCCTCGAGGTCCGCCTCCTCCCGGTCCGTGGGAACTTCGGGGGCCGGTTTCCGCGCCCCCTGCCCTTTCTCTTGGCAGGGACTTGGGCCACTGTTTCAGGCTCCAAGTCCTCTTGATCACCCTTTCTGGCCGCCATTGACCGAGTAGACACGCATGCCCACTCTGGCAACCCAAGCATCTCCAAGTGGGACCTGAGCTCAACCTCCTTCCATGAGGACTGCTCCAGGTCGTTTCCTAGCAGACAATCTACAGGCATGGTAGGGCTCACAACCACCCTTAAGGGACCTGAGACCCCCATTCAAAGGGAACCTGCGCCACCATACACTGGCGCTCAGAGTTGTCGACAGCAACTACTTGGTGGAATGCTCCTGGGACTACTTGCTTCTCAGACACCAGGTGACACCGGACTGAGGTCACACTGGCTCCAGTATCTCTGAGAGCCTCTACCCTGTTCCCATTAATGGTCACCCAGGTGCTATATTTCTTTGTGTTAGGGGGCACCTGGTTTCCTGGGACCATCTCACTGTCCCCGAGTGAGACAAGGGTCATTTCTGCGGGATCCCCACCCTCCTGTGGGCACCCCTCCTCCCCAAGCGCTACACTAGCCAACACTTTGGACTGTCCACCGGTGGGTGGCTGTGTCCCCTTCGGGCACTTGGGGTCCCCCTTAAAGTGACCTACCTGGTCACATGCATAACACTTGCGGGGGCCGGTCTCAACAGGCTTCCCTGTAGAGACCCCTTTCTTCTTATCACCGGGGGGCTGGGAACCTTTACCCTGGGTACTAGTTTGGGGCCCTTTAGAGAACTCCTGTGCTTTACCCTTGTCCCCCCACCTTTCTGCTGGGGACCCTGCCCACCTTTGGCTGAGTCTCCCCCAAACGCTTTCTTGTGGACCCTGGTACTCACCCAGCGGTCCGCTTCCATAGCAAGCTTCCTGGGGTCAGTTAGCTTACTATCAACTAGGTGCTGGCGCAGATCTGCAAAACATAGACTAGACAAGTGCTCCCATGCAATCAAGTTGTAGAGCCCCTGAAAATCTGTTACACTACTGCCCTTCACCCAACCATCCAGAGACCTGCAGAACACATCCACACATTCCAACCAAGTGTTGACATCAGACTTCTTACTGGACCTGAACTGATCCCTGTACTTTTCAGGAGTAAGACCATACTTCGTGAGAAGGGCATCCTTCATGTCAGCATAGGTGAGGTGATACCCCTTACCCAAAGCTATCAGAGCATCCCTTGCTTCTTCCGGGAAAAGTGGCCACAATCCTGCTCCCCAATTCTCCTCAGGGACCCCATTCATGTGTATGGCTGCCTCATAACCCTGGAACCACCTTTGTATGTCATCCCCCTTCTTGAACTCCTTGCCTACGTTCTTGGGAATGTGCACAATCCTGTCTGCTTTTCTGGACGAATTGCTGCCACCATCTGAGCCTGACTTACTCCTAAGTTCTAGCTCCTTCAGTTCTCTCTCATGCTCTAAGAGCATCTTCCTCTCCTCTATGGCCAATCTCTTCTCCTCCCGCTCACTCTCCAGCCTGAGCTTCTGCAGCTCGAACTGCCTTGCCTCCCGCCTGTCCTCCAGCTCCTCTGGGGACAGACTGCTGCTGCCCGACCTGGCGGGTTCCCCCTAACCAAAAGCACATCCACCCTGGAAATAGGCTCCTCCGCCTCCTCACTGAGATCACCAGGCTGCCCATTGGCATGTCTGGCTGCTACCCAGGCCCTCAGCGCCTTCTGTAGCTCCTCCTTCCTTGTGAGGCCTTTAATTTGGACTTTCAGGTTTTTACAAATCGCTCGTAACTCCTTTACGGCGTAGGATTCCAACCTGTCCTCCTCAAAGATAACTTCCAGAGATGCAACGGATGATGCAATTGATTCAGGCATGACAAAAGTCGTGAGTTGAAAACTGGCAAGATCAAAAATAGGCCAAAAGAAAAAGAACCAGTATGTGGTACGTAATGGTCTGCGATATGGTAGTAGTGCACACCAATCACTGTAAGTCAAGTGCAAACGCAAGTCCTATCCTCACCGCTGACAACCAATGTTAGAAATGGGATCTCTAGTTGGCAAGGGCTTGCACCTTTGTCCAAGTAGGGACCCTTCTTCCTAGTCAGGGTAAGGGTTGTTACACTCGTGAAGTAACCCCTGCTCACCCTCGTGGTAGCTTGGCACGAGCAGTCAGGCTTAATTCAGAGGCAGTGTGTAAAGCATTTGCACATAACCAACAGTAATACAGTGTAAGCACTACAAACGGACACCACACCAGTTTAGAAAAATAACCAATATTTTATATACTCAAGACAAGACCAATTACGACAAAAATCCACAATACTGTACTTTGAAAATGAATGCTTGATACGATAACTTCTTCTTTGCAAGAATAGCACAAAAGCAAAGTTCGTGCGAGTCTGTAGCTCCGTCCGAGCCTACCGTGATGCTGAAAACCACAGAGTCTAACAGTTCCAGCCGACCGCGTCGATACGGGCCAGCAGAGTCATGAACAGACTCGGTCACAGTACCTTTTCTCGTTGTGGCTGGTACGGGTGTACGAGCCGGTCGGCGTTCGTCGCGGTTGCGGTGCAAGACGGAGCGATGCAAGGTGCGGTGTCCCTCGATGCGGTGCAGGCAGCGGCTCGATGAGCGTCGTGCAGACGGAGTCGGTGAGTCCAAGGCGTGCGATGCAGGGCGAGACGATGCTCGATGCGGTGCTGACAGGTTGCGATGCAGGCGACCTAGCCGGAGTGCGGGAGCTGGCGTCGGGCAGCGGTGCGAGTCGGAGCGGTGCGTCGCAGACGTGAGGCGGTGCCCCAAATGCGGTGCGGTCTCGACTCTTGAGCCAGTTGCCGCGACAGTGTCGGTCTGGTCCGGCTGGCCCAGTGAAGCGATGCGATGCGAACTGCAGTGCCCACAGGTCACGGTGCAAGCAGCGGCTCGATGTTGGCGGCGTCGGACGTCGCCTACGGTGAGACCAGGGTTGCGATGCGAAGCGGGGCGATGCGGTCTGCGGTGCAAACAGGTCACCGGCCAGGGATGGATTTGGTTGACGGAGTCGGTTGCAGTTCCCTTCCTCTGTGGCAACTGAAACAGCGTTCAGAAGCGGTACCCAGAGGCTTGTGAAGTCTTTGCAGTCCCTGAGACTTCTTAACAGGAGGCCAGCTCGGTTTCTGGCCCTTGGAGATACTCAGCACAAGTTCGTAGAAAGTTCAGTCCAGTCCTTTCACTGCCCAAGGCAGAAGCAGCAGCTGCAGGCCAACCCAACAAAGCAACAACACAGCAAAGGGGCAGTACTCCTCCTGGCAGCTCTTCCAGCTCTTCGTCTTGGCAGGTTCCTTGATTCCAGCGAGATCTAAATTCATGGGGTCAGGGCCCCAATATTTATATCCCAAATTCCTTTGTTCTCTGAAGGCAGAGAGGCCTTTGCCTAGTCCAAACCAGTTCTGGAGCACTTTGTTGACAAGTCTCCGTCCCTTCTTTCAGTGAGTAGGCCAGGGACATCAGACGCACCACAGGAGGTGGAGCCAGCATTGTGGAGGGAAGGCACTGTCCTATTCAGGGCCCAGGTGCGACCCCTCCCACCCATCTACAGGTCGATCTGGCTATTCAGCCCTGCGCTGACTCACCCTGTCTCCTGGCATCCCCCAGCCCCTGTCACTCACATTCCAGACACGGAATACACAATCTCGCAGAGGCAGGCTTGGATGGTTAGGCAAGAAAACACCCACTTTCTAAAAGTGGTATTTTCAAACCCAGAATGGTAAACCCAACCTTACTAAAAGCTGCATTTTATCATTCTGAGTCCAGGCATACTAAACTCGAATTTCTACCATGTTCCCGGGGTCAGTTAGGATTATAAGCTGTAATAATCAAAACCGCCCGTTCTGGCCTAGGGGGAACAGGTAGCCTTGCAATAGTGAAAAACGAACTAGGCTGTAATTCACTATCAGGACATGCCGCACACACCCGGGCATGTCCTGCCTTTCGCGTACAACGCACCCTGCCCACAGGGGTACCTTGGGCCTACCTTAGGGGTGACTAACATGTAGCAAAGGGAAGGTTTAGGGACTTACAAGTGTGTGCACTTGCCAAGTCGACATGGCAGCCTCAGGCTGCGCACAGGCTCTGCGATGGCAGGCCCGAGTTACACTTTACGGGCTGTTTGCGTGGGTGGCACAATCCAGTGCTGCAGCCCACCAACAGCATTTGGTCTATAGGCCCTGGCACTCGCAGTGCACTTTACAAGGGACTGACACATAAACCAAATAGGCCAATCATGGAAACACCAATCCATAACACATTTTATACAGGAGCACTTGCACTTTCCCACTGGACCGCAGTGAGGAAAGTGCGCAGAATCATCACACCAGCAAAACAGAGCCAAAACCGGGAGGTCAGAAAGCAAAAAGTCAGGGAAACACGCCAAAAGATGCCAAGTCTAACAGTCCCCACAAGGGATACTGGTCTCAGGATTGCTGAGAGAGCAGATCGACCTCAGGGACACTCGGGAACCCACCTCCTGTGTTGCATAAATCTTCGGAGTCCTCAGGAGCTTGGGAGATGCAAACCGGTCAGATGCGTCTAGGTGCCTGCTGCTGCAGGGGAGTAACTCCTTTACTCCAAGGGAGATTCTTCTGTCATCCAGCGAAGTGTAGACCGTTGAAGTACTTGGTTTCTGTTGCAGAGTTTAGTCCAGGTAAAATCCAAAGTCCTGTAGTCAGGTTTCCCACTTTATACCCAGGGAAGGGGTTGGACTAACTCTGGGGTCCCTCCTAGGGGAGGGTCAGGACAGAGGGGTGGTTACACCCATGCCCTTTGTCCAGTTTCGCGCCAGAGCAGGAGCAAATGGCTCCTGCAACTGGTTTGAGCCGGACTATGCAAGGGGACACCAAATGTGCCCCCAGTGCAGACTTTCTTGCACTCTAAGAGTGCACCCACCCAGCCCCAATACACTAAAGCCTGTCTGGGAAGTGGTCACACCTCCCTGTGACAGGAAACCTATTGTCAGGCCTTCCTCTGTTCGAGCTTGGCTCAGCAGCAGGAGGGCAGACTCGTGTCTGTGGCTGGCAGCATCCATTTTGTGCTGCCCAGGTCGAGAAAGCTGGTACCGGGTAGACCGGTGACCCATAGTAGTGGTTCTACAAGGGAGGAATCATACCTCCCACACCAGTTACTGGTGACACCAAACACGACATGTTTCTAAGCAGCCGTTTTAAAGTTAGCATTTACCGCGAGGTTATAATGCACTTAAGTATATATGGTTGGCTGCATCACAGACAACCCCGGAGAATAGATTCTGAAGGCTGCAGAGGGGCTCTGCTCATGCAGGGGCACCCTCTCACACAAAACCCAGCACCCTGCCTTCAGGATTGATAAGGCCTGCCATAGGGGTGAATGATAGGTTTATATGTGTAGTGATTTAGAATAGATATAGGTAACCTATATCTAAGGAAGGGGTGCATGCACCTCCTTACACAGGTTGCAGTAGCAGACCTGTGGTGTCATTTTGAATGGCCTCTCAGGGGTGGCACAATACATGCTTCAGCCCCTGGGAGTCCTCTGGGGTACCTATGCCCTGGGTACATGATGTACCATATACTAGGGACTGATAAGGGTACCCCAGAATCCAATCTGGAGTGTACCTAAAGTACATGCACAACCAATTTAGGGAGAAAGCAGATAGACTGGGGTCCTGGAGAGCAGGATCCCAGTCAGACTAGTCAAAAACCAGCGAAACACCTGGAAAAAAGGGGGGGTAACCATGTAGTCAGATTCCACTTTCCTACACTGAGGAGAGAGTGGATGCAGTGTATGGGGTGAATGGTTGTTGTAGGTACGGTGAATACAGAGAAGAGAGCCAATGCAGTGAATGCAATGGATGAAGTGGTTGTTGATAGAGTGCATGCTGAGGAGATAGTGGATGCAGTGTACGGGGTGAATGGTTGTTGTTGGTGTGGTGGCTGCAGAGGAGAGAGCCGACGTAGTGAGTGCAATGGATGAAGTGGTTGTTGATACAGTGGATACTGAAGAGGTGGTGGATGTAGTGTATGGGGTGAATGGTTGTTGTAGGTACGGTGGATGCAGAGGAGAGAGCCAATGCACTGAATTCAGTGGATGAAGTGGTTGTTGGTACAGTGGATGCAGAGGAAATGGTGGATGCAGTGTATGTGTTGAATGCAGTGTATGCAATTGTTTCAGTAGCTTTGGTAGTTGCGGAGGAGAGAGTGGCTGCAGTGTATGTGGTGAATGGTTGTTGTATGCATGGTGGATGCAGAGGAGAGAGCGAATGCAGTGAATGCAATGGATGAAGTGGTTCTTGATACAGTGGATGATGAGGAGATGGTGGATGCAGTGTACATGGTGAATGCAGTGTATGTGGTGGGTGCACTGGAATTTAGGGGTGCATTTGGTGCAGTTAATTTTAGGAATATGGTGGGATGTGGTCGGTGCATTGGATTTTAGGGGTGTGGTGGGCGGATTGGATTTTAAGGGTATAACGGGCACTGCGGACTTTAAGATTGTGGTGGGCACATTGGATTTTAGGGATATAGTGGGTGCAAGAAATTTTAAGGGAGTTGTTGGTGCATTGGATTTTAGGGATGCGGTGGACACAGTGGATTTTAGGGGTGTGGTGGAAAGCAGTGGGTGCAGTGAATTTTAGAGTGTTGTTGGTGCATTATATTTCAGGGGTGTGGTGGCCACATTGGATTTTAAGGGTTTGGTGGGCACAGGGTGTTTTTTGGTGGGATGTGGTGGGTACAATGAATTTTAAGGGACTTGGTGGAGCATTGGATTTTAGGGGTGTGGTGGAATGCGGTTGGTGCAATGAATTTTAAGGTGTTTGTTGTCGAGAATTCGATATTAGGGGTTTGGTGGGCACATTGGATTTTAGGGGTGAGCTGAGCGCAGTGGATTTTAAGGGTGTGGTGGGCGCACTGGATATTAGGGGTTTGGTGGGCACAGTGGATTTTAGGAGTGTGGTAGGCGCAGTGGATTTTAGGGGTGAGCTGAGCGCAGTAGATTTTAGAGTTGTGGTGGGCGCACTGGATTTTAGGGTTGCGCTGGGCGCAGTGGATTTTAGGGGTGCGCTGGGCACAGTGGATTTTAGGGGTGAGCTGAGCGCAGTGGACTTTAGGGGTGTGGTGGGTGCACTGGATTTTAGGGGTGCGCTGGGCGCAGTGGATTTTAGGGGTGCGGTGGGCGCAGTGGATTTTAGGGGTGCGGTGGGTGCAGTGGATTTTATGGGTGTGCTGGGCGTAGTGTATTTTAGGGGTGTGGTGGGCGCAGTGGATTTTAGGGGTGTGCTGGGCGCAGTGGATTTTAGGGGTGTGGTGGGCACAGTGGATTTTAGGGGTGTGGTGGGCGCAGTGGATTTTAGGGGTGTGGTGGGCACAGTGGATTTTAGGGGTGTGGTGGGTGCATTGGATTTTAGGGATGCGGTTGTCAGGGTGGATCTGGGGGAGTAGTGTGTTCACTGGATTTTAGGACTGTGGTGAGTGAAGTGAATACGCGGTGGATGTGACACACTGTCTTGAGTGTACGCAGTATACCAGGGGCAGAAGACATCCAACTTAGACTTCTGAGAACTTAGCTTAAACCCTTGAAAAAGGAAACACTAAACCAATAAGAAAAGTACATTTCATCAGTAAAAATGAAAGGCGGTGTGACGTCAGCGGCTGGACACGAAGCCTCTCTGGGGAACGACGGTGCTCTTTCACTAATTGAACCATTGTGCTCACGGACGTGCCTGGCTGGCTCCATTAACATTCGAAAAAAAGCAACAGGCGCATCCAGAAGCAGAAAAAACCCTCGGTGAATGAAAGGAACCCATTAGTGCAGGTAGACGAACAGTCCATCATCCCGAGACAAGGCTTCCTCCTCCTCGAAGACGGTGGAAATAGGGGCGGCGCTGGCCTACTAATGTCCACGAAGGCTTCTCACTCCCTGCTGCAGAATCCCTTTTCTGAACTACAGATATTATTTCTGAGACAGAGGTTTTTTAAAACAAAGCATAGATGGTTTTTTATGCTATTATTTTTATAAAGTAGGCTTTCGCCCCAGTGATTGTTCCCAGAAGAATTTTTCAAGGCGCTGAGAAGCGTCTTTCTTTTATAGCCCCCGCGCACACATAGTTAACCAGCAGTGAAAAAGCCAATAGGTGTTGAGCTGGAAACATTGGTTTTGCCAATGCTCGCTTTTTTTCTTTTCTCCTAGATGGCGTCAGGGCACAGACACATTGGAGCCAGTCGCATACCTGCCAAGTAAACCTCTGAAAATGACTGAAAACCTCAGTTGAGGTGTACTTACAAGTAAAAACCTAAAAAACACCGAAATTCGCAAGTTATGTTTGGTAAACTACCCATTACTCACGGCCATATCATGCACTGTTTATGACTTCATATATGACATCACTCATGACATGTTAAATTACATCTTGGATGACATCACTGATGGCATCTCAAATGAGATCATTGATCTTACCACCGATGACATCATCGAATGGTACCAATACTTTACTATCGGCCATGTGCAGTGGGGGGTTAGCTCCAAAGCCAGGCCTTGTGCCCAACCCTCTGTGAGCGAGCAACCCACACTACGCCCCTCTGCTGAATGTGTCCAGTCCAGTGCTTCGCCCACATCTTACGGACAAACCTCCGCAGGCAGCCACCCCCACACTGCACACAACAAAGAACCAGGCGCAGGGGGAACTGGCTGCAGGGCCTGGTATACACAGCCAGGCCACCCCTCCCCACACTGCACTCAACCAAGAACCTGGCGCAATGGGAACTGGCTGCGAGGCCAGCCCTCCCCCACCCAAACTGCACACAACGTACCTGGTGCAGCCTGGGAGCTGGCTGTATGACCTGGTATACACAGCCAGGCCAGACCTCCCCCACACTGCACACAACCACAAACCTTGTGCAACCTGGGAGCTAGCTGCATGACCTGGTATACACAGCCAGGTCAACCCTCCCCAATCCACACTGCACACAACCACGAATAATGGGAGCTGGCTGCATGGCCTTGTGTACACAGCAAGGCCAGCTCTCAAGCAGACTGCACACAGCCACGAACCTCGCATGATGGGAGCTGGCTGCATGGCCTGGTCAACCCTCCCCCACCCACACTGCACACAACCACGTACCTGGCACAGCCTGGGAGCTGGCTGCATGGCCTGGTATACAACTCCAGGCTAGCCCTACCCGCACTGCACACAACCACGAACCTGGCACAATGGGAGCTGGCTGCACGGCCTGGTATACGTAGCCAGGCCACCCCTCCCCAACACTGCACACAACCACGAACCTGGTGCAATGGGAGCTGGCTGCACGGCCTGGTATACACAGCGAAGCCAGCCCTACTGCACACTGCACACAACCACGAACCTGGCACAATGGGAGCTGGCTGCACGAGCTGGTATACGTAGCCAGGCCACCCCTCCCCCACACTGCACACAACCACGAACCTGGTGCAGTGGGAGCTGGCTGCACGGCCTGGTATACACAGCGAGGCCAGCCCTCCCGCACACTGCACACAACCACGAACCTGGCATGATGGGAGCTGGCTGCATGGCCTGGTATACGTAGCCAGGCCAGACCTCCCCCACAATGCACACAACCATGAACCTGGCGCATCCTGGGAGCCTACTGCACAACCTGGTATACACAGCCAGGCCACCCATGCCCCACACTGCACACAACCACGTACCTGGTGCAATGGGAGCTCGCTGCACGGCCTGGTACACACAGCCAGGCCACCCCTCCCCACACTGCAAACAACCACGTACCTGGTGCAATGGGAGCCAGCTGCATGGCCTGGTATACACAGCCAGGCCAGCCCTCCCCCACCCCCACTGCACACAACCACAAACCTGGTGCATCCTGGGAGCTGGCTGCACGACCTGGTATACACAGCCGTCCCACCCCTCCCCCACATTGCAAACAACCACATACCTGGCGCATCATGGGAGCTGGCTCCATGGCCTGGTTTGCACAGCCAGGCCAGCCCCACCCCACCCACACTGCACACAACCACAAACCTGGCGCATCCTGGGAGCTGGCTGCACAGCCTGGTATACACAGCCGGCCCACCCCTCCCCCACACTGCACACAACCACGTACCTGGTGCATCATGGGAGCTGGCTACACGGCCTGGTATACACAGCCAGGCCAGCCCCACCACCACCCACACAGCACACAACCACGTACCTGCCACAATGGTAGCTCACTGTACGACCTGGTATACGCAGCCAGGCCACACCTCCCCCACACTGCACACAACCACGTACCTGGTGCATTCTGGGAGCTGGCTGCACGACCAGGTATACACAGCCAGGCCAGCCCCACCCCACCCACACTGCACACAACCACGAACCTGGCGCATCCTGGGAGCTGGCTGCATGACCTGGTATACACAGCCTGGCCACCCCTCCCCCACACTGCACACAACCACGTACCTGGCGCATCCTGGGAGCTGGCTGCATAACCTGGCATACACAGCCAGGCCAGACCTCCCCCACACTGCACACAACCACGAACCTGGTGCAATGGGAGATGGCTCCACGACCTGGTATACAAAGCCAGGCCAGCCCCACCCCACCCACACTGCACACAACCATGAACTTGACACATCCTGGGAGCTGGCTGCATGGCCTGGTATTCACAGCCAGGCCAGCCCTCCCCCACATTGCACACAACCACGAACGTGGTGTGATGGGAGCTGGCTGCATGGCCTGGTATACGTAGCCAGGCTAGACCTCCCCCACACTGCACACAACCACAAACCTGGTGCATCCTGGGAGCTGGCTGCACGACCTGGTATACACAGCAGGGCCACCCCTTCCCCACACTGCACACAACCACGTACCTGGCGCATCATGGGAGCTGGCTGCATGACCTGGTATACACTGCCAGGCCAGCCCACTCACACTGCACACAACCACGAACCTGGCGCAATGGGAACTGACTGTAGGGCCTGGTATACACAGCCAGGTCTCCCCTCCCCCACACTGCACACAACCATGTACCTGGCGTATTATGGTAGCTGGCTTCATGACCTGGTATACACAGCCAGGCCAGACCACCCCCACACTGCACACTGCACACAACCACATACCTGCTGCATTCTGGGAGCTGGCTGCACGACCTGGTACACACAGCCAGGCCAGACCTTTCAGTCCCCCTCCCCTCACCCACCCACACTGCACACAACCATGAACCAGGCGCATCCTGTGATCTGGCTGCACGACCTGGTATACAGAGCCAGGCCAGCCCCCCCACCCACACTCCACACAACAACGAACCTGGTGCATCCTGGGAGCTGGCTGCATGACCTGGTATACACTGCCAAGCCAGCCCCACCCCACCGACACTGCACACAACCACAAACCTGGTGCATTCTGGGAGCTGCTGCATGGCCTGGTATACACAGCCAGGCCAGCCCCACCTACACTGCACACAACCACGAACCTGGCGCAATGGGAACTGGCTGTAGGGCCTGGTATACACAGCCAGGCCACCCTTCCCCCACACTGCACACAACCAACTACCTGGCGTTTTATGGGAGCTGGCTGCATGACCTGGTACACACAGCCAGGCCAGACCTCCCCCACACTGCACACAACCATGAACCTGGCGCATCCTGGGAGATGGTTGCACGACCTGGTATACACAGCCAGACCAGACCTCCCCCACACTGCACACAACTATGAACTTGGTGCAATGGGAGCTGGCTGCATGACCTGGTATACACTGCCAGGCCAGCCCCACCCCACCCACACTGCACACAACCACGAACCTGGTGCATCCTGGGAGCTGCTGCATGGCCTGGTATACACAGCCAGGCCAGCCCCACCCACACTCCACACAACCACGAACCTGGCGCAATGGGAACTGGCTGTAGGGCATAGTATACACAGCCAGGCCACCCTTCCCCCACACTTCACACAACCAACTACCTGGCGTTTTATGGGAGCTGGCTGCATGACCTGGTACACACAGCCAGGCCAGACCTCCCCCACACTGCACACAACCATGAACCTGGCGCATCCTGGGAGATGGTTGCACGACCTGGTATACACAGCCAGAACAGACCTCCCCCACACTGCACACAACTATGAACTTGGCGCAATGGGAGATGGCAAAAACTGGAAACACAATGGGGCCCCCTGTAATCAGGATAAGTACGCCCTGACAGGGAAAAGAACAAATAGGTAAAGACTTGACCAGGGCCAGGTAAATAATGAAGTAATGCAGACAGATTAATCCCAGTCAACAAGGAAGTCAATATGACAAACTGAGCTTTATATAAAAATATTTATTTATTGTTAAACATTTCAATAATAAAAAACACAATTAGAGACAATTTATTGATGAATAAATATACTTAATTGACAAAAAAACACAAGATAATGCATATGTTCAATTGTTTGTGTGAACAATTCAGACTGATTCTTATGTAAATATAAAATCTTTATCCAAGATCAGGAGGAGAGTGATACAAAACATGTTTGTCATAAGCAACGAAAATGTAACATGATATTCAGAAACTGGCGGAAAGTTGTAAAGCTACGCGCGTTTCGGCCATGCCTTCGTCAGGTTTCCGTCACATGTGGTCACTAGATAGAATATATCACAGGTTAAGTTGCTGAAAATAATCTGTCTGCTGATATACTGAAAATCGGTCTTTAAAACCCCTCATTCCAACTTTGGAAAACATGATATATAGTTGACTAAAATCGTTACGTCATCTGTTGATGTGGTGCCTAAAAGGTCAACATGTGAGTCATGCAAGGAAAGATAGGTTGGTACTGAGACCAATGGTGTGCAGTGTAAAGAAAAGGATAACAGTGTGTAAAACATGCGATGTGTCAATTACCATCTATATACCCATTCAGACAAGGACATACAGAACCAAGCAAAATACTTGTGTTGTACCAGCTATGCCCTTAGCGAGTAGTGAATCATGTACAGCGTGTATCTAGCGATGCCTATTTTTAATTAATTCATACCTGACAAAATCAGACCTGAATCTTTTTTCCCAATGGGGACAAAACTTGTCTTGGATACTAGGTGGTTGCTCGATACTGCTAGAGCGATGTTACCAAAGTGAGGAAAAACACCTGACATGAAGGAAATGATAAAGAGAGTATGGAAGGTTAAAAGTTCTCTGCTACCCAAAGATAATGGCCATTTATAATTAATTTCCAACTTAAAGCCAAAAATAAAATGACTACCTGGTAAGAATAGCCATGTACTCGTCTATGTAGTGTAGATGATATCTTATGAGAGAGGCGGGATGTAGCCAGACTTTGTGATTATCTGTGCGTGACCAAATAAAAAGACGAAATTGGTTAAAGCCTGTCAATACGCCTCTATTCCCCTGTACTAAGTATAGAGAATGTGATAGATATAGTGATGCTAACAGATAAAGTATACCTGAATTAAAGATTCCTGTATATTTAGTTCTTTGGTCCCATACCGTACATCCTCAATTTCACGGACATGATTACAAGACCTGTGTAGGCAAGGAAGGCAAGTTATTCACCCAGATAAGGCCCCTATATAGTGCGCTTAGCTGTCTATACTGTGCTGCCATATTAAAAAGACACCCAAATCGGTATGCAGGGAAATGGTTCGAGCTACCTGGGGAAGCAAAAATGTACACAATAACGCAGGCGAACTGTGGGCAATGAAAAGCCAATATGATTACCCAGAGCCTGCTTCTCTGACAGACGTGTAAATGTGTGGGGCCACGAGACACATAACCTGAACAGCGATTTAAGGCCTCATCTGGTATGGAATGCTCAATATGGTCTCCACAAATGAGTGATTAAGCTTATACTCATGTTACACTGACAAACAAGGAATCCGATAAACTCAACATACATCGGAGGAAAAACACCCCACGGTGGTGTTACTAGCGAGGTAAGCTCCCGCTAGGGGAACTAGGTGAGAGACTCCGCATGACTCGCTAATAGCCTACATCCAGTATGGAGACTTATTGCTGGAAGGTATGTCGCGAGCAAACAGATACCCCGCAGTGCTCCACACTTATATAAGAATAAAGAACCATCATATTTATACTAACGGTACAGGTTCCACAAGGGGAGAATGAATAAGGGGCTCTATGTAACTTACTTGTGGCCATTCGTAACGTCTCTCCACAGTCGTCTGGTATGGCGCATTGACTATGGCCGTATTTAACCAGTGGGCTCCTACTCTCATACCGTACACTGTTTCCGCTTCCGGGTCATAGCGATGCTAAAAATAGTAAAAGGACTTAGTAAGACTCCATATTGGGATGGAGGCTATTAGCGAGTCATGCGGAGTCTCTCACCTAGTTCCCCTAGCGGGAGCTTACCTCGCTAGTAACACCACCGTGGGGTGTTTTTCCTCCGATGTATGTTGAGTTTATCGGATTCCTTGTTTGTCAGTGTAACATGAGTATAAGCTTAATCACTCATTTGTGGAGACCATATTGAGCATTCCATACCAGATGAGGCCTTAAATCGCTGTTCAGGTTATGTGTCTCATGGCCCCACACATTTACACGTCTGTCAGAGAAGCAGGCTCTGGGTAATCATATGGGCTTTTCATTGCCCACAGTTCGCCTGCGTTATTGTGTACATTTTTGCTTCCCCAGGTAGCTCGAACCATTTCCCTGCATACCGATTTGGGTGTCTTTTTAATATGGCAGCACAGTATAGACAGCTAAGCGCACTATATAGGGGCCTTATCTGGGTGAATAACTTGGCTTCAATGCCTACACAGGTCTTGTAATCATGTCCGTGAAATTGAGGATGTACGGTATGGGACCAAAGAACTAAATATACAGGAATCTTTAATTCAGGTATACTTTATCTGTTAGCATCACTATGTCTATCACATTCTCTATACTTAGTACAGGGAATAGAGGCGTATTGACAGGCTTTAACCAATTTCGTCTTTTTATTTGGTCACGCACAGATAATCACAAAGTCTGGCTACATCCCCGCCTCTCTCATAAGATATCATCTACACTACATAGACGAGTACATGGCTATTCTTACCAGGTAGTCATTTTATTTTTGGCTTTAAGTTGGAAATTAATTATAAATGGCCATTATCTTTGGGTAGCAGAGAACTTTTAACCTTCCATACTCTCTTTATCATTTCCTTCATGTCAGGTGTTTTTCCTCACTTTGGTAACATCGCTCTAGCAGTATCGAGCAACCACCTAGTATCCAAGACAAGTTTTGTCCCCATTGGGAAAAAAGATTCAGGTCTGATTTTGTCAGGTATGAATTAATTAAAAATAGGCATCGCTAGATACACGCTGTACATGATTCACTACTTGCTAAGGGCATAGCTGGTACAACACAAGTATTTTGCTTGGTTCTGTATGTCCTTGTCTGAATGGGTATATAGATGGTAATTGACACATCGCATGTTTTACACACTGTTATCCTTTTCTTTACACTGCACACCATTGGTCTCAGTACCAACCTATCTTTCCTTGCATGACTCACATGTTGACCTTTTAGGCACCACATCAACAGATGACGTAACGATTTTAGTCAACTATATATCATGTTTTCCAAAGTTGGAATGAGGGGTTTTAAAGACCGATTTTCAGTATATCAGCAGACAGATTATTTTCAGCAACTTAACCTGTGATATATTCTATCTAGTGACCACATGTGACGGAAACCTGACGAAGGCATGGCCGAAACGCGTAGCTTTACAACTTTCCGCCAGTTTCTGAATATCATGTTACATTTTCGTTGCTTATGACAAACATGTTTTGTATCACTCTCCTCCTGATCTTGGATAAAGATTTTATATTTACATAAGAATCAGTCTGAATTGTTCACACAAACAATTCTTGTGTTTTTTTGTCAATTAAGTATATTTATTCATCAATAAATTGTCTCTAATTGTGTTTTTTATTATTGAAATGTTTAACAATAAATAAATATTTTTATATAAAGCTCAGTTTGTCATATTGACTTCCTTGTTGACTGGGATTAATCTGTCTGCATTACTTCATTATTTACCTGGCCCTGGTCAAGTCTTTACCTATTTGCAATGGGAGATGGCTACATGACCTGGTATGCACAGCCGGGCCAGTCCTACTCCACCCACACTGCACACAATCATCAACCTGGTGCATCCTGGGAGATGGCTGCACGGTCTGGTACACACAACCAGGCCAGCCCTCCACAGCCGCCAACACCTGCTTAGAGCTGACTCTGCTATCACAGCGCACCGAAGCCACCGTTGACATTCGAGCGCTTTACAAATCACGAATACGGTAACTGAATATCTCACCAACAATAAGGCGTTCAGCCAAAGCCTGGCGAGAGCTCTGCTGAACTCAGCCTCGCCCCTTTCAACTCTCACCGCCAACTATTCGCCCTTTGATAACTGACGTCTGGCGCCTGTAATGATTTGATCATCGGAGTCATTCATGAATGAATAATGAGACATTTTCGCAGTCACTACAGTCAATTTTGAAGCGAGTTTGAGCTCCTTGTTTAAAGCAACGAAATGACGGAATCGACCTTAAACTGGCGTCCTCCGCTGCCACCCTGGTGTCTTTGAAGAGGCCGCTCCCACGCGCTGCTTTGCATAAAGCGCCACCCCCCTCCCTGTTTGGGCGCTTTTCACAGTTGTCATCCACAGAGGCAGCCGAGATTAAGAGAGCCCCAGGTACTAGTCTCGGCTCATATGTAAATCGTCTCTCTAACAATGCCAGCACCAGGCTTGGCATTTTAAGGACACTTCTCCGGCTCTTTCAGCGTTTTATTCTGTTTGCACCGAGCACCTTTTGTAACGATTTCCAAGTCTCCTTAACAAGCAGGAAAGTGAAAGCTCAGCGGGTTTTCTGCAGTTTACTGGCACCGGAAACATGCAGTGCTTTGCGCCAATGAGATGAGAGATCGGTGGGCGCTGGGTGCCACCTAGAATTCAAGCGGTGCCAGTCGGGGAGAAGTGATGGACTGGCCTAGTGGGCAATCACTGGAGCTCATCAGAGGCCTGTGGGGCTGGGGAGATCGGTGGGCGCAGGGTGCCACCTAGAATTCAAGCACGTGTGCCAGTCGAGGAGAAGTGATGGACTGGCCTAGTGGGCATCACTGGAGCTCATCACAGGCCTGTGGGGCTGGGGAGATCGGTGGGCACAGGGTGCCACCTAGGATTCAAGCATGTGTGCCAGTCGAGGAGAAGTGATGGACTGGCCTAGTGGGCATCACTGGAGCTCATCACAGGCCTGTGGGGCTGGGGAGATCGGTGGGCACAGGGTGCCACCTAGGATTAAAGCGCCACGTGTGACAGTCGGGGAGGAGTGATGGACTGGCCTAGTGGGCAATCACTGGAGCTCATCACAGGCCTGTGGGGCTGGGGAGATCGGTGGGCACAGGGTGCCACCTAGGATTAAAGCGCCACGTGTGACAGTCGGGGAGAAGTGATGGACTGGCGTAGTGTGCATCACTGGAGCTCATCACAGGCCTGTGGGGCTGGGGAGATCGGTGGGCGCAGGGTGCCACCTAGAATTCAAGCGGTGCCTGTCGGGGAGAAGTGATGGACTGGCCTAGTGGGCAATAACTGGAGCTCATCACAGGCCTGTGGGGCTGGGGAGATCGGTGGGCACAGGGTGCCACCTAGGATTAAAGCGCCACGTGTGACAGTCGGGGAGAAGTGATGGACTGGCGTAGTGGGCAGTCACAGGAGCTCATCACAGGCCTGTGGGGCTGGGCAGATCTAAGTCACTTGTGCCTATGCAAAGCTAGGATCACTAAAATCAGCTAAAAGCAGTGCTTTAAATTGGCCGGTACTGTCCCGTACTGAGTACTGGCACTTTTCTATTTTGAGAGGAACAGTACCTGCACTTCTCAAGAAAAACGTAATACTTTTAATAGGGGAGTACCAGCACTTTTCAAAAACAAGCACTTCTATGTTTCCATTTCAAGCACTGGCTAAAAGTAACATGTAGTGGATTGTGTTGCAGCATTTATGTAGTGCTTACTACCCCTATGTGGGGCGCTGAAGCACTTGCCTACATAGGTAGCACGCTAGACTATGTAGGGTGTGTGGTTGGAAGGATGTTTTTGTTTTGTTTCTAGGTGGAAGTGTTTTCATGTCATGCGTGATGACCACTGAAGTGCGGTGTTCCAGACCTGCCAACTCACAAGGTGCCACCGTATGTTACACGATTTCGGCTATCTTCACACGGTCACCCCGTGGGGGCCAAAATCACGCAATGCCAGACAAGAGGAGCCGGAAATCACTGAAAAGTGTGGATTTCCAGTAGTAGCAGCTGGTGTCCGATAAAAATAGTGTGGCAGCGCAGGGGGCAGTAACAAACAAATGAATAAAAAAAACCTCACTCACCTGACGCTCAGCGCTCTTCTCCTCGCCGCTCTTCTGTCCCTCTGAGCGCAGGGTCCCAGACTCCCCTGCAGCCAATCCCGAAACTGCTCTCACCATGAGAGCAGTGTCGGGATTAGGCGGAGCGCACTGGTTTTGCGCCCCATCGAGAGCTGGCAACCTGCACCTGCTGGTCTCTCCACCCAGCAAGGCAGCTGGGTTGGAGAGAAGTCAGTGCGCATGATGGTTTGACCGTCCTAAGACGGCCACCAAACCGTCATGCGCACTGACCACAGTGCCCACCACTCCCCCCCCCACTGCAGCTGTGGCCTTACCCACAAGAGTCAGACGGATGAAAAAAAAAATTATAATCATTTTAGTTTTCGTTTGCCTCTGTGCGCAAGGGGGCGGTGCTCCTCCGCCATAGCGGTGGAGCCGCCCCTAGTTTCCAGCTCCTCTTTGGAGGCTGTAAGCAGCCAAAGTCTATGAGGAGGCGTGAAAACACTCCTGGACACGGCTGCGGCCCCTGCAGCCTTTGTGTTCTTGTTTTATTAGATGGGGAAGGAGGGCAATGGAGCCAGGGCATTGGGGCAGATGGGCCTCAAAGGTAGTTCTCAGCATAAAGCCCCGCCCACTTCAAGGCCACACCCACTTCCTAGACAAATAATTTAATTTCCAATTTGGCAGCTCTGTTATCGTGTTATGGGACGTAGCACGTAGCAGTGTGTTGGATGATGAAGTGTAACAGATAGATGCATGACTAACTCTTCCCCAGCCCTATCAGCACCTCAGAGGCCCTGCCTGCTGCTAGTTCTCACTTACCCACCAGCTAGCAGACAGCACGGCACCAGGATCCGGACTCTACCCTCCGCCCCCAGGATCCCGAACAGTTACAACATCCTAGTAAAGATTAGAGCTGCTCCTCTTCCTGCAATTCACAAAGGTATTAAAGACACACCTTTTCAGAGAACATTCCCACGTGAAAAACGGAACCCCAAAAATGCACCTCTTCCCCTCTACATGAGAATTCGCCAGTGTGCCCCCTGAATATCGAAACCACAATATTTATGGCACACAATATTGAGGACTGAATATCGAAAGTAAAATGCTGCCAGGTAAGTAAGTCTAGATTTCCTATACCCTTTTTCACATTTATATACCAACACTCTACATATATTTTCAAGGTACATAGTACATAGATGTGGAGTTAGGAATAGTAAATCTATACTTCTCTATATGCACTTGCCTTTCGATTATTGTCTCTCAATATTCTGTGCTCAATATTCTTGTACCAAGATATTGTTGGTGTCGATGTTCAGTAGTGCAATCGAACAGGCTATCTCGGGGTCAGCGTAGAAGACATTAATGTGGTCCCGAGTGGTCCACCCCACTAAGGGCTCTTGCCCTCTAGTTGGCTAAGAGGCTATGTCTGCCCCTCCCACTCTGGCGTTCAAGGCCTTTTCATCCAAGGAGACATTCATGGGTCATGATGTTACAGACTGGTGGACTGTAGCGGGCTCCTCTGTGGAGGCAGGCAGGCAGAATCATGCCAGGCAGAATCATGCCAGGCAGAATCACGCCGGGCAGAATTATGCCAGGCAGAATCGCGCCGGGCAGAATTACGCCAGGCAGAATCACGCCAGGCAGAATCATGCCAGGCAGAATCGCGCCGGGCAGAATCACGGCAGGCAGAGTCACGCCAGGCAGAATCACGCCAGGCAGAATCGCGCCGGGCAGAATCATGCCAGGCAGAATCACGCCAGGCAGAATCGCGCCGGGCAGAATCAAGTCAGGCTGAATCACACCAGACAGGATCACGCCGGGCAGAATCACGTCAGGCAGAATCAAGTCAGGCTGAATCACGCCAGGCAGGATCACGCCGGGCAGAATCACGCCAGGCAGAATCGCGCAGGGCAGAATCACGTCAGGCTGAATCACGCCAGACAGGATCACGCCGGGCAGAATCACGTCAGGCAGAATCAAGTCAGGCTGAATCATGCCAGGCAGAATCACGGCAGGCAGAATCATGCCAGGCAGAATCGCGCCGGGCAGAATCACGCCATCAGAGTCACGCCAGGCAGAATCACGCCAGGCAGAATCGCGCCAGGCAGAATCACGCCAGGCAGAATCACGCCAGGCAGAATCACGCCGGGCAGAATCAAGCCAGGCAGATTCACGCCAGGCAGAATCACGCCGGGCAGAATCACGCCAGACAGGATCACGCCGGGCAGAATCACGTCAGGCAGAATCACGTCAGGCAGAATCAAGTCAGGCAGAATCACGCCAGGCAGAATCACGCCAGGCAGAATTATGCCAGGCAGAATCGCGCCGGGCAGAATCACGCCAGGCAGAGTCACGCCAGGCAGAATCACGCCAGACAGAATCGCGCCAGGCAGAATCACGCCAGGCAGAATCAAGCAGGCAGAGTCACGCCAGGCAGAGTCACGCCAGGCAGAATCGCACCAGGCAGAATCGCGCCGGGCAGAATCACGCCAGGAAGAATCACACCAGGCAGAATCACACCAGGCAGAATCACGCCATTCAGAATCGCGCCGGGCAGAATCACGCCAGGAAGAATCGCGCCAGGCAGAATCACGCCAGGCAGAATCGCACCGGGCAGAATCACGCCAGGAAGAATCACGCCAGGCAGAATCACGGCAGGCAGAATCATGCGGGGCAGGAGAAAGTAAAACTCACAAGGCATGATGTTTATTCTTCAGGTAAAGGACCCGCGAGTCAAACAACCATCTAAGGCAAGAGATCAGCAACAACTGCCCACCCTAGGTACCAGCATACTAAAACTACACCATATTCTATGCATAGAACCTCACTGAAGACATAAGAAACAAGCATTGACAAAAGCAAATAGCAATATCATTATATATCACATATACTGTGGCACCGCTGCCTCCCATTACTCAGTTCACCCCTTCCCCTTTCTTGCACACTCAGCTCTCAAGAGCTGTGAGGCAGAAACTGCAGCTTTCTGGGTATTCACCAACCATTTGCTTGTAGTTTCCGCTCTCATGACAGTCAGAGAGTTAGTCCTGCCAAGACCAGGAGGTAAATCCGTTGAGAATGGGAATGTGGAGCGAACAGACATAACCTGATGTGGGTGCAGAGGAAGGGCTGTCTCCAATCAATAAAATAGTTTCCTCTCGGAGAAACAAACTAAAGTTAGCAAGTGCACGCGCATTTTAGCAGGACATGTCTGTAGATGTGATGGCTACACGCGGAGCCCATCGGGGGATCTGCAACATTTGCATCCTCCCGAGGGGGCACATGGAACTCTTCGTCGAGCTCCTTGAAATATGGGTGCAAGCACACAGGAGCACATTTCTGACTGTCAGTCTGGTGTGTTGTGACCTGGGAAGAGGCGGTAACACCTTTTTGGGGTTCTTGGTGAACTTGGATCTGCTGCTCCCCAGGTAGGCGGGAGAGTGCATCACCTGCACACTAGCTCTCTGTGATTTTATTTGCATCTGTGAAATGCATGTACCAGGGGGCAGAGGGCGGTCCAGAGGGAATGGTGCTGCCTTGTTCTCTCCAACAATAGGCTGGGGTGCGTGTCAGCTGAAGGTCCCCGACATAGAATGACTGACCACTTGGAAAAGAGATGCTGCTGATTTATAACATTTGTGCTCATACTTTCTTCAAGCTTCAGTCTTGAAGGCGGAATTTCTGCAAACATGGCCGACCGCGCAATAAGCTAGCACCTGCAAAATAGACTCAAGTCATGTTGTTTTTACCTATATAATTTATAAAGCTTCTATAATGGTCTTTAAACAGCCACAAAACTCCAACCTTTTTGACAGCCTCAAGGAAAGCCAGTAAGAAGCTATTTAGCAGAATATACCGGTAATGATTCTGTTGGCAGATTACCGTGCAATGTGTACAGCCCCCCCACATCCCCCTCACTGATTCCAAGAATCATGCACCACACGACCAAGGTGGTGGGCGTGGCCAAGGTGTTTCCTTGTGAATGCACGTTCTCTTTCCGCGCAACCTGGGTCCTACAATGGACAAGCATTCTTGTGCCATGACTGGAGTCCTTAATATTGACTACAAAAAATATCGGCTTACAATAATATTGAGGTCAAAATATAGACTACCATAGAATCGTCAACTATGTACTTATAATTAGGGGGCGCTAGAGGGCGCACGGCAAAATGGCCGCACCTTAGTGCTGCTCTGCCCGGCCGAGCCATCATCCGCCAAATATCTGCCTGAAATCGCGCCATCTCAGCCCCTGACTGGACCGGATAGTACTGGGGTGCCGGTCTGCTGGTGCTGGGATTACAAAACCCCACTTTGGTTCGTCACAGCGCTGTATATCCGCCTCGCTGGCCTGCCCGACCTGCGCTTCCAAAATGGTGGCTCCCGCGGATCCAGTATTGCGGTCGCAGCTGTGCACTAGCTGCCTGGGCCTTCTCCGGAGCTGCATTACGGGCCAGTACATGCGGAGGGAGTGAGGCGCCTGGCCGATCGGCGCGCGGCTGAGAGCGGGGTGACACACTGAGGAGAGAGGCCGCCTACCTGCGATCCTTTGAGACCGGAGCTGAGCCGCTGGGGGCTGCCGGCGGACCGCATCGCTCCTGGGGCTAGCGGCGGTGAGTGGGGTGCGGCGCCTGCAGGGCCCGCGGCTGCGGAGGCGAGTGGGGCCCTGGTGGGTGCGGTGCTCTGATTGCCGCTCCTGGGTCCGGTGGGAGCGCGCGACTGGTGGTCCCCCCCTGGTTTGCTGAGTCTGTGGACGCTACTCTGTTCTTGCTGCCTTGCAACTGGCCCCCTCATTGTCTGTGTAGCTGGTGGCGGTCATCACTGGGTGTGCTGGCCTAGACTGGACAGCGGGTGAGGGGTTTACACCGCTGCATTGCTCGAGCGGCCCGCCACAATATTGAGCTGCCCCTGGTCATCTTGCCGCTTTACCGGGCCTACCCAGTGCCCTACACAATACAAGGTTGCCTGGTGCTCTGTGGGTGATCTGTGTGTCTCCTGTGTGGTCTGCTGGGCTGGGAGTAACCACTGGGTCCTCACTATCCGGTGTTGGCTTGGTGGATCCTCCGTGGCTCTTGGGGCTGCGACAATTGACCTTACGGATCCCTAATACGCTCGCCCCTGCTCCACCTTCGACCTGGTTTGCGCTCCTTATATCGTATCCTGGCTGCTGCTTGCTTGCCTTGGGGGTGACTTCTAAACGACCCACCATGGGGAGGACTGATAAAACGCAGCCTCGTCTCACCTTTGAGGCTCGCAAGCCTGTTAAATCCAAACAGAAGGCGGCCTCGGATTCGGAGGCAGATGCCCATAGTGACAGCCCCCCCACGTTAGAGACCACTCTTTTGGCGATGCAACGTAGCCTTCAATCTATTGAGGGCACCATGGCTGCAGTGAATCACCGCCTAGACCACCTATTGTCGCAGTTGGAGAAACAAAATGCCTGCATGGGTGAGGTCGAACAGCGTGTATCGGCAACCGAGGATGGTCTGAGCGAGGTTGCTGGCAAGGCACTCAATATGGAGAAGGTGTTGTCCCTCATCCAGGCCAAGAATGAGGACTTGGAGGCGCGGTCCCGGCGCAACAATATTAGACTCACGGGGCTGCTGGAGTCTACAAATGTGGGGAAAATTGAGCACTTTCTGGAGAACTTGCTTAAGGAACTGTTTGGCACTGAACATCTCTCCAATATGTTTGTTATTGAGCGCGCTCACCGCTCCCTGGCGGCGCGACCTGTGCCTGGAACTCCACCTCGTCCCATAATAGCCAGACTATTGAACTATAGAGACCGGGACACAATTCTACGTCTGGCTCGGGATAAGGGGACTATCGAACACCAGGGCAACACCTTGGCTTTTTTTCCCGACTTTACTGTTGCTGTGCAGTCTGCCAGACGTGAATTTACTGCAGTCAAAAAAAATTGCAATCTGAGGGGGTTCCCTATGCAATGCTTTATCCTGCACGATTGCGCATAGGTCCAAAGGGGGACTCAAAAATCTTCTCCAACCCTAACGCAGCCCTCGAACACGCAAAGCAGCTCAAGCGCAGGCATCTCAGATCTGGCTCGCCGCAGGAAGAAGAAGACTGAATGATATACCGGTTGATTCTGCATTCATATTGCTTACCCATTTACCTTGCTTTTATTCTCAGGAATGTACTCTTCTCATGATGTTATATGTCTAAGTAGTGCTTGAGCTCCAGTTGGGCGCCTGTGTCTCCCCAGAGGCGACTCACGCTATAATGTTATATGCTGTGTTAACTGAAGTTTGATTGTTTGGCACCTTTCTAGCACTGCTCGGCCACCTCCTACTGGTTGGGAGGCTAGTAGCACTCTGCGCCCCTTACATGGGTATACCCCGAATGCACATTTCGCTTGTTTGGTTTTGTGGGGAGGGGGGTTATTTGGGTCGGGATGGCTTTGGCGGGTTTGGGTCGCTGAAGTGGGTGGGGGGTGGGGTGTTCTTAGGCAAAGGCAGACTGGCATTGCAAGTATCTTTTGAACTTCCTGTACATCAACAATACGATTCCTCAGGCAGGTATGGTGTACTATATGGTACAGGTGTCTCCTTAACAATGACTTGATGGTATGAGTGGTAAGGTTAACTTCCTCACCTGGAATGTGCGTGGGCTCAATAATCCAAAAAAGATAAGATCGGTGCTAGCGTATCTGGATAGGATGGAGATACACATAGCCTTCCTGCAAGAGACCCATCTCAATAGGGAATCAGAGCACAGAGTGGGCGCCCGCTGGGCGACTACGAGGATCGCCTCCTCTTATTCTACCTATTCTAGCGGCGTGCTGACTAGTTAAAAAGGGTGTCCCCTTTACTGTGGAGCGGACTGACATAGACGAGTATGGATGAGTGGCGATAGTATATGGGCAATTGGGTGGCATGAGTGTGCTGCTGGTTAACGTCTATGGACCAAAAACTGATGAACCGTCCTTTTTTTCAGACGTTTGGCGCAGAATCTCTATGTTTCCTAAAGCCGCAGTGATTTGGGGAGGCGATTTTAATGTTTGTCTGGAGGCTACATTAGACAGGGCTGGCAGTGGAATAGCGAGGCCTAAACAAGCAGCGGAAGTGCTATTGGGGCTGCTAGATGCTGGCCACCTACATTATGTTTGGCGTCTTCGGCACCCTGATGGTCGGGAGGGCACGTTTGTATCGTCTGTACATGGGACATGGTCCCGCATAGATTTCTGGCTTGTCTCGGAAGTTGTGTGTACTTGGGCTGTGAAAGTTGGGCATATGGCTCGCACGCTCTCTGATCATTCCCCTGTAGTCCTTGAGTTGCAGGTACCCACATGTGCACGCCCGCCATTTACGTGGAGATTGCAGCCAACCTAGTTAACTGACCCGGATTTTAGGCATACGATAGGAGAAGCCATCCAAAACTTCTTTAGAGAAAATGAGGGGTCTGTTGATAGTGCCGGATTGCTGTGGGAAGCATTTAAAGTCACTATCAGAGGGGCTTGCATGGGTGTGCAATCTGGCGTGCTGCGGGATCTCCGCCGCAGAATTCATAAATTGGCATCTGATATTTCGGCACTTGAGCGTGCGTATGAACTCGATCCATCCCCTGATAAATTGGCTAAAATAAGGGATTTAGTCACGGAACATAACGAAATGGCAGATCAGGAGGTATTGCACCGTTCCCGCCGTAGCTCTGCTCGATATTATGGGGAAGGGGGTTGCCCGAGCCGCTCCTTAGCGCAGAAATTGGCAGCTCCTCGCAGCCAGGAGTATATTAAGGAATTATTAGATGAGGATGGGGTTGCACACTACTCTACTCCAGAGCTGTGTGATATAATTATACAATTCTATACCACACTGTATGCAGCTAGGGATTCTCCACCATCTGACGAGATAGATGCATATCTAGACGACGTTGCGCTGGGGTGGCTTTCTAATTCCCATCGGGAATATCTTGTGCAGCCATTCGATGTTGAGGATGTGAAACTCGCCATAATATCATTGCCTACCTGTAAAACCGCTGGGATGGACGGGCTCCCCAGCGAGTTCTATAAGGCATATGTGTCGGATCTTGCCCCCAGGCGTCTTGACGTATATGCGGAAGCTTATGAGAAGGGTCGGCTTCCGCCTACTCTTAAGGAGGCATTGCTGGTGACTTTGTTGAAACTGGACAAGTCCCCTAACCTGTGTGAGTCCTACAGGCCTCTCTCTATTATTAATATAGACGCTAAGATCCTGGCAAAAATGATCGCCACCAGGCTCCAGCCGCTGGTTCCTCTCCTGGTCTTACCCGACCAGTCTGGATTTGTATCTGCGCGCTCTACGACCCATAATTTGCGCACTGTCTTCTCCACTTTGCACTACTTTGAGTCGGATTTCCAGGCTGTCGCGGTGCTGCTTGACGCAGCGAAAGCTTTTGACTCCCTCAATTGGGTCTATATGTTTACGGTGTTAACCAGAATGGGCCTTCCTCCGTTTTTCACGAAATGGGTTAGAGTGCTTTATGAGGAACCGGCTGCACATGTGCGAGTTAACGGATGGGTGTCCTCGCTTTTCCCTATAGAAAGGGGTACTCGGCAGGGCTACCCTTTGTCGCCTATGCTCTTTTCGCTCACATTGGAGCCGCTCGCCTGCAAGCTCCGTCAGAAGCATGCAGCAGCTGCATTACGTTTTCGGCAGAGACGACTTTCGGTCTCATTGTATGCAGACGATATGTTATTGTACGTGCGTGAGCACGCCACGTTTCTGCCTGTATTGCTCCGGGAATATGTTAAATTTGAGCGGTATTCGGGCCTTGGGATCAATTGGGCTAAGTCGGTAATGTTCCCGCTCACAACTGGTACTAGGGAGGTGGAGTTGGACTTCCCACTAACCTGGACGTCAGAGCCGGTGAAATATCTGGGAGTTTGGCTGCATAGGGATCCAGATAAGGTAATCTCAGAGAATTATGGACGTGCTATTACGCGTATGATTGAACTGGCTGAGAGATGGGCGCGCCTGCCTCTCTCCCTTGCGGACAGGATAGCAGTTCTAAAAATGGCCTTTCTCCCCAAATTGCTCTATTTCTTTGTTAATATTTCTATTAAGTTGAATGTGGCGACGTTTACGATGCTACAATCGGCACTACTTACATTTGTGTGGGGTGGGAAGAAACCTAGATGCAGCTGGTATACTCTGGTTCAGCCCTTCGACCGGGGGGGGGGGGGTTTGAGGCTCCTGACGTTCGGCTATATTACCTATGCGCAGAGGCGCAATTTGCGCACTATTGGCATTTCCCGCAAAGGTTTCAACCACACACGGCTATTGAAGCGGATGCTGTTTTACCAATGCCATTACAGGCAGCGACCCCTCTCTGGGGGATCGGGGGGTCCCCGGACTGAGATAAATCCGGTGCAGTGGACGGCATGGGCCTGGCGAATGTTAGCGAAACGAGCGCAGCTGCCATACTTGTATGCTCCTCTGCTGCCTTTGACCTCGCACCCTGACATCTCTGTGGCATGGGAGAAGTCTGCCCTCCAAGTGCTGGCAAAGGTCGGTATCTCCCGGATGGGGGACCTGTACAAGCAAGGCCGGTTTAGGACATTGCAAGCAGTACAAGGGGATGCTGATCGCGGATTCATGTTGGGATTTACCTACGTCCGAGTCCGACAAGCTGTCAGGACTATCTACCCGAACTTCCCGGAGGAACCCACAGCTCTGCGAGCATTGCAGGCGATGCTGGCACGAGAGGATCGTAAGGGCTTAATTACCAGGCTCTATAACGCCTCCTTGCGAGAACGAGACCTTGAAGATTCCCCCTCTTATCTCCGATGGCGAATGGTGCTGGGTCCCACCCTCACGCTCGACATTTGGAAGGAGTGCTGTGACCTCACTGGCCGTCTCACGGCGAATTGCAACCTTCGCATAATTCACTTTAAATATCTACACCAATTATATTATACCCCTCTGCAACTCTGTAGGTATGGTCTGCGTGAGTCAGTGAGCTGTGTGCGGTGTTTGCAGGTTGATGCTGATTTTCTGCATGTGGCATGGATGTGTCCAGGTGTCTTCGCATTTTGGTCCAAGGTAACAAAGGTGCTCGCAGATGTTGTGCTGGAACAAGTGGATTGCACTCCCGAGATTTGCCTCCTAGGGTATGTGAAACGTCTCAAGCCTTGCAATCGACGCATAGTTGCAGTGTCCACATTATTCGCTAAAAGGGCTGTCGCACAGTGCTGGGGTGCTAAAACCATTCCTACGATGAAAAAGTGGCTGCGTGATCTACTTTACTGTAGGGATCAACTGGGGGTTTATGCGGAAGAACTGCCCGAAGCCTCGAGCCCCAAGGATTTCTGGGCCCCGTATCCTGCCTATTTGTTGTCCCATCCAGATTTAATGTAAATTGTGGAAAACTACGCCTCTTACTCTGTATGCAACAGCGGATATACTATGATAGCTCCGCCATTGAACTTGTCTTTTTTCGCTGCTACATATGTGTCTCTTTACAATGTACAGGATATATCTAAGTGCGTAATGTCTTGTGATCTGCTCTGCCTGGGTTTGGGTGGGGGAGACTTGTTCTGGGAGGGTGGTGGGTGGGGTTTGGTTCCTTTGGGTTTGCTGTTTGGTAATCTTTTCATTTTATGATGTAAAATAACGCTTACACTGCTATTTGCTTTTTATGACAACTGACTGTCCCTTCCATCTGGACTTTTGTGTATCCTTGCTGTAAGCTTTTCAATAAAAAAGATTTAAAATAAAAATGTACTTATAATTAAATAACAAAAATATTGATTTCAAAATATCATCCTACAAAAAATCTAGTTAAAGAATATCAAATACAAAAATATAGATTAAAATATTATGAGTTTTAAAATTACCTTTAGTTACCAAAAATGTTGAAAACGAAATTATATTGTAAACATATCAAAATATATTCTTAAAATATTAAATGTATTTGAGATAAAATTAATAAAAAAATTAAAAAGTTGCAACACTTTTTAGAAATATGTTACAATATTAATATAATTTTTTTGTAATTACTCCAACAAATATGCATTTTAAATTATAAATAATTAAACAATATACCTTTTTACAATAAAATAGGACATTTACAAAACACAGATCAATTAAAGAAATAAAATATTTTTGGCAAACAAATATATATCTGAAAAAAATCATCGCAAATACATTTCTTTTTTATATTTTGAAAGTAAAAAACAATTTCTTATAAGGGGCCGATTCCGATTCGGGTCGGACAGCTCAAAAAGAGCCGTCCGGACGCTTACCTCCCGACCGACCCGTCCCGGGAGCCGGTCAGTCCTGCCGATCAAGTACGATGCGTGCATGTGCTGAAAACTCGACCGACACGAACTCGCCAAATAAATACTCAATTCACCCTACGAGCCGGTCCCGTAAACGCAGAATCGACTCGCACGGGGGCTAGGACAGAGCTGTTTCCGGCCGGACAAGTACGATGCGCACTTCCTATGCGCCGAGCGAGTCGACACGTACGGCACGTCACAGAATCCGGAAAAGCTGCATGAAAGGAACGATTCGCGCCACAACACGATCCCCGGACACGAGACGTACAAGCCTGCAACTGGAACGAAACGAACCAACGACCAGTGCAGACGAGACGGTGTCGACATGAATCCCATCGCACAGGTCATACCGATCCTCTACATCCATGGACTGATCCGGAACAGACGCCAACGACGGAGACGGTAAGAGACACCCCCCCCAAACAAACAGCCGACACATACCAGTAAACCTGTGACAAACACCCAGGCCCACCCTTGCCCATCACCCCCACCCATAGGGGGCCTCTTGCCTGTCACCACTACCACCCCCACCCATAGGGGGCCCCTTGGCTGGGACTACTCTCACCCCCACCCATAGGGGGCCTCTTGCCTGGGACTACTCACACCCCCACTCATAGGGGGCCTCTTGGCTGGGACTACTCACACCCCCACCCATAGGGGGCCTCTTGCCTGTCACCACTTCCACCCCCACCCATAGGGGCCTCTTGCCTGGGACTACTCACACCCCACCCATAGGGGGCCTCTTGCCTGTCACCACTTCCCACCCCCACCCATAGGGGGCCTCTTGCCTGGGACTACTCACACCCCCACCCATAGTGGGCCTCTTGGCTGGGACTACTCACACTCCCACCCATAGGGGGCCTCTTGCCTGTCACCACTCACACCCCCACCCATAGGGGGCCGCTTGGCTGGGACTACTCACACCCCCACCCATAGGGGGCCTCTTGCTTGTCACCACTTCCACCCCCACCCATAGGGGCCTCTTGCCTGGGACTACTCACACCCCCACCCATAGGGGGCCTCTTGCCTGTCACCACTTCCACCCCCACCCATAGGGGGCCTCTTGCCTGGGACTACTGACACCCCCACCCATAGTGGGCCTCTTGGCTGGGACTACTCACACCCCCACCCATAGGGGGCCTCTTGCCTGTCACCACTTCCACCCCCACCCATAGGGGGCCTCTTGCCTGGGACTACTCACACCCCACCCATAGGGGGCCTCTTGCCTGTCACCACTTCCACCCCCACCCATAGGGGGCCTCTTGCCTGGGACTACTCACACCCCCACCCATAGTGGGCCTCTTGGCTGGGACTACTCACACTCCCACCCATAGGGGGCCTCTTGCCTGTCACCACTCACACCCCCACCCATAGGGGGCCGCTTGGCTGGGACTACTCACACCCCCACCCATAGGGGGCCTCTTGCTTGTCACCACTTCCACCCCCACCCATAGGGGGCCTCTTGCCTGGGACTACTCACACCCCCACCCATAGGGGGCCTCTTGCCTGTCACCACTTCCACCCCCACCCATAGGGGGCCTCTTGCCTGGGACTACTGACACCCCCACCCATAGTGGGCCTCTTGGCTGGGACTACTCACACCCCCACCCATAGGGGGCCTCTTGCCTGTCACCACTTCCACCCCCACCCATAGGGGGCCTCTTGCCTGGGACTACTCACACCCCCACCCATAGTGGGCCTCTTGGCTGGGACTACTCACACCCCCACCCATAGGGGCCTCTTGCCTGTCACCACTCACACCCCCACCCATAGGGGGCCTCTTGGCTGGGACTACTCACACCCCCACCCATAGGGGGCCTCTTGCCTGTCACCACTTCCACCCCCACCCATAGGGGGCCTCTTGCCTGGGACTACTCACACCCCCACCCATAGGGGGCCTCTTGCCTGTAACCACTTCCACCCCCACCCATAGGGGGCCTCTTGCCTGGGACTACTCACACCCCCACCCATAGTGGGCCTCTTGGCTGGGACTACTCACACCCCCACCCATAGGGGCCTCTTGCCTGTCACCACCACCAATAGTGAACTGTGTGAGTACCACTACCAATGCCCACACACATAGGATGGGTGATGTGTAACACATACCCCATACCCCAACATAAGGACTACAAACCAAAGGATATCCACAACAACCTCATGACCACAACATGTAGTCTGTGTACAATACCCACCACAGTGAACATGACCATGTACACACAATGTAACTCACAACACGTGTCTGCAATACCATAGTGTGGCTAACACAAGCCAAGCCTCACATGAGCACTGCAGTAATGTCCTCTACACCCATCACTTGAGTGTACAAAAGGTAACTGTGTGGTACTAAACAGCAGCATATGTAGAGCACTGTGCTAATGGGGTCTCAACCCCCATCAGCACAGTGACATGAAGGTAAGTGTGGGGATCACACATGCAGCATATGTAGAGCACTGTGCTAATGGGGTCTCAACCCCCATCAGCACAGTGACATGAAAGGTAAGTGTGGGGATCACACATGCAGCATATGTAGAGCACTGTGCTAATGGGGTCTCAACCCCCATCAGCACAGTGACATGAAGGTAAGTGTGGGGATCACACATGCAGCATATGTAGAGCACTGTGCAAATGGGGTCTCAACCCCCATCAGCACAGTGACATGAAGGTAAGTGTGGGGATCACACATGCAGCATATGTAGAGCACTGTGCCAATGGGGTCTCAACCCCCATCAGCACAGTGACATGAGGCGACTCCACTCCTGTGGAAGGAAAGCTGTGCCATATGTTGTCCATGCAGGCCACCAGCATGTCAGCAGTATACTTTGTCACACAGCTAACATATACCACACATTGGTGGCCCTGGTAACAGCAGCCTGGGCACGGGAGGGTCCCCTGAGTCAACTGCACAGAGTCAACACACATGTAGATGAAGTAGCACTGAGGACACAGATGAGTCCATCCACATAGATGCATACACTTGCATGTCCATTGGAGATGGCCACACAGTCAGTGAAATGGGCCAATTGAACCATGCTAAGGCCAACAGGTGTGCATGTGTGTAAGACACTGATGAGACATTGCTAACAAAAGATAGATAACACATTTCCAAAGACCATAATCATGACCCCGTCAGATTGCTGCAAAGGATGACATGGATACACACCCCAACAGGACATACCCCCATGGCCCACATGGTCTCCAGCACAGTGACACTACATTTCCCAGCCATGGAATACACCATCACTGGAGCAAGGGCATGTCAAGTATCAACAACATCATGTACATCTGAAGCAAAACCACTAGTGAACAAAAAGGAGCTTTTATTCAGCCGAGTTATTTGTGAAATGGAAAATCAAGAAGAAAAACATGAAGGCCTATGGCCAGTCCATAAACAGACCCAACAGGGTCAAGTGTCCAAATGCCACATTTGGCATGCCTGCACTGCCAACGGAAGGGGACATACCCCTGGGAGGGGCATACATAGAGGCCATCCAGGCACCGCAGGTACAGGATCATGGGTCTACAGAAACAGGCAGGGAAGGGCTGGTGGGTGCAGGAGCGGCAGCTGCAGTGGAGGAGTCTGACAGGGTGGGTGCCGGCACGACTGGGGGGCACAAGTCAGGATCAGTGGGTGCCGGCACAACTGGGGGCACAAGTCAGGAGCAGTGGGTGCCGGCACAACTGGGGGCACAAGTCAGGATCAGTGGGTGCCGGCACAACTGGGGGCACAAGTCAGGAGCAGTGGGTGCCGGCACAACTGCAGTGGGCAGGTCAGAGGGAGTGGACACGGAACCCACTGCAGTGCCCAAGTCAGACCAGGAGGGCAGAGACTCCACTGCAGTGCCCATCCCCAGGGGAGCAGGAAGTGGATCCGGTGATGTGGGTAGGACGGAGGGGGAGGGCACGCCCTCCACAGCAGTGCCACACACAGGCTGAGTGGGGTGTGGGGTGCTGGAAGAGCAAGAGGCAGGTGGGGAAGGCCTGAGCATCTTGGGGATGCGGTAGCGGTGGGTGGGTGAACCTGGGGCAGGGTGTGGTGGTGGGACCTGTGGAGTGGGAGCCTGGGGGATGGCGGGTGGAGACTGTCTGGTGGAGTGTTGGGCCGGTGGTGGGGTCTTGCTCTTCCGTGTGCGGGGGACCTGCAGCGTGGTGTCTCAGCCTGCCTGCGCTTGGGGGAGGGTGTCTGGGGGCGAGGGACACCCCCTCTGTGTGGCCGGACCCCTCTTCCCCTTGTGTGCTGGTGTGGATGGATCAGTGGGGAAGAGTCCGAGGTCGACCAGGAAGAGCCTCTTTGCAGCTGGGGATGCAGTTGAGGCAGTGGAAGGGGCCTTGGAAGGGGCTGTGGAGGGTGAGGCAACGGAGGACTGCGGAGTGCCTGTGGATGCATGTGTGTGTGTGTCTGACCCATCCCCGGTGAGTGTATTTTCAGTCCCCTGAGTATGCGTGCGTGCATGTTTAGACTTTGGCTTGGGGGTGTGTGTAGTGCCTGGGTCTGTTATGTGCAATGATGGTGCAGGTGTGTGTGTGAGTTGGACAGGTAGGGTGCTGGGAGTAGGGGATGGGGCAGGGGCAGGAGGGGGAGGGACTGCTGGAGGAGGGACACTGCTGCCGTCAGTGAGGAGGCCATGCCCTGACTGGTCCTCTGTAGGGCAGACATGGATGATGACATGCCCTCCATGTACGACACCAGCTGGTTCAACAGACCCGTGTGCACATGGAAGACACGCAGCATGGATGACTGCCCCACATGGATCTGCCGCAGCAGGTCGACAGACTCCTCACTCAGGGCTGCAGGGGACACAGGGGTAGGGGTGCGGTGCCTGACTGGAAGGAGACATGCCCATGAACACGGGCGCCTCCACGGACCTTAGATGTGGGAGCCATGGGGAGGGCAGTGATGGTGGGGGCGGGGACAACCTCAACAGGTGTTGGATGGTGGCTGCTGCCACCCGCCTCCACAAGGAAGTCCCCGTCACTGCTGCTGTGGTCCTCAGCTGCGGTGGTGTTTGCAGAGGAGCCCACAGACTCACTCCCCTCGCCCTCCGTGCCACTGGGTCCCTCCGACTCCTCAAATTCCGACCCAGTCTGGCTCTCTGGCTCCCCCTGGTCCGTGGAGCGGTCTCCCTCTGTGTCCGTGTCTGTATCTGCACAGGGAAAATAGAATGAAAACACATTAGTCATCTGCACTGACCACACACACCACAGAAAGTACAGCACATCAGTGGCCAAGTGCGGGCATCAATCAGTTGAACTTTGCTAGGAGTGCTCACACAGATTTGCATAGGCCAATGGTTAGTCTGAGAGTCGAGCATGGCATTCACATCCCTCCTGCCCTTGCACCCATCTGTCTTGCGCATGTAGGATCCCTACACCCCACTGCAGACACATGCACCACCTACCCATCACTTGACAAGACCTGAAAATACGTAGTGGTCTGTCAACATGCACACATCACATCTGCTGACAATGGACCTGTACATTTGCCTGGACGTAGGGATGGCCAGTGTTGCATCTGAGAGGCTGGGGCTGAGTACATGCACCAGACATCCTGATCCCCGCAAGTCCTGCATACCTTGGCACAATGGAGTGCATGTTGCACATGACACACTCCTGCTTGATCACCCCTAGGTAGTGTAGTCCCATGGCTCAGCCATGCCTGTGAGATCATACATCACAGTCTCCAGTCACAGGGGGCAGGGCAGCCCTACAACAACTGTCACCACTGTGTCACATTCCCAAGACATGGGGCCTGCAAACTCTGTAGCTGACAACTACACATGACCATCCACAGTAACAACAGCGTCTGGATTCTGATGTGCCCACCCCAGATCCATTAGACGCATGAGAGACATGGGACAGGGCACTCTGAAGCTGAGCAACTCGCACTCTGCTGTGAATGACACCCAGCTGCTGGAACTACCCGGTTGCAGGCACCATTGTGCACGGTCAAGTCATCACATCCATACATGTCACAGAGGTATTGTCTCACATGGGCACATCTCAGATTGCATGCTGACCCCAAACCCATGTACACACCAGTGGGCCTGACAACGGTGCCACAGCACAATGACACAGGGGCAGACACCTGAGGGAACTGTTCACCTGGCACAAAGTGCCAACCGAGACACGGGAGTGGGAGTACAGACTGTAGCATGCCCTGGACTAGCCATGACTGTCCTGCTCCACGTGGAACAGGTGATAGCCATGGACAGTAGGCAGGTGGCTGTGCATATGTGACACACTTGAGGTACATGCTCCAGAGGCCCCAACAGTTTACCCAACCAGCAGCATGGGTGTGTGCCGAATGCCCCAGGCACATGTGGTGAGCCCGAGCTGTCAATTGGCCACATGACAGGAGTACATGCAGATAAATACCAGGACCCTGGCATGTACTGTACAATGGTCCCACCCTTGAAGCACAACACTGAGTCCCCTGAAGCAATGCGGGCCCACATCCCATGCACCTTCACATGTAAGGGCACAGTTCCCACGTGACACTATGCCCAGACAGAAACAGCAACACCTGGCAAACAGATGAGAAGGGGGCAACTCACCAGAGAGGGACATGGGTCCTGGACTAACTGAACAATGTACTGTTGAGGTGTTACCAGGCCAGAGGGGGCACATAGCATGTCAGACACAGCACACAGTGCAGTCATGTACTCACCCCCTCCTTGCTGCTGTCTGGCCTTCAGCTGCCCATCCAGGTCCGGGAAGACCACCGCCGGGATCCGGAGCATGTGGGGGGTCAGGGTCCGGTGTCCGCCCCTCCTGCGTGGAGGCGACATCTTCAGCTGGACCCGTGCGATCCTCCGGGTCCAGCCCCGAAGGACCTGCCACCTCTTCTGGCAGTTGCGGATCCTGCGCCTGTAGACCCCCACGGATCTCACCGCCCGGACGATGCTCCTCCAGATATCATGCTTCTTCTGGGCAGCAACCTGTGAGGATGAAAAAGTGCAGAGGACATTACTACACTGGCAACATATTAGTGCAACACACAGGCAGTCACACATGTGGGCATCAGCAAGGCTAATGAGGTACACAGGTGGTGCAACTAGGGTTGAGGGACCGGTGTCCAGCACTCACAGCTTTGAGACATGGCCTGGGAAGGGGACCTAGTGACAATACACCTTGCACTGCACTGCAACTGTGCAGTACATGTGGGTGCCCCATTTGTGGCAAGAGCAGTAGTCAGTGGGCAACCAAGCCACTGGTGTACACACTAATGCTGCTGCTGGTCAGACCAGTAGCACAATTAGCAAAGCAGTGGACAGCACACTCACCTGCTCCCCTGGTTTCCCATAGAGCTTGGTGTACTGCGGCAGGAGCCCGTCCAGCAGGGCCTGGTTCTCCTCCTCACTGAAGGCTGGGGCCCTCTCCACAGTACGTGCCATCATTGAAGCCAGAGGAAGCAGAGACAGCAGCAGTGATGATCTTGATGTGCTCCAGTAGCATGTGGTGCAGGCAAGTGGGTTCTCTGGGGGCCAGGCAGCCTTATATCTGTGCTGTGGAGGCATGTCTGCCCTGGGGTACAAAGGGATAGGTCCAAAAAGCTTGCATCCTATGAATTTGGCCAATCCATGGGATAGCACGACTCGTACACGCCTTCAGCATCATTTAAAACATCACCTCCATGACACACTGGCAATTGCAACAATGTTGTACGACTCCAACTGAATTTCCTGCACACGCCTCGTTCAAATTTCAAATCCGCGTCCATCACCATGACAGCTCATGGCCAATGAGGGTGCAGGGCCCGGCAAATGACTGTACTACGCGGATTATGAATGGCAACACACACCCGTCTCCATCAGATTCAATGGGCAAGACGTGCGCGCGGCTCGGCCATACACGACGGACGCGTCACACGCGTCCGTCGCCATTGTGATGTATGTCCCTGACATGCCCACGGCTCGGTCCATACACGACCGACGCGTCACACGCGTCCGTCGCCATTGTGATGTATGTCCCTGACATGCGCACGGCTCGGTCCATACACGACCGACGCGTCACACGCGTCCGTCGCCATTGTGATGTATGTCCCTGACATGCGCACGGCTCGGTCCATACACGACCGACGCGTCACACGCGTCCGTCGCCATTGTGATGTATGTCCCTGACATGCGCACGGCTCGGTCCATACACGACCGACGCGTCACACGCGTCCGTCGCCATTGTGATGTATGTCCCTGACATGCGCACGGCTCGGTCCGAACAAGTTATTTGGGTTTTGGGGACATTGAACGTGTCGGTCAGCCTTGCTGTCAATTCCTGACAGATGCCATCCTCTGTCACTAGCTAGGGACTATGGGGCACACCAATGGCACCACTGCCTGTGCCACAGTGTGTCCCCAGTCATGTATGGCTGCCTCTTATGTGTGTGTCTGGGGGCACAGGATGTGTTTGGTCGTGTGCCACTTGTTGACAAGCACTCCCAGGCTGGACCCGGATGTGGGTGGACACATACATGTGTGGTGTGCCCATTGCCACAGGGGGTGCAGCAATGCAGTACAGGACATTGGCAATGGACACAGTCCCAGCCAGGATGTGCGTGTGTGTCGTGTCACATGTACCCTGTCTCATCAGTGTTAGTAGCTTCAACGCAGGGTGAACCAGTGTCGACATTGTGATGTCCATACACTATCTGTGTGCATGTGGTGTGATCTGTCAGTGATCCAATGTGAGCTGATCCACACATCACATTGGTTTGTACATGCACAGTGTTGTTGTGTGGGGGTGGCACAGACACCTACATATGTCCACTTGTGGCGACAGGGCACATGGACTGTGGCTAACATGCTTGTTGTGTGTAATGTCAACGATACGTCACATCATGCCTGTGTAACTGTCAGTCAGGGAGCTGTGATGTGGAGAAAATATCTGTCCTCACTAGTCACTGTGGGCTTTGTGTGGTAGGTGGCAACAGGGCAGATGTACTGTGCTAGGGCCCATTGCTTTGTCATGGCACAACAGGGGCCCTGTCATGTGCACATCTTGGGCTTCAATGTGCGTTGATGCCATGTATGGGACATTAGTGTCTGTAACCTGTGGCAACCACCTCAGCTCATTGTGTTATGTGTTTGTTTATGATGGGCTGTGTTGCTGTGGCTTTGTGACATTGCTGGAGGGTGTGCCTTCATCCTTTGTTTCTGTCTGTACTGCAGGGCCCCAAATGTACCTAGGCCATTCCCGGACCTGGCAACGATGGTGAGTCCATCAGAAAGTACCGTTTCACCAGGGCAGTGATTGAGGAGTTGGCAGGGCAGTTGGGCCCACACCTGCAACCTGGCCGGCCATACCCGACGGCACTGACCCCCAAGGTGAAGGTGATGGCAGCCCTTCATTTCTTTGCGACGGGTACCTTCCAGTACACTGTGTCTTCTGGTGGAGGGATGTCGCAGACAATGTTCAGTCGGGTGCTTCGGGATGTGTTGGAGGCCATGTTACATTTCCTGGACCTGTACATCTATTTCCCCACACCCCAACGACTTGCAGACATAAAGGGTGACTTCTATGCCCTGGGGAGGATGCCAAATGTCATAGGCTCCATTGACGGGACACATGTGGCTTTGGTGCCACCACAGGCACATGAGCTGCCATACAGGAACCGCAAGCATTTCCACTCCATCAATGCTCTGGTGATTTGTTTGACGGACATGACAATCTCCCATGTGTGTGCCCGTTTCCCTGGGTCTGCGCATGATGCCTATGTGATGAGGAGTAGTCGTGTCCCTAGACTGATGTCACGGATGCAGAATCTACGTGCCTGGCTTGTTGGTGTGTACTGACTTTTCCTCATTGTGTGTGCCTGCCAATTGTGTGCTACCTGTTTTTCTCCAACTCCTCTAATGTGCATGTGTCTGTATGTAGGTGACTCTGGATATCCCAACATGCCATGGTTGCTGACACCCCTGAGGAACCCTGTGACGCCAGCCGAGATGCGCTACAACCAGGCACATGGTCGTACCAGGAGGGTGATAGAGCGGACATTTGGACTCCTGAAGAGCCGCTTCAGGTGTTTAGACAAGACAGGAGGTGCCCTCCCGTATGCCCCTGCTAAGGTGTGCCGGATCATCATCGTAGCATGCATGCTGCACAATCTGGCAGTGCGAAGGGAGTTGCCCCTCATCCAGGATGACAATGACCAACACCCGCCACCTGTGGAGGATCCTGGCCTGGGCCAGGATGCCAGTAGCGATGATGAGGCTGCGGAGGATGTCCGCACACAGCTCATCAACAACTTCTTCTCCTGAATGTGAGTATACAGTGATGTGTTGTAAATGTGTTGTGTGTGCATGTTTTGTGTGTGTGGTGCACCTTGCGTGTGGCTGTGTGCTACTTGTGTGGATGCCTGCAGTGATGTGTCCATCCAGTTTACCTGTACTCCCCACCAGTTGTGTGATGATTAGTATTTTGGGGTGGTGTAGTCTGTGATTTGTGTTTGCAATGTGTGTTGCAGTTGTATGGCGTCATGCAGTGTTAACAATTGTGTTTCTGTCTGTCCTTCACAGGGTACTGTGGCTGTTGTTTGGTGTACAGAGACCCCTGATGCCCATGCTCCACTGCCAGGATGGAGTCGTTAGTGTCCCGACGAGTGATGTGCCAGGCACCCCAGGACTTCCGTAGTTATCCACTTGGTGACCGTGTGCCCACTGTCAGGTGTTGCTAGCTTGCATGTGTGTAATAAGGGACATGTGGCAATTGCCTGACAATAAACTGTGCTGCACCTTCTGATGTGTGTTGCTTGTGCCTACACATCAGACTGACATTGACATACTGCACTTGTGGGCCTGTCACCACTGACTCAGGTTGGCTGTGTAGTTTGTGCATACCACAGGCTTGCTTGTCAACATTGATGTTGCAATGAATTGGTTGGACGTGGTGGGCATGTGTAAAGTAGACCTGGTGGTGTGTCTCCCACATATGTGGCACATTGGCCTGACTGACATGACAGTGTACTCATCACAGTACAGGTTTGCATGCACAGTGTTCTTCAGCACATCCAGATCTACATGCCACTGGCAACCTCTCAATCACCACAGAGTCACGTCTTGTGTTTAGGTGAATTTATTAGCACATAAGTGGGGATGGTGCTCAGGATTGGGAGTGTTGTCCGTTGGCTTTAGAATCCAAAGTTCACAGATAACAAGTTAGGAGTGTTGGTAGATGAAATGTCTACAGTACAGCCCACAGTCGTTAAGCACATTGTTCTAACTCAGACCCTCCATGTCATGTGGGGGAGTACGATGTCGTACAACAAGGTGAACGGTTTGCACACAAAGGTCACTGTCCAGAACAGGTGTTGGTTTCCTGGGGGATGTGCATGGGCATCTTCGTCTCACTTGTTCCTCACCGGACGACCCCTCTTCTTCTTCTCAGGGGGAGCCTCACCTGCAGGCTGCTGCCATGCACGGGGGCTTCCACCAGACCCCCCCTCACTCCCTGTGGCAGTGGCAGATGTTGTTGCCCGAGATGTAGTCATCGCACAGGGAGGTGGGCTCAAGTTGGTGCTGATCTGGCGGAGGCAGGTCAACATTTCCCGGTGCACCACTGCTATATCTTCCATGGTATCCCACTTGGACTCCATATTTGACAGGTGTGTTTCAACACGGGACATGTGGGAGTCCAAGCAGGCATGGTGGGCAGCCTGCTGTTCTTTGATGTCCGTGAGGATCCCCACTACCTGGCTGAACCCTCCGGTGCTCTCCTGGTACGCATCCATGATGCGTTCCAGGTGGGTGTCATCCTGCAGACCCGCACCCTCAGTGGAGCCTCTGCTCGGCCTCCCACCCCTCCCACCACCCCTCGCCACACGGCCAGCACCTGTGGTGTTCCGCACAGGTGTCACAGGGGGACCTTGGATGTTGTTGCTGTTGTCAGGTGCCCTGGTGCCCTGTGACTCTGTGCCGTCTGATGGTTCTGTGGGTCTGTCCGTGTTGGCAGGGGTGGCTTGCGGTGTATCAGCAGTTGCAGGGGTGGTTTCAAGGGGGCAGGTGAATGTTGCCGAGGGGCTGCATGAGGGCCGAGACCGGAGGGGCCAGCTTGGGTGTCGTCCGACGAGGTGTGTGACTGTGCGCCACCGGAGCCAGGTGGGTCCACCGGAGCCTGGGACTGGGACTCTTCCTCGTCTGTGGTTGAGTCCACATCTGCCCCTGTGTTTGGAAGGAAGACACAATGTTAGTGATGTATTCATGGACATCAATGGTTCATACACATGACATTGGCCACTGTGGTTGGTGTTGCATACCTGTCCATTGCATCATCCTACTTTGTCACTGCGGGAGATTTCCATTAGTGTGGTGCATTCACCTGACACCCTGAGGCACTTTGGTTGTCAAGTCTAGCTGTCTGCCTGCCTGGCATCTTAATTGCACGCTGGATTGTACTGTGCCATTCCTGCACTGGTGCTGACACATGCCTGACACAGGTGTTTCATCCCTGTCAACATTTGTGCTTTGACGCTGGCATCCTTGCAAAGGCACCTAGTTTGGGATCTCTGTTTGGGGCATGTGTGATGCCAGTTTGTGTCAGTCAATGTGCATCACATTAGTGTGTCTGCACAACCTGGTCACAGTCCAGCATGCCCGGGTTGTCCTGATGTTCTCTTCTGTGTTGTCTGTGTCCCCAGTCCACATCCCATTTCACACAGGTGATGGTGTCACTGTTGCTAATGGAGTTGTGTGTGAGTTTTGTGTTTGCACACATGCTTTGTGATGTCAATGTCCTCCATGGTGGTATGGACTGTTCGCTGCGGCTGTCTTTCTTTACTAGAGTCGTGACCAGAGGTGTGTGTTCGGTTGCTTCAGCTGTGACTTGCATGCCTGCTCCAGTGCAGCCCATGTTAGTCCTTGTGTCCCCAGTGTCCATGTCAGTGAGTGCTGTGTGGTGTGGATGATACCTACAATACTGGACAATGTCTGCGTTTCATGTGGCTGACAACGGGTGTTTGAGTGTATGTCAGCATGCTACAGTGTGAGGGATGTTGGTAGGTCCATTGTAGTCAGTCAGGTGGCCCCTGTCACTGCTGTGTAAGTGAGTTGCTGTGTGTTTGGATCTCTGTGGTAGGTCTGCATTTCTGCACTTGTCAACTATAATCCGCGCCTACCCGTCCAGGCCAGAGGGGGTCCCTGGGACACTGCATCCCCGGAAGTTGAGTGCAAAGGTACATTTGCAATAGCTGGCAGTGTGACTGTGATTGGGTTGGTCGATGCGTGTGTGTGACTAGCAGCCTACTCATACATTGTATCCATGTGTCAGCCATCTTTCCCTGCTCTTTGGTTTGGCAGTGAGTGTTCCCAGGGCTGCTGTTAGTTTTTGCTGGATAGATGTGATTTGCAGCTGCCTCAATGGTTTTCAGTGTCATTGCAGTACCTCCTCCTCCCCCAGGGGCCAGGCAATTCACACAGAGACATGCTTCAATGTCGGTGAGTGTGGGTTGATGTTGAGGTTGTGAGTCAGTGGTGTAGTGGTGGTTGTACACAAGTGGCAACAGTCCCTGTATGTCACACAGCAGTAGCTAGTATGGTGGGTCTTGGGTGTTGTTTGCATGAAGTGTGGGTAAATGCCTTCTCCCAGGTGAGTTGTGTGGAGTTTGTGTTGAGGGGTGTGTGACAGCACATGGTGGTGGGCATGGTCAGAGCTGGCAGTGCTTCTCCCTCCATGGCCAGATGGGCCACTATTGTGTATGCTTCCCTTGCAGGGAGTGGCAGTTGACTTTCAGGTTGTCAGGCATCAGGGTCCTGCATTTGGTATGTGCACATAGCCCATCAGGGCCTTGTGCTCCCCACAGCAGGACCCAGTGTCAGCCATCTTGAGGGTACATTTCCACTGCCTGTGAGGTGCGCATGGTTAGAAGTGGTGTTGTTGGTCCATTTGTGAGGGGGACTATTGGCTGTGACTACAACTCCCATCATGCTTTTGGCTACACTGACTTCCCCAACATCCCCGAGCTTCCTTCCTGTGGGTCAGGTTCCCTGTGAGGTGGTGTGACAGTGGTGGCAGACTGTGTGGCAGTGTCTGTTGGGGTTTTGTGGCACTGAGTTGCTCTGATTTTTGCTAGGTTTGTACACGTGATGACATAGTTCAATGTTGGTATGAGATAGCGGGTGTTGTGTTGCTGTGCCAGGCATATGGCTGTAGGGATGACTTTGTTTGTGTTACTGTGGCTTTGTTGACGGAAGTTGTTTTGCCTGTCCCCTTGACGGTGACATGTGTACATGGCCCCACAATCTTGAGTCTCTTATTTGTGTACTCACCAGACTCTGGGATGTCAGTCAGACCATGTATGCTCTCCGGTGGTAAGATGGCCTGCACCTTCTCCTCCCAGGACCGGAAGTAAACGGGTTTGGCAGGGGGCCGCTGCCGGTGTGCTTGCTGAGCTTATGGTCCTTCTCCAGCAGCTTCTTGACCCTCCTGCGCACGTCATACCACCTGTTCTGGCAGTCGTCCTTTGTGCGCAAACAAGGTGCTTGTGCGTTCACCTTGTTGACGATTCTCTCCCACATCTTGGCCTTCTGGGACATGGGGGTCTTCTGTACCAATGTGCCAAACAAATGTGGCTCTACTCTGATGATTTCATCTACCAACACTGTCAACTCACTATCTGTGAACTTTGGATTCTTCTTGGGGGGCATGGTGGTGGTGGTGGTGGTGTCGAGGGTGGTGGGTTGGTGGTGGTGGTGGTGGTAGTGGTGAGGGGGGTGGATGTGGGAGTTGGGGTAGTGGTGTTGGGGTGGGGGTGGTGGGGGTGGTAGTGGTGAGGGGGGTGGATGGGGGAGTTGTGGTAGTGGTGTTGGGGGGTGGGGGGTGGTGGTGGTGGTGGTGGTGGTAGTAGTGGTGAGTGGGGTGGATGGGGGTTGGGGTACTGGTGTTGGGGGTGGTGGTGGTGGTGGTGGTAGTGGTGAGGGGGGTGGATGGGGGAGTTGTGGTTGTGGTGTTGGGGGGTGGGGGGTGGGTTGGTGATGGTGAGGGGTGAATGGATGGGGGGTTTGGGGTAGTGGGGGTGGTGTTGGTGGTGAGGGTGGGGTGGATGGGGGTTTGGGGTCGTGGTGGGGTGGTGGTGGTGGTGATTGGTGTGTGTGTGTGTGAGGGTGCAAGTGAGGTTTGTGGGTGTGTGTGTGTGAATGCTGTTGGTGAGATGGCAATGGTGTGTGTCAGCAGAGTTGTGTGTGTGGAGGTTCTCAGGAAATGGCAATGGCTCATGGGAGTGATTGGTGGCCTTTAAATATGTTGAGTTGTGGGTGTGTCTCTCTTAATTGATTTTATTTTTTTAAATATATTTTCGTTGTCAGTGCTTGTTTGGTCCTTTTTTGTGTTTGGTCAGCTGTTGCTTGTGTGTGTGTACGAGATGTTCTTCTGACCGTGCCGGACGCTGCTGGTGAGTCGTACAGGCTTCTCCGAGGCTTTCACGCTGTTGTTATGCTGTGTTGTGTATGTCGTGTGCGACTCGGTCAATGGGCGTTCGACTCGGTCGTGGGCGTTCGTTTCGCTCGCGGGAGTTCGAGTCGGTCGCGGGTGGAGTCCGTTGGTTTGAGTGTTTGTATCGTGTGCGTGTCGGTCGTGCGGCTTGTGCTCCATGCGAGTCGTTCTTGTTTCCCGCGTATGGCATCGTACTTTGCAACTCGTACGTCACGGGTACGTGTCGCTCGGCTCCGTTCCGGGAACGTGTCGGACGGTACTGCTCGAGGGCTTTTTCCGGCCGGAGGCTATTTTTCCGTACGGCTCGGTCGTCCGGTTCATATTCGGGAGAGTCGGTTGGAATTCACAGGCTTTCCATCGTACTGCGCGGGTCGTACAGCAGCGAGACGTGTCGGTCGGTACTTTATCCCGGGACGTGTCGGTCGGTTCACTTTACAAACGGAATCGGAATCGACCCCTTAATGTAGAAAAATGCAAACAATTTTTAAATTCATTTAAATTTTTAATCAATTACCATATATTTGGGGGAGGGGGAGATTTGCAACATCAAATATATTTTAACGAAAATTGTGGAAAAAGCATCTATTTCAGCTGTGGGTGGGTTGATCACAATTATAACTAATTAAACTAGCATTGGAGAAAATGCATATATTTAGTGCAGTCAAATTATTTCCACTGCAAACTAAACATCACTTGGAAAAGTGTTGAACTCAGATCTTCTATTCCTACTGCAAACTACGCAACACTGGGTAGCGGGGTTACAGTTAAACTGTATTGGAGGAGTGTGTCAGATGTACTATTTCCTCTACAAACTAAGCAATGTTTGAAAAGTATTACATTCTGGGAGAGAGGCAAATGAAGTATTCCTCATTTAAAATGTACAACATTGTACAAAATATTTGTTTTGGGGATAACATTCAACAATTCACACTCCAAACTAATAATCATATATTTAAGTAGATAAAAATTGCAAAAACAATACAAATATCAGAAATATATTACTTACTAAAGTCTAAAAAAATAACAAAATATTTAGGTAAAAAAACCATAAAACCTAGAAAAGTAGTGTAAATACAAATCATTTATTATGTTTAATATTATCTGATGTAAATTTAGATTAACAATAATTATATTCTCAAAATGTAAAAAATGTTGTCTTACAAAAGTATATAAGAAAATAAAAAAATGCGAAAAACAACATTTTGTTAAAAAACATAGGGGCCCATTAGGATGGCGGACGGAAGCACCACCGCCGTGCTGGCGGATGCAAAAAACAAGAGTTACCGTCCGCCCGCCGCAGCCCACACGCCCGCCCAATTAGGATGTGAAAAGACAGCCAAACACCGCCCGTAAGCCAGTGACGCCGTCCGCCATCAAAGTGCGCCCATTCACGTAGCAGCGCCGCCCATTGGAGACACACCGCCCGACGAAACACGTACCGCCCGGCGTACAAATTATGATGCCACAGCCAAACAGCTCCCCCGGCTAAGAGACACCGCACGTGAAAGCAAGGCGGAAACCCGAGCGCACAGTACGGATACCAAAGAGGCGGACCCCCGAGCATGAATCCAGCACTGCAGGCCCTCCCCATGCTCTACCTGATGCAGAACCTAGGAGTCAACGCACCGCGGAGACGCAGGTAGGCAGACACACAACAAGGGCACGCAAACACCTCACGCAGTGCAAGTGCGGTAAAACTGTACATGGCCCCCCCAGACACCCCTGCGTGGACGCGACACATCCACCACTGCACCCACAAATTTCACACCGGGCAAATTGTAACAATTCGCAACAACCGGGGACACACCACCTGGGACCAGGAACTAACGTCCCCGTCACGGCCCCGCAGCGCAGCGGCGACGACGCAGCCACACATGCACACAACGCATAGGCCAACGGCAGCGCCAAGTATGCGCCGCACACAAACAACACAGGGTCACAACCAAACACCACACACACCAGCCCCACCCAGAACGCACATGTCACGTGACAGTCCTGCCACAGCCATGTCGCCAACAGTCAATTCACTGTTGCCAACCTGACGTCACACAACTGACCCGAACATGTCAGTGATGTCACGCCAAATTAGGACACACCCCTGTGTGCAAAACATGGCGAAGCACACAGCGGCGGCATCATCAGCCAGCAGAATATGGACCCCGTCGGAAAAAGGTACGCCAGTACCACACAGAAACACCGATACCACCCTGCACCCAATACCAAGACATGCAATACGTAACATCAAAGATCCCGGGGGACCAACAACAGGTGGCTCCAATTACAACACCCACACACAAGGCCCAACGTACAGCGGAAACGCAGCGTGCCGCCCACACACGGGAGAGGAGATAGCACTGAATGGCCTTCCATACCCACACCGAAACCACAGCTCAACTATCCAAGCAGGACAACACAGTCATGATACCAAAAAAGCCCAACACAGGCATGCAGAGGGAACCGTCCACTGGGCAGATAGCGCATAACACGAAAGAACATTCCGAAGGGAAAAAAGAAATGATACCACTCCCCCATGTGGTTCACATACAAGTTATCGGGAAGGAGTCAGACACCACTGACCTTGACCATTCATAGAAGCATGTGGGATGAGGGCCCGTGTCCTTCGCACAAGCCACTATAACCCAAGCCCTGCCTCCCTACGACCATAACAGAATTCCCAGCAACGTCGGAGGTTGCACTCTGCAGACTGCACAGACAGCCGGAGTACGCCATCACATCGCCCTTCAGCAAAATGGCACTTGCACCACACCTACCCAACTATGCCGGACAGATGAAGCTGTACAAACATTACCTGATACAGATATTGGGATGTGAAAATCTGGCCTTGCTGAACGTAAGTTACCGACTAACTTACCGCATCGCATTGTTCAGCTGCGTCATCCCCGTCTTCTACTGTCGGAGGTGTCCTTTCCACTGTCCTGTGGATTTATGTCTCTCCAACCCTGCATGTCCAATGGCGGACCTGGTACAACTGTTCAACCCCCTGGACGTCCACGACAGGGTCTGTTCAGCCTATGGGGGCATGGCGTATGTGGCTGCAATCGGACCCACACTGCAATGGGACCACTGTGCCTCCACACGACGGATTCTGGATCACAGTTTCATCGAATGTCATCCAACATGTCCCATCATGCTCCTACAAGGGACAACTTACGACCAACATCTTGACAGCCACCATCCGCTACATTGGATGGCATCCATGTTTACCACCAATGCCATGGAAGCCCTGCTGGAAGGTATCGCATTCCTGACAACCTGTCAATTCGTCGGGGCCCGACGCAACACCCCCAATTGAACAATGATGTCCCACACCGTACCCATGCTTGGCATCTGCACGGACTGAGCAGTTACCAGTACAACAACCATACCACACAACCTGCAACTAACACCACACCATCAACTACACTGCCATGACATCGGATATTTTCGGGACATGCACTCTGTACCTCATCACATCCAGTAACTCTGCATGAACAGGGGGAGGCAGAGGCATGGGAAATGTGTATGGCAACCACATGGACATAACTGCACGTACAACTATGCCATAATATGTATCCTGCGCCCATGAACATATGCACCGGTCAGTGGACAGTAATCGTTCGGCTGTAGTATGTGAGAGCTGTCACCTCACCTCCCTCTGAACTTCCGTGCCAGGACTTTTGCATGGACAACAAGTGCATCCCCCAACAACATGACCCCAGTGACTGTGTCATGTCCAGTAGCCACCACATTGCAACAACAAGTGGGACGCCGTTGCATGCACGTAAGCCCATGCCCTGATGTCACCTCCACGCACGTGTGTATGAGTAACCAAGCAGCAAACCTGTACCATGGAACTGAGATGTACTGTGCCCATGATGTCAAGCGGTCTGGTAGGCGAAATGTATACTGTCTGTGTCAAAGTTAGCAGCTCCACAGTAATTAGCAAATGTACATTAGCACAGCAACGGATAAGCAGTTGTAACTCTGAAGCACACATCCCACAGTCAACAACTAATGACATGTACCCCTACACCCTATGCTATGTGTAATCATGCTGAGTATATCCTCCACATGCATTTCGCTGCCAGTAGTGTCCACTATACTGCATCACAGAGGACATAAGTCCCAATACATGGCTTGAAGCACAAATGTGTCTCTGCTGATTCATTTCACAAGTACGAATGAGAGAGGATGAGAGTGTGTGAAGTACACGGCAGTCGTGAGATGACCATGTAGTCCACTGTCATTGGATGTCAACGCAAATGAGTAGCCGCAACAGTGGCCACAGGGAAATACCACAGCTCGTGGAGCAGGACTTGTCACACTCTGAAGTCGCCCGAAAGATCATCACATCAACACTGACGGCCTGCTCACTACAAAGCACAGTCCTACACATGTTTACAATGACCCACACAGTCTGACCACACACTCAGCAACAAAAAGTGGGAGCCACGCTAAAGCATGCCACAGCAATGCCTGACAGAACACACACACGACATCAGAGTGGGTGGGCAGCACTGCACAGTGAACAAGAACTGCTGAAATGCTGACATGCACAATTGGACTAGACACAATCTTGACAGTCACACACCCTGCACACACACAACGTCTGAACCATAACAAGTAGGAGTCAGCCTGAACTGCAAGGACACACCCACACACCGCATACTGTGCAACATACAACACACCCATCACATCATATTCAAAGACCTCAGCACGGTAACAAACATCCACCATGTCCCGGGGTGACATATGTGTGCAGTCGACAGGGACACGACACACACATACACACCAACGCTACCACAATCACACACCACACACCACCACCTCCCAAATGCACACATTGAAAGTAAGCCATGTGCCCAGTCACAATATCCATCACAGCCACCACTGTCTCAGAAGGAGATGGGTTAGTGTGCCCACCAATCTAACAGGATGCCAGTACGAATCGGTGCTGTGTGTGTGCTATGGCACAGTTGCAGGTCCGGCCCTGAGAAAGTAGCACAACTGTGGATGACACACATGTGTCATGTGAAGCGGGAGTTACGCTTAGCTCAGGTGGGTGGGTGTGACGGGTAGGTGCGCACATGCAATGTTGAAACACGCTGTGTTGGGAGGATTCCGGAACAGTACATTGCTGCTCTCCTGGGAATTTGTAAAGACCACCTGTCTGGGGATGAATGTGAACTCGTGTGTGCACAACAGGCGGGCACACGATCAATGCTGCATCAGGTGTAGACGTCAGCCCACCCTCCGTGGACATGCTGGATACTGCTGTGCGTCCGCCAGGCCCTTGCCAAGGCACTCACATCCCCTGTCGACCAGGTGTATCCCCAACATTGTCCACCTGCACAGGCAATCCAGGGCACGGGATGGCAGTGGAGCATGGTGGGTGAGATGTCATGGCGCGCTCCTCCTGGACACATCACGCAGGCAACACATCCTCAATTAGTAGTATGGCACAAGTCTAATGGAAGTAGTGGGGGGACGCACACATCACAAGCAGGAGTGACGTCACGGAAGGTGGCTCGCACCATCTCACTCATTGCCTATATCCCCACACACGTTACATGCCATTGCAACAGAGAAGCCAGCGCGTGCATAAGCAGCTCCAAGCTCGCCCCAGAGAGGCCAAAGAGTGAATGTGTGGGTCCATGAGCTCCAGTTGGACGCAGCCTGGGCCGCTAGGGCAGCTACAGCCTCTGTGTGTTGCAGGTGGTGTATCCGGACTGCGGAGCCTGTCATGCATTGTCAATGTTGCCCGGGTCTCGAGTCGGGGCACCACGCAGGTGGACGGCGGCCCGCCACTTATTATGCCGTGAGACAGACCACTTGTTCAACTGGACCCACACATTCACTCCTTGGCCTCTCTGGTGCGAGCTTGGAGCTGCTTGTGCATGCGCTGGCTTCCCAGGTGCAAACGCATATTTTTGTGAGCGAGGGGAGGCCATGAGGACAGGGTAAAATATGACTGTTTGACTTCCAGTCAGTTCAAGGAATGACCCTGATGTGGACATGAAAAGACGTGTCTCGTGTGTATTGCAACTGGTAGATAAGCCGATGAACTTCCCATGTCTTGCATGTAGCCCCGCACCTAGACCCGCCCACTCGACACATAAAAATGAGTACCAGCACTACATCCTTCCCAATCGAAGCACTGACTGGGGGTGATAACCATTGGACAGTCTTGTGTAGTCCACCCACGCGTACATGTGGGCCCTCCATGATCCATGTCACCTGCGGCAAAGTGATGTCATGGGCAATGACGGAAGTGAGGAGAGCTGTCTGCCCCACGCACAGATGGCGCATCAGCTCAACAGACCCAGCACTGACGGCAGCAGGGGTCATATGTGCAGGGGCAGCTGTGCCTGGTGTGAAGGCACATGCATATAGACAGCACATCGACCAATGTGTAGTCTGCCCACATCTACTGTCCATTGTCAGGCGGACCTAGCAACAGATCACAAGGCAACACATCTGTGTTGGTGTACCCACTGTGACCAACACTGCGCAACAACCAACGTACTCGACCTGCGCATGGCCCACCCCGCAACGGTGGTCACATTCAGTGGCACTATCTCACACACACATCCCTTTCACGAGGCATGGTGTGACCAATGTACAGGGCTGAGTTTGCGCTCATCCGGAGAGTGCTGAACAGGTGACACATGTAACCCACTAGTCATTCTGTGTTGTCACCTACTGGCATTGTGCAGTCAATGTGCAGGCCAGGCCTGCTGGGACTGAGAAGGGCAGCATGGCCCCAGCCTGACATTCACACGAGCAACAAGTGCACTGAGACCTGCATTGCCAATTGTCTGTGTCACTGGATGTCTGACATGAAGTTGCCATGTACCACCACTCGGGAGGGACAGACATGTCAAAGCGCCCGAGAGCTCACATACCACTGCCACCTGCAGTCAGCATGGTGAGCAGTGCATGTCTGAACACCACAGGCTCTGACTCATAGTGCTGCGGATCAACGACATGTGTGTCCCCCACATGCACTCCCACACACACTGCAGTTGTCTCTCACACACAACTTTCGCCAGGAATAGCCATGTGCAGTGTGCGTGGAGCTCGGAATCCAGGATCTCCAGCTCCTCGCTGGTGAGTGGACCTGGACATATCCTCAGAGTCATCCACGTGTAGGTGGAGAGGTGGCAGCAGCAGGTGTTGTTGAGGGGTGCCAGGCTGCAGTCCCAGGTAGCTGTGGTAATGCCGGTCTCACTCACACACTCACATAGCCCCCTGGGGCAGTTTCAGTGGGTCCAAGCTGCTGCAATTTGTGTACCATGTCTGCCAGCTTCAATTGCAGACGATGGCCTGCTCCCAGCTGGCCTGGGACGCTTACCTCCATAGTGGAACACGCAGGGTGCAACCGCGAGGGTCATTGGAGTTGGCCGTAAGGGCCTGGCCCATGGCGGGTACAGTCCGCTGATGCCATGTGCACCACACAGTTTAATGTGCGCAATGCATCTGCAGGTGTGGCCATGATTTGTGTGTGGGTGCAGGTCCACAATGGACGGGGCCAGAACATGCTGTGTGCATAGGCAGGGACGGCCAGTGGGCAGCCTCCACATGTCTGTTGGCATATCATCATGTACACATTGGCATGGGAGCATGGGATATGCATATGCACACACATGCCATCTTTCACTATGTACATCTGCCACGTGGCACGTGCAACGTTACGTGTCACTTGTGATGTGTATGTGCAATCACACAGCTGTGTTGGCATGGAGCTGTCAATGTGTACACCTGTCAATGTTTCTGAAGGTGTGATCCGTACAGTGCTGTACATAGGGTGCAGTAGGGACATCAATGACTGTCTCATATCCCCTCGTGCCACAGGTCGCACTTGTTTTGGCCGCTCAGCCTGTGTCCATAGCGTTGTTGGTGTGTGCCCTACACACCCAGCCTCGGAAGCAGTGTGATGCACAGCAGCTAGTCATGTTGCCGTGGTGTTGCAGCTTACCGAATATGCAGTGTGTTACCATCAGCATGCCTTACAAGTTGTTAAGGCCTAACTCCCCATGTGCATGCTCATAGCAATGGTGTGTGTCACTGCCCATTGCTATTGGTAGGGGACCTGTGTAAGTGTATTGTGGCTGTGCTGTCCCTACTTGTCAGCTGTTCTGTGATTCAATTGCTTGGTCAGTCATTTTTGTCATGTGTATGTGAAACTGCCATGTGGTGTGTTGCTTTGACATGTGTCCACTTCCATCTTTCCTAGGCGGAGACCAAACATACATCGCCCCTACCAATTGCTGTCAGACATGGAGGATGTGGAGGTCATCCGTAAATATCGTCTGGACCAACCCACCCTGCATCGCCTATGTGCCTTGTTGGAACCCCACCTCCGTCCTCGCAGGGTGTATCCAACAGCATTCACCCCCACGGCTAAGGTGATGGCTGCACTGCATTTCTTTGCCACTGGGTCATTCCAACACACAGTGGGCAGTGGAGGTGGGATGTCCCAGCCCATGTTCAGCATGGTGCTGAGGGATGTACTGTCAGCTATGATGCTGTACAGGAACAGGTACATCAGATTCCCCAGGGCTCGTGAATTGGTGGCAGTGAAGGGTGATTTCTATGCCCTTGGACGGATCCCCCACGTCGTTGGTGCAATAGATTGCACCCATGTTGGCCTTGTTGCACCACAGGCCACTGAGCACCTCTACCGCAACCGGAAGCACACACACTCCCTGAATGTGCAAGTGGTGTGCCTTGCGGACATGGTAATATCACACGTGTGTGCGAAGTTTCCAGGATCGGCACATGACGTGCACATCATGTGCAACAGCATCCTACCACGACTGATGACCAATCTGCAACATGACCGTGGCTGGATTGTTGGTGAGTATGTGGAGTAGTGTAGCATGCTGGCTGTGCGATGCTGTCTTGTGTCCAGTTGGAATAGCAACGATTCTCTGTGTCCCTCACACCCAGGTGACTCTGCTTACCCGAATGGGCCCTGGCTGCTCAGCCCATTACGACATCCTCTGAGCCCAGCTGATGTCCGTTACAATGAGGCACATGGGAGGACCAGACGTGTGGTTGAGCGGACCTTTGGCCTCCTCAAGTCCAGGTTCAGATGCCTGGACCGCACCGGGGCGCACTGGCGTACTCCCCACAGAAGGTGTGCCAGATAGTAGTGGCTTGCTGCATGCTGCACAATCTGGCTATTCGCAAGCAGATCCCCCTAATTGTGGATGACGGAGATCAACCAGGGCCCCAGCCTGCAGACCAGGACGGGTCAAGTGAAGAGGACAGTGGAGAGGAGGAAGCTGTGAATGTGCGTCAGCAGCTCATCGCCCGCTACTTCACTTGACGGTGAGTGTCCATGTACGACGGCTGATGTAGCTGTAGTTGTGCAGGTGTATGTGTGCTCTGTCACGGGGGCCTTTTGTTCACTGAGTGCTGTGTGTCAATGGTCCATGTCCAGGTTGGTATGCCACTGACAGTGGCTGTAGCATTGTGCCCTGTTGCTCTGTGAGATGTGTGTACATTGCTTGTAGTTGGTGACAAGTACTGTGTGATGAGTGTGTGACACACTCATTGAATGTACTCTTGTTCTGTTTTTCACCCCTAGGTCCCTACAGCCTCTCCTGTCCCATCGACATACCACACAGCAGATGCATTTCTGCTCATGGTGGCGATTGCACATCGTTGAATAAACCCAGGACACATAAAGCAGATTGTGATCAAGGTGTATTTATTTACAGCGGTGACATGTGATTGTGTGCAAGGTGATGTCAAATGTGGTGCATGCTGTGACAATGAGTAGACGGTCATGGCTGCGTGATGGTCAAGGTGTACCCATGAAGTTCTATGTCCACAGTCCAACAGACACATGCCATTCACATGGCAGTGTGGGGTAGGATCGTATTCCAAGTCAATGCAGTAGGTGGTCAAGGTGGCTGGCTGACTCACTGGCGTTTGTCGCGTGCGAAGTCCTCTCTGGACACCTGTTTCCTCTTCGGACGGCCCCTTCCACGTTTGGGAGGGGGGGGTTGTGTTGGTGGGCTGCTGGTGGTGGCTGAGGAGTACTCACTCGCTGTGGACGCAGGGGAACGCGATGCTGCACGACCCAGCGCCACAGCAGGTGGTGGCGGAGGTGGTGTTGCTGGCCTTGCTTGTGCCCTCACCACCACCAGCTGGCCCATGAGGTCCACGAGTTGGTCCATACGGGTCACAAATTGGCCCATATGGGCGTCCATGGACCTCAACACCCCAAGGACCTCCCGCGTGTCGGTAGCCGACCTGGCCCATTCTCCTTGGGCCTCTTCATAGGCCCCAAGGACTCTGTCGATTTGCGGCAGGGCTTGGCTCCCAGGCACAGATGGCGTTTGCCTGACCCTGCTCCTCCTACCAGTACTGCTGCCACCGACCTGCCCACTAGCCACATTGCTCACCACGGTCCTCGCTCTGGCTCCCAGGGTGGACCCAGACGGCCGGGCCACCCCTTGCGCTGGTTGAGTGGTCAGGGATGGCGTGGTGGTGGTGGCCGCAACGACCGTGGCCGCAACGACCGTGGCAGTGGCCGCAACGACCGTGGCAGTGGCCGCAACGGCCGTGGCAGTGGCCGCAACGACCGTGGCAGCAGGGGTCTGTGACTGGTCAGCATCCCTGGATGATGGGTTGGTGGGTAGGAGGGGCCCTGGGGAGCGGGTGTGCCCTGCCACTCCAGATGAGCCTGCTGGGTGGTCCGTGTCCGGAGAGGTGTCCAGCTCCTCTACATCCGTGAGTCCGGGTCGGGGGCTTGCGGACTGGCTGTGCTGGCTGCTGTCTCCCTCTCCGGCATCCAGCAGTTCGCCACCTGTGGGGAGAATGAGATGGGTCATTGTGTTGCACCTAGCAAAGTATGTATTGGTTGTCTGACATTCACAGTTCTTGCACTGTCGTGCACAGGTTTCCCAGAGGCGTGTGTGGATGTTCGATGTGTGTATGCGTGGGCTAGGCAATGGAACTGTGTGATGTGGACATGTGGCATGGGACGGATTAGCAATGCCGATGGGTGTGTGTTGCTATGCTCCTACATTTTGTGGCTCGGGTGTATGCGGGCTCCAGAACCATCGACGATGTTGGGTTGAACTATGGTTTTGGGGTACAGATGGAACGCTTAGAAACGCAGATGGCACAAGGGGGTACAGCCCCCTGGACGCTTTTGGCTTGGAATATGCTTTTGGGGTACGTACTGTGGGTGATGGGTGCAGAACGTGACATGTGTTCTGGCAACATGACAGTGCATAGACTAAGGTGTGTGTCTGTCTAACATGCCCGGCATATCTGCTGCCTGTTATCATTCATGGACATTACATTGGTAGCATTGTTGTGAGTTCGTGCTTGTTGTGTGCCACACGACGTATTGCAGATGGGCCAATTCTTTGGTGTGCGTGCTGCACTCGTACATGTGCATCAATGCAGTGCTCTTGGGGTGTTGACTATATTATGTGTGTTGTTACTCGCAGTGTGACGTGCGCTTCAGTCACTGCAGGCACATGATTTGTCATGGGCAGGTATCTTTGCATGACTACTGTATGAGGGACAGCTGTTCGGATGACATACCTTTCATGACACTGGGTCTGACAGATGCGATGGATGATATGTTGAATGTGCATTGTGTACCTGTGTGTTTCATGGGTCCAGTTGTTTTTGTGTGCAATATTGTGGTTCCACGCTGTTACTTCTAGTAAGGTTTGTCTTACATGGGCGTTGTTGTACGATGTGTGAGTGACAGGCAGTAAGGACTACATGGACAAGACTTAGATGGTGTTGCTGATGTGTGTGATGTGTGGCACAGTGCCTGCCGTGTGGGTCTGTACTCCAGTGGGACTTGTGCATGCAGACGTGGCTCCTTAGGTGTTGCTGTATCTGTGATGGGTAATGTGGGGTATGACTCTGTAATACATGTCTGTGTGCACATTGGTCACATGATTGTGACAGGGAGCAGTGCTGCGTGTTCCTCTGCTACGTGACATGTCCCATGTGTCAGTCGTAGTACAGTCCTCATGCCTACAGACCCCCGCCCTATACAGTTTCCCACCTACAGGTTGTTTTTGAGTGCGCAATGCAATGGATGCCACATGGTTATGGGCGGGAGGGGTGCTCCATGTTGCTGGTCTGTGGGAGTGGGGGCGGTGTTGTGAGTTGTGGTGATGGCTTGACACCCACAGACACCCCTGCATGTGGGGTGAGATGTCTACCTGTCGGCTGCAGGTGTGCACTGCAGTGGCTGTCACATGGGTGTGGGGGGTGCTCCACCTTGCTGCGCTGTGGGACTGGGGGCCTGGTGGGTGTTGTACTTCAGCTATCCCCCACCGACCCACTGCCTTTGTGTTGCGGCTACTTACCTGTTACTTGTCGGTTAGTGCAGCTATGGCTGACACATGGGTGTGGGGAGTGCTCCTTCTGGCGCTTCTGGAGTACAAGGGGACCTGGTGGGAGTTGCGGTGCTGGCTAACTGTACACATGCCCCCATGGTTTTGTTAGTTGGTAGGTTTGGGCTGAGTGTGTGGTTGTGTCTGTTGCATGTGTGAGTGTTGTCTTGTGTATTGGGTACTGGACATGGGGGTGTTTGTCCCTAGGAGCTATGGCATTGTGGTAGTGCATGTGAGTACATAGCGGTTTGCTGGTATACGTTTGTTTGTACTTACCAGCCTCCACTCCCCCTGGTAATCCGGTGAGGATCTCCGGATGTATGATGACTCGCACCTTCTCCTCCCACGCCTTGAAGGTCTTAAATAGCGCGGGATTACCTCCGCCAGTCCTGGCAGCCAGCTCACGTTTCTTGGTCTCCTTCTTCTTGACCACGCTTTTCAGGTCGTTCCACCTTTTGTTGATTTTGCCTCTGTTGCGTGGCACGTTCCCGACTGCATTGACCTGGTCTACGATCCTGATCCACATTCTGTTTCTGGTGGCTGGTGGTGTCTGTTCGACCTGGTTGCCATAGATTTGTGGGTGCACCTTGACGATCTCGTCGACCATGACCGTCAGCTCGGTGGAAGTGAACTTGGGCATTCTGAGTGGTGCCATGGTGTGTGTTTTGGTGTTTGTGGTGCTGGTGCGGTGTGTGGTGTGTGATGTGCAGGGGGTTTGTGTGGCCGGTGTTTGGTGGTGGTGGTGGTGATGGGTGTGATAGGTGCGTGTCTGTGGTGTGCTGCTGTCCTTTCTGTCTCGCTGTGTTGTGTGCTCTCGTCCTCAGTTTGTAATGTTGCAAGGGGTTGTGGTCTGTGATGGGGCTGGTTTTGTACTTACCTATGTGGGTGTGTCATGGTGGTCTGTTGTTTTCAGGTGTGTTGTGGCTGGTGTTCTGGGATTTGTAGTTGATTTGTTTGTCCAGGGGGGTGTTTCCGGGATGTGTACTGTGTTTGGGTATTTGTGCGTGGGTTGCTGTGTGGACTTGTTGGCCATGTTGTGTGTGTTTGTTTTTGTCCGCGGATGATTTCTGTGCAGGGCCGTGGCCGCCAGAGCTTCCGCCGTGTACATTTTCGTCACTGTTGTTTACGCTGGCGGGCGGTGTTTTTGTGTATTTTCCGTGCTCATGTCTGTGCGATCCTAATTTCACGGCCGGTGTCTCGGTCATCAGTGCGGGCGGTTTTGGGTTGTCGTGCGTCTTTCCGTCGGTGGAGGGCGGATGGACTTAGACTCGGACATGGGCGGGCGCTATTTTTTGTTTATTTTCCGCCGCCTGCGGTTTTCGGCTCGCGGCATCGTGATTGCTCGGTCGGTATTCAGACGGTGTAGGCGGGCGGAATTTTACCGCTATGGTAGATGGGGGATTTTTTACCGTCCGACATCGTAATGGACACCATAAGTATTTAAAAACGTTTTAACCCCAAAATATATACACAAATATTTGAAAGAAAAAAATGAAAAGATTAATTTTAAAACAATAATATATGCTGACCCACGGGCCAGGGACTGCCCAATGCCGAGGAATAGTTTGAGTCCCCAGTGACAGCCCAAGTGGAGCTCTCTGGGCAGTGGCGTAGCAAGACCTTTGGCTGCCCGTGGCAGTCCCAGCTTTTGCCGCCCCGCGGGCCACAGGTAAGAGCCAGGGGTGCTGTTCATCCTTGCTATGGTGTCCCGCCACAGCCACAGGTAAAAGCAAGGGGGGGGATTGCTGTCAATCCCTGCTATGGCGCCCCACCACTGCAGCAGGTAAGAGTGGGGAGGAGGGAAATCGCTGGCCCCAAAACTCATACCCCCTGGGGCAGTCCGCCCCCCCTTTGATACGCCACTGTCTCTGGGGCTACTCAGAGGCTGCAGAGGGGAGACAAGGTGATCTTCTGGTCTCTGCCCCCTCAGTTCAAATCTTGGAAACTGAGTAAAGCTCTTAGAAAGGGTGTGAACACACCACCAAGTGGAAGAGAGCATGTGGCCAGCACTCTGTGCATAAAAGGAAGAAAATGACTCCCTGGAAAATACCTAATGAGTGCAGTTCGATGTTTAAATCTCTTGTCAGCGCGATGACCATGAGTAGAACAGGCGCCGCTGGTCTCTGGTCATGGGTAGAACAGGCTCCTGCTGGTCTCTGATCATGGGTAGAACAGGCGCTGCTGGTCTCTAACCAGGATTTTTTACCCACTTTGTTCAGGTCTCTCATTACAATTTTTTTTTAAACTGTGGTTGCTGTAAGCGATCTATGCAGAGAAATTACAACATTTATTGTCACTGCTTCAAAACAAAGAGAGGTGAGTGCCCGAAGAAGATATGGAGCAGAACAGCACAGGTAGTAAGATGGTGTTGGACAGCCCAGCCATGTAAAGCAAAAACAACTTGATAGTTTATGGATCTGGTCCCATGCGATTTATCACAGCTACTGTTGTTACTGCTCATGTTCCCATTTTTATCGTTATATTTATGAAGCACACATACACCAAGGCATCTTGGCACTAGAAACATGTAAAAAGATATCATAAAAAGTGGTAAGAGGACAGACATGCAGGCAGAAGCCATAGCCAAAGGTGGCCTTAGGGTCACGAGGCCTACAGTGGCCAATGAGCGCACTGAAATGTTTTACCGCACGTTGAAAAGAGGCAAAGGTGCAGATGATGCAAAGTTGCAGGGGCAAATCACTCCAGAGTCTAGGTGCTAAGACCTGAAACGGCCTCCTGCCCCTTCTTGTCTGCTTCACAGAGCTGAGCTGAGCTACACTGTGGGGATCTCTTAGGACCATATTGGGACAACACCATTCACATAGACAAGGGACTGTCTGATAATGAGGTCTGTGAATGAAGCAACGTCATTTGAACAGAAATCTGTTTCTTATTGGTATCCAGTGAAGGAATGTCTTATGAGAGACTCATCTATGAACCTTCCCAAGCCCCGCCCCCCTCCCCCACTCCCAAGTCCTGGGGGCGCTGCAGTCTGCCAGGGGCCTTGTCTGCTGCTGTCTTTGACTTGAATACCCACAATACCAACCAACTACAGACCTATAAGTCTGATTGATGTTTCTCAAAAGGTATTTGCTAGGATTATTGTAGACCGGCTGCAAGCCTGGCTGGAGGAGTATAACATCATGACCCCATTGCAGGCCGGGTTTAGAGCAAAGACCTCCACAATAGACCAGGTTTTCAGGCTACAACTCCTTTATTGGAAAGCTGTGCATCTTGAAGGGGGTAGGCTGTACCTGGTCTTTGTGGACCTTAAGAGTGCTTTTGACCTGGTCCCCAGAGATGCATTGTGGGGGGTACTGAGTGAACTAGGGTTACTGCAATACCTTTCAGACATATTGAAAAGACTCCATACTGGTAATTTTGCCCGAATTCGTTTCGGGAAAAAAGGGGAACTGTCTCAGCCTATTCCCATTGAAAGAGGGGTAAGACAGGGATGTGTACTTGCTCCCACCCTGTTTTGCATTTACATCAATGGTCTGGTAGGTGCCTTGTGTAAACTCAAGGACATTGATGCACCCAAATTAGCGCATAAGCAGATACCAGCCTTGATGTTTGCTGACGACACCCTACTCCTATCTAAATCTCCCATGGGAATCCAGAGAATCCTGGATGGGTTTTGTGAGTTCTGTAGGACTAGGGGTTTGGAAATCAACCTTGATAAAACAAAATTTATGGTCTTTAACCCCAAAAAATCTACCCGTCCCGGCCCATGTATGAATGGAATTGCTCTTGAGAGGGTAACCACGTTTGACTATTTGGGAGTTACACTAAATGAAAACATGGCTTGGGGACCCAAAATAGCTAAGTCAAATCTCAAATTGTCGCAGTCCACTGGTGGCTGGCTAAGTTTTATAGGAAGTCGTCTCACAAGCCATTAAGCCCTGCTGTGGAGATTTATAAAACTCAGCTAAGGAGTGCAGCCCTATATGGGGCGGAATTATGGGGGCATCTTCACCCTAGCTCGATCACCAAAACATAGAACAACTTCATAAGGCAGTTGATTAATCTGCCCGTGAGCACCCCCTTGGTTCCACTTCGTATGGATCTCGGTGTGAGACCAATCGCAGAGGAATCAGGATGCAGACCTTTACTATACTGGCGCCGCCTCTGGGTGACCCCGGAATTGGGCGAATTTAGATCTGAGCTCCTAGAAGTCCTTAGGTGTCCCGACATAGGCAAGATGCCATGGTTCTCTTATATTAAAGAAAGCTTCCGCTCCCTGGATAAATTTGAGCTGTGGGAAAATCCGGAAATAGCTTGTGTGAGAACTCCACGTAAATCAATTATCACCAGCTACAGGGAAGGCAAACTGCATAAACTTAAATCAGATTCCTCCATTGGTTCTCTCACTTCAAAATTTGTGGATGTAAAGGATATGTATAAGATCGAGCCATGCCTTGACGAAATTCGCCCGGCATTAGCCAGGAAACTGTAGATGCAGTTTCGGCATGGCTGTCTTCCCTTGAGATCACATACTAACAAATGGTCCCGTGGGTCCACTTTGGGGTGTCCTGCCTGTGGTGAGGCCGAGGAGTCAGAATTACACGTACTTTTCTTCTGCAAGGGCTTCCATATAATTAGGCATAGCGGGCTGATCCAGCTTTGCAGAAACCTCGGCACAACACATTGTAGAGAAGCTTTTAGGCTCCTAAAATATAGCACTGACCTGCACATAACTTATGCTGTATCTCATTTTTTAAATTCCATGTGGTGGGCCAGGATGAACTATCTTAAAGCGTAATCATGGCTTATGTCACTTGATAATATTTTATGTCTTTTAGCCCTAATTGCATTTTAACCACTGGTGGTTTTTATTCTTTTTTAAAAAATTTGTCATCAGCTTAACAACGTTTGTATTCTTTGTGGTCATTCTTTTATGGTGCAATTAAACTGAAATAAAGACTTAATAAATGGAAAATGGACTTGAGTACTCAATTAGGAGCCGAACCACAAACTGCTGTTTTGTAGTGTGTTTAGCAGTAGTAGTAAAGTACGACAAAATGTTATTCACAAACCTACGAGTGTAAATCTCCACCTCTCATATCTTTTCTATGGGAGATCCTCACACATGGAAGTTTACTACTAAGGGGCCGATTCCGATTCGGGCCGGAAATCTCTCCGACCGAGCCGGACTCGGAGAGATTTCCGACCGAATCGGACTCTGGCAGCCCGACCGAACGAGTACGATGCGCACGTATGCCATCGGACTCGAGTCGGTCGGACTCCCACTGAAGTCAATGGGAGCCGGTCGTACAACGCGTACGCGGGCTCCCATTGACTCAATGGGTGCGAGGCGGACAAGGGCGCCCCCTACAGCGTGTACGCGGCGAAGCGATTCGCGCCGTACACGCACAGGTAGGGGGACCCATGGGTCCCCCCTGTGTGCGACTCGCGTGGCTACGCGTACAGGGGGGTCCGACACGGACCCCCAAAGTACGGCTCCGACTGCTCTTTCGAGCCGGAGTGCGCGGCTCGGTCAGACTGCTCGCGGCGAGCATCGTACGTACCCGGCCGGGGAACGTCTCCATTGCGCGGTGCGAGTCGAGTCCGAGCGAGTCGGTCGGTGCGGTTCGAGCCGGGAACGAGTCGGTCGGAGCGGTCGGGACGCCCGGACGAGTCGGTCGGCGAATTCGCATCGTACTCGCTCGCCCGGACGCGCGTACGAATCGGTCGGGAAATAGGGCTCCGAATCGGATCCGGTTAAGCCGAGATCGGAATCGGACCCACAGTATTAAATGTGGGAGGGACCAAGGGGAGTGGCTAGAAGAAGGGAAGTACGTTCTACTTAATGGGAGGGGTATAGTGAGGAGTAAGGAGGGGTTTATGGGGGTTTAGCGATGGACATACGCCCACCCATAAAAGAGTAAACCAACTGCTATTCACAAACTACACTTCCAAAGTTACTGCAGCCAAAAGGGACCCAAAACACTAGTAAATTACCCGAGCTCAGAGCTGCAGTGAGTCCAGCACCACCCATGGCCAACCACTTGCACTGCAAAATCCTCCTATAGAAAATAACGGTGGTAATGTTACATTACTGTTACATTCATTTCTAATTTCAAATAAGTTATTAAAATATTTTATAATTAAGTAAATAACTATGTTTTACTTTCATATTTTTTATATTAAATTACATTTGCTTATATTTTTAACTATTATAAATATTTTACTTTAATTTAAAATTATTTCCAGTGGGGTTTGATTTTATGTCCCTAGCTCCCCTGAGGTAGGCTCGGGGTGCCCTGACACTCACCAAATTCCATGTGCACTTCACCTGTAATAATTTTAAAACACTGTCATGGCCCCAGAGCCCCATGTCCTTCACCAAAAAAATAACATCTCCTTCTGGGCCACATCTCCTTCTAGGCCACATCTCCTTCTGGGCCACAGCTCCTTCTAGGCCACAGCTCCTTCTAGGCCACATCTGCTTCTAGGCCACAGCTCCTTCTAGGCCACATTTCCTATGAGACCACAGCTGCTTCTAGGTCACAGCTCCTTCTAGGCCACAGCTCCTTCTAGGCCAAATCTCTTTTGAGGCCACACATCTCCTTCTAGGTGACTGCTCCTTCTAGGCCACAGCTCCTTCTAGGACACATCTCCTTCAAGGCCACAGCTCCTTCTTGGCCTCAGCTCATTCTAGGCCACAGTTCCTTCTAGGCCACAGCTCCTTCTAGGCCACATCTCCTTCTAGGCCACATCTCCTTCTAGGCCACAGCTCTTTCTAGGCCAAAGCTCCTTCTAGGCCACAGCTCATTCTAGGCCACAGCTCATTCTAGGCTCAGCTACTTCTAGGCCACCTGGACTAGAAGTAGATGTGGCCTAGAAGGAGCTGAGCCTAGAATGAGCTGTGGCCTAGAAGGAGCTTTGGCCTAGAAGGAGCTGTGGCCTAGAAGGAGATGTGGCCTAGAAGGAGCTCTGGCCTCAAAGGAAATGTGTCCTGGAAGGAGCTGTGATCTAGAAGAAGCTGTGGATTAGAAGTAGATGTGGCCTAGAATTAGCTAAAGCCTAGAAGGAGCTGTGGCCTCAAAGGAGCTGTGGCCTAGAAGGAGCTGTGATCTAGAAGGGGCTGTGGCTTTGAAGGAATGGTGGCTTAGAAGGAGATGTGGCCTAGAAGGAGCTGAGCCTAGAATGAGTTGTGGCCAAGAATTAGCTTTGGCCTAGAATGAGCTGTGGCCTAGAAGGACCTGTGGCCTAGAAGGAGCAGTGGCCTACAAGGAGCAGTGGCCTAGAAGGAGCAGTGGCCTAGAATGAGCAGTGGCCTAGAATGAGCGTTGGCCTAGAAGGAGCTGTGGCCTACAAGGAGATGTGGCTTCAAAGGAACTGTGGCTTAGAAGGAGCTGTAGCCTCAAAGGAGATGTGTCCTGGAAGGAGCTGTGATCTAGAAGAAGCTGCGGATTAGAAGTAGATGTGGCCTAGAATGAGCTGTGGCCTAGAATGAGCTTTGGCCGAGAAGGAGCTGTGGCCTAGAAGGAGCTTTGGCCTCAAAGGAGATGTGTCCTGGAAGGAGCTGTGATCTAGAAGAAGCTGTGGACTAGAAGTAGATGTGGCCTAAAAGGAGCTGAGCCTAGAATGAGCAGTGGCTTAGAATGAGCTGTGGCCTAGAAGGAGCTGAGACTAGAAGGAGCTGTGGCCTAGACTGAGCTGTGGCCTTGAAGGAGCTGTGGCCTAGAAGGAGTTGAGCCTAGAAGGAGCTGAGCCTAGAATGAGCTGTGGCCTAGAATAAGCTGTGGCCTAGAAGGAGCTGAGCCTAGAAGGAGCAGTGGCCGAAAATGAGCTGTGGTCAGTAAGGAGCTGTGGCCTAGAAGGGGCTGAGCCTAGAATGAGCTGTGGCTTAGAATGTGCTGTGGCCTAGAAGGGGCTGAGCCTAGAATGAGCTGTGGCCTCGAATGTGCTGTGGCCTAGAAGGAGCTGTGGCATAGAAGGAGCAGTGGCCTAGAATGAGCTGTGGCCTAGAAGGAGCTGTGGCCTAGAAGGAGCTGTGGCTTAGAAGGAGATGTGGCCTAGAAGAAGCTGTGGCCTAGAAGGAGCTGTGGACTAGAAGTAGATGTGGCCTAGAAGGAGCTGAGCCTAGAATGAGTTGTGGCCTAGAATGAGCTGTGGCCTAGAAGGAGCTGTGGCCTAGAAGGAGCAGTGGCCTACAAGGAGCAGTGGCCTAGAAGGAGCAGTGGCCTAGAATGAGCTGTGGCCTGGAAGGAGCGTTGGCCTAGAAGGAGCTGTGGCCTAGAAGGAGATGTGGCTTCGAAGGAACTATGGCTTAGAAGGAGCTGTAGCCTCAAAGGAGATGTGTCCTGGAAGGAGCTGTGATTTAGAAGAAGCTGCGGTTTAGAAGTAGATGTGGCCTAGAATGAGCTGTGGCCTAGAAGGAGCTTTGGCCTCAAAGGAGATGTGTCCTAGAAGGAGCTGTGGCCTAGAATGAGCTCTGGCCTAGAATGAGCTGTGGCCTAGAAGTAGCTGAGGCCCAGAAGGAGATGTGTCCTAGAAGGAGCTGTGATCTAGAAGAAGCTGTGGACTAGAAGTAGATGCAGCCTAGAATGAGATGTGGCTTAGAATGAGCTGTGGCCTAGAAGGAGCTGAGCCTAGAAGGAGCTGTGGCCTAGAAGGAGCTGTGGCCTAGAAGGAGCAGTGGCCTAGAAGGAGCAGTGGCCTGGAATGAGCTGTGGCCTGGAAGGAGCGTTGGCCTAGAAGGAGCTGTGGCCGAGCAGGAGATGTGGCTTCGAAGGAACTGTGTCTTCGAAGGAGCTGTAGCCTCAAAGGAGATATGTCCTGGAAGGAGTTGTGATCTAGAAGAAGCTGTGGATTGGAAGTAGATGTGGCCTAGAATGAGCTGTGGCCTAGAAGGAGCTGTGGCCTAGAAGGAGCTGTGGCCTAAAATGAGCTCTGGCCTAGAATGAGCTGTGGCCTAGAAGGAGCGGTGGCCTAGAAAGAACTGAGCCTGGAATTAGCTGTGGCCTAGAAGGAGCTGTGGACTGGAAGGAATAGTGGTCTAGAAGGAACTGTGGCCTAGAAGGAGCTGTGGCCTAGAATGAGCTGAGCCTAGAATGAGCTGTGGCCTAGAAGGAGCTGTGGCCTAGAAGGAGATGTGATCTAGAAGAAGCTGTGGACTAGTAGTAGATGTGGCCTAGAATGAACTGTGGCCTAGAAGGAGCTGTGGCGTAGAATGAGCTGTGGCCTAGAAGGAGCTGTGGCCTGGAAGGAATAGTGGCCTAGAATGAGCTGTGGCCTAAAATGAGCTGTGGCCTAGAAGGAGCTGTGGCCTAGAAGGAGCTGTGGCTTTGAAGGAACTGTGGCTTTGAAGGAACTGTGGCTTTGAAGGAGCTGTGGCCTAGAAGAAGCTGTGGCCTAGAAGAAGCTGTGGCCTAGATGGAGATGTGGCCCAGAAGGAGCTGAGGCCCAGAAGGAGCTGAGGCCCAGAAGGAGATGTGTCCTAGAAGGAGCTGTGATATAGAAGAAGCTGTGGACTAGAAGTAGATGTGGCCTAGAAGGAGCTGAGCCTAGAATGAGCTGTGGCCTAGAATGAGCTGTGGCCTAGAATGAGCTGTGGCCTAGAATGAGCTGTGGCCTAGAAGGAGCTGTGGCCTAGAATGAGCTGAGCCTAGAATGAGCTGTGGCCTAGAATGAGCAGTGGCCTAGAATTAGCTAAGCCTAGAAGGAGCTGTGGCCTAGAATGAGCTGTGGCCTAGAAGGAGCTGTGGCCTAGAAGGAGCTGTGGCCTAGATGGAGCTGTGTCCTAGATGGAGCTGAGCCTAGAATGAGCTGTGGCCTAGAATGAGCTGTGGCCTAGAAGGAGCTGTGGCCTAGAAGGAGCTGTGGCCTAGAAGGAGCTGAGGCCTAGAAGGAGCAGTGGCCTAGAATGAGCTGTGGCCTAGAAGAAGCTGTGGCCTAGAAGGAGCTGTGGCCTAGATGGAGCTGTGGCCTAGAATGAGCAGTGGCCTAGAATGAGCTAAGCCTAGAAGGAGCTACGCCTAGAAGGAGCTGTGGCCTAGAATGAGCTGTGGCCTAGAAGGAGCTGTGGCCTAGATGGAGCTGTGGCCTAGATGGAGCTGAGCCTAGAATGAGCTGTGGCCTAGAATGAGCTGTGGCCTAGAAGGAGCAGTGGCCAAGAAAGAGCTGTGGCCTAGAAGGAGCTGTGGCCTAGAAGAAGCCTAGAAGGAGCTGTTGCCTAGAAGGAGATGTGGCCTGGATGGAGATGTGCCCACATTCAAAGGCCTGCTCTTATATAGGCCCCCAGGAGCACGGACCTCTTTTTTGAATGTTATCAGCCCCTTCCTTGAATCTAGTCTAGAGGCATCTGATTTCACGATACTGGGAGACTTTAACTATCACCTAGAAAAGCTGGCAGATCGTGATACAGCCTCACTAGTTGATTCAATGGCTAATTTCTAATTAACACAGATTGTCAAGCAAGACACCCATGCCGCTGGACACACCCTGGATGGGATTTTCACCTCAAATCCGTCGCTCAAAATATCAGAAGTAATTCCTGTTCCCTGGTCAGACCATAAAGCTATACTGTTTTCCCTAAGCCCAGTTCAGCATTCTCCGATATTCGTAAACGCACCTGTCTCTGTCACCCGGCAACATTGGGCCATAATTAACCCTCCTACCCTACAAGCTTTATTATTAAGTACTAAACCAGACCTCCGGACAGACATCAACACCTCTGTCCATAGGGCATCCTCATGGATCAAATCAGCGGTTGACATCTTAGCCCCCTCAAAGATCTGCCTCTCCCGGCGGAAAAGTCTTTCTGAACCGTGGTTTACAGATAATCTTAGAGCGCAAAAACAAGTGTGTAGAAGGGCAGAAAGAAAGTGGAGAGTAAACTATGATTTGGATGAAAAAACTAAGTATGCACAAGCATTGGCAGCATACAAGAAAATGATTGTATGTAGAGGAAAAAAGTAAATACTTTACGGCAAAGATGTGTGAGGCAAGGAACTCCTGCAGGGAGCTCTTCTCTACAGTTAAAAAATTAGCTAAACTGCCAGGAATGGCGCGGACGGAAAGCAGCGCAGAATTCTGCAATCTACTGGGTCAGTCGTTCATAGATAAAGTTGAGACGGTGTATAATTCCTTAAGGGCTAGGGTTAGCGCAGTCGCCAAGATCACTCCGACAGCCTCAGATCCCGTTGACACCATTTCAGCTTTCTCCTTCTCCTACTTCACACCAGAACAAATCATTCAGGTGGTGAAAACATCCAAATCAGGAGCCCCAACAGACCCCTGCCCTCCTAAAGTACTTCATCTGTTTCCGGAAATACTAAGTGAACACCTACGTTTGGTGTTCAATAAGGTAATCCAATCAGGAGTCTTCCCAGATCCTTGGAAGATAGCCTCACTTCTTCCTCTTTTAAAAAAGCCGAACCTTGACCCTAAGGACCCCAGCAGCTATCGTCCTATTTCTAGAATTCCATTTCCAGCAAAAGTACTCGAGAAACTTCTCAATGCACAACTCACTGCCCACATTTCTTCCAGGAACCTCCTAGATCATTCAAAATACGGGTTTCGAGAAGGACATGGAACGGAGACAGCTTTGGTCATGGCGGCTGAGGAACTTAGGACAATACAAGATTCAGGGGGCAAGGCCGCCTTGATTTTGTTAGACCTATCGGCGGCCTTCGATACAGTGAACCACGAAATACTAGCCAGTAGACTGGTGGATCTGGGGATCCGAGATTCCGCCCTCACACTGGTATTGTCCTACCTAGCCGATAGAACCTTCTCCGTTGAATTGGGAGCCTTCTCATCCAAATCTTTCAAACTGCCTTGTGGGGTGCCTCAGGGCTCATCTCTGAGCCCCACATTATTTAATGTATATGTGGCTCCCTTGGCCTCGATCATCAGGCAGTTTGGGTTCTCGGTTGTCTCCTATGCAGATGACACCCAGTTGGTGGTGTCAGTCTCAAGCAACGTGGAGGAGACCGCCGACCGTTTCAACGTCTGCATGCTGCAAGTCAACCAATGGATGCACTCCAACTGCCTGAAATTGAACGGAGGAAAGACTGAAGTCTTGCTGTTGGGCTCGGATTCATCCTTCTGGTCGCCCAGATGGTGGCTTGCCAATCTGGGCGATTGTCCAACCCCAGTGTCCAACGTCAAAAATCTTGGAGTCATCTTTGATGACAAACTAACATTCAATAGTCAGATCAATAGGCTCTCTTCTACAATCTGGTTCATCTTAAAAATGATCAGAAAAATACGTCCATTTATCCCTCCCGATTCAATCAAAACGCTGGTTACGGCCTTGGCCCTTTCGAGATTGGACTACGGGAATGCCCTATACATGGGGATTCAATCCCAATGTCTACTAAGACTGCAGCCTTTGCAGAACGCTGCAGCCAGATTAGTGCTAGATATTCCTAGGTTCAAATCAGTCTCCCACGGTTTAAGAGCCCTCCACTGGCTCCCAGTGAAAAAGAGGATTGAGTTTAAGTCCCAATGTCTGGCCTTCAAAGCTCTACATGGTACAGGGCCGCAATTCTTGAGAACGCACCTGAAATGGTAGGCGCCGGCCAGAAGTTTAAGATCTGCCCATGCAAAACTTCTGCAGACACCCAAGTTTAGGAAGGCCCGCGTACAGGGGGGGTCCGACACGGACCCCCAAAGTACGGCTCCGACTGCTCTTTCGAGCCGGAGTGCGCGGCTCGGTCAGACTGCTCGCGGCGAGCATCGTACGTACCCGGCCGGGGAACGTCTCCATTGCGCGGTGCGAGTCGAGTCCGAGCGAGTCGGTCGGTGCGGTTCGAGCCGGGAACGAGTCGGTCGGAGCGGTCGGGACGCCCGGACGAGTCGGTCGGCGAATTCGCATCGTACTCGCTCGCCCGGACGCGCGTACGAATCGGTCGGGAAATAGGGCTCCGAATCGGATCCGGTTAAGCCGAGATCGGAATCGGACCCACAGTATTAAATGTGGGAGGGACCAAGGGGAGTGGCTAGAAGAAGGGAAGTACGTTCTACTTAATGGGAGGGGTTTAGGAAGGCCCGCTGGGGTGGAAGAAGCTTCCTGTTGGGAACAGTGAAGATCTGGAATCAGCTGCCCACCTCCATAAAGAGCAGCTCATCACTATTGTCCTTTAGAAAGGCGCTAAAAACCTGGCTCTTTAATAACTGATCCATCCTGTATATTCCGCCAGCACCGCTCAGATCTTCCGTTTCTAGCGCCAAGACGCCCTCGGGCATTCGTTGCGCTATACAAATATGCCAATCAAATCAAATCAGAAGAAGCTGAGGCCCAGAAGGAGCTGTGGGCTCAAAGGAGATGTGTCCTAGAAGGAGCTGTGATCTAGAAGGAGCTGTGGACTAGAAGGAGCTGAGCCTAGAATGAGCTGTGGCCTAGAAGGAGCTGTGGCCTAGAAGGAGATGTGTCCTAGAAGGAGCTGTGATCTAGAAGAAGCTGTGGCCTCAAAGGAGATGTGTCCTAGAATGAGCTGTGGCCTAGAAGGAGTTGTGGCCTAGAGTGAGCTGTGGACTAGAAGTAGATGTGGCCTAAAAGGAGCTGAGCCTAGAATGAGCTGTGGCCTAGAAGGAGCTGTGGCCTAGAAGGAGCTGTGGCTTTGAAGGAACTGTGGCTTAGAAGGAGCTGGGGCATAGAAGGAGCTGTGGCTTAAGGAGATGTGTCCTGGAAAGAGATGTGATCCAGAAGAAGCTGTGGCATAGAAGGAGCTGTGGCCTAGAATAAGCTGAAGCCTAGAAGGAGCTGTGGCCTCAAAGGAGATGTGGCCTCAAAGGAGCTGTGATCTAGAAGGAGCTGTGGCATAGAAGGAGCTGTGGCCTAGAATAAGCTGAAGCCTAGAAGGAGCTGTGGCCTCAAAGGAATGCGTCCTAGAACGAGTTGTGACTTAGAAGGAGCTGTGGCCTCGAAGGAGATGTGGCCTCAAAGGAGCTGTGATCTAGAAGGAGCTGTGTCATAGAAGGAGCTGTGGCCTAGAATAAGCTGAAGCCTAGAAGGAACTGTGGCCTCAAAGGAATGCGTCCTAGAAGGAGTTGTGACTTAGAAGGAGCTGTGGCCTCGAAGGAGATGTGACATAGAAGGAGCTGTGACCTACAAGGAGCTGCGACCTACAAGGAGTGACGGCCTAGAAGGAGCTGTGGCCTAGAAGGAGCTGCGGCCAAGAAGGAGCTGTGACCTAGAAGGAGATGTAGCCTAGAAGGAGCTGTGTCGTGTCCTAGAAGGAGCTGTGTATTTGAAGGAGATGTGGCATAGAAGGAGCTGTGGCCTAGAAGGAGATGTGCCTCAAATGAGCTGTGGCCTAGAAGAAGATGTAAAAACAACAGTTGATGGACAGAATGCAGAACAATGTCATACATTTACCCCAGTACAGAGATCTGGGCCTAAATCCATCGTTTTTTTGCTCACCATGCCATTCCAGTTTGAACCCAGCCATATGCAAATCAGTCTTGACCCTGTGCCTCATGGGAACAGTCCAGCCCGAACTGCCAGGCCAGGTCCTCCCTGGACTGGAAACAAGCATCCTAGGACCGGTTTCGGGGTTTCACCCCTCATCAGCCAGGATAGCTTGACTCTAGTGGCATGGAGAGCACGGGATCCACGTCTGGGCATACTGGTCCCACTCGGGGTGACAAATGCAAAAAGAACAATTGATGGACAGAATGCAGAACAATGTCATACATTCACCCCAGTACAGAGATCTGGGCCTAAATCCATCGTTTTTTTGCTCACCATGCCATTCCAGTTTGAACCCAGCCATATGCAAATCAGTCTTGACCCTGTGCCTCATGGGAACAGTCCAGCTCGAACTGCCAGGGTCAAGACTGATTTGCATACGGCTGGGTCCAAACTGGGGTGGTGTGGTGAGCAAAAGAATGTAGGATTAAACCCAGATCCTTGTGACTGGGGGTGAATGTTTACATTGTCCAGCATTCCGTCCATCAATTGTTTCTTTTGCATATGTCGCCCTAAGTGGGAAGGGTATCCCCAGACATGGGTCCGGTGCTCACTACAACACTGGATTCAAGCTAGCCTTGCTGCTGAAGTATGATGCCCTGAAACCGGTCCCAGGATGCTTGTTTCTTGTCCAGGGAGGACCTTGCTTGACAGTTCGGGCTGGACTGTTCCCATGAGGCACAGGGCCAAGACTGATTTGCATATGGCTGGGTCCAAACTGGGGTGGTGTGGTGAGCAAAAGAATGATGGATTAAAACCAGATCCTTGTGACTGGGGGTGAATGTTTGCATTGTCCAACATTCCGTCCTTCAATTGTTTCTTTTGCATAGAAGGAGATGTGGCATCAAAGGAGCTGTGGCCTAGGAGAGCTGTGGCATAGAAGGAGCTGTGGCCTCTAAGGAGTTGTGGCCTAGAAGAACCTGTGGCGTAGAAGGAGATGCATCCTAGAAGGAGATGTGGCCATGAAGGAGCTGTAGCCTAGAAGGAGCTGTGGCCTAGAAGGAGCTGTGACCTAGAAGGAGCGTTGGCCTAGAAGGAGCGTTGGCCTAGAAGGAGCGTTGGCCTAGAAGGAGCTTTGACCTAGAAGGAGCTGTGGCTTAGAAGGAGCTGTGTCCTCATAGGAGATGTGGCCAAGAAGGAGCTGTGGCCTCATAGGAGATGAGGCCTAGAAGGAGCTGTGGCCTAGAGGGAGCTGTGGCCTAGAAGGTGATGTGGCTTAGAAGGAGCTGTGGCGTAGAAGGAGATGTGGCTTAGAAGGAGCTGTGACCTAAAAGAGAGACAGATGATGGACGGAATGCAGAACAAATCAAAACATTCACCCCAAGTCAAGAGATCTGGGTTAAATCCATCCTTCTTTTTTTCTCACCATGTCACCCCAGTTTAGACCCAGCCATATGCAAATCAGTCTTGACCCTGTGCCTCATGGGAACAGTCCAGACCGAACTGCCAAGCCAGGTCCTCCCTGGACCGGAAAGAAGCATCCTAGGACCGGTTTTGGGGTTTCACCCCTCATCAGTCAGGATAGCTTGATTCCAGTGGCTCAGTGAGCCCAGGACCCACATCTGGGCATACCCGGCGCACAATCGATTTAGGCCCAGATCTCTGTACTGGGGTGAATGTATGACATTGTTCTGCATTCTGTCCATCAATTGTTCTTTTTGCATTTTGTCACCCCGAGTGGGACCGGTATGCCCAGACGTGGGTCCCGCGCTCTCCATGTCAGTGGAGTCAAGCTATCCTGGCTGATGAGGGGTGAAACCCCGAAACCGGTCCTAGGATGTTGTTTCCAGTCCAGGGAAGACCCGTCCTGGCAGTTCGGGCTGGACTGTTTCCATTGGGCGCAGGGTCAAGACTGATTTGCATATGGCTGGGTTCAAACTGGAATGGCATGGGAGCAATAAAACGATGGATTTAGGCCCAGATCTCTGTACTGGGGTGAATGTATGACATTGTTCTGCATTCTGTCTATCAATTGTTCTTTTTGCATTTGTCACCCCGAGTGGGACGGGTATGCCCAGATGTGGTACCGTGCTCTCCGGGTATGCCCAGATGTGGTCCCATGCTCTCCATGCCGCTGGAGTCAAGCTATCCTGGCTGATGAGGTGTGAAACCCCGAAAACGATCCCAGGATGCTTGTTTCCAGTCAGGGAGAACCTGGCCTGGCAGTTCAGGCTGGACTGTTCCAATAGAGAGCAGGGCCAAGACAGATTTGCATATGGCTGGGTTCAAACTGGAGGGCTGGACTGTTCCCATAGGGAGCAGGGTCAAGACTGATTTGCATATGGCTGGGTTCAAACTGGAATGGCACGGGGAGCAATAAAACGATGGATTTAGGCCCAGATCTCTGTACTGGGGTGAATGTATGACATTGTTCTGCAATCTTTCCATCAATTGTTCTTTTTGCATTTGTCACCCCGAGTGGGACTGGTATGCCCAGACGTGGGTCCCGTGGCCTCCATGCCAGTGGAGTCAAGCTATCCTGGCTGATGAGAGGTGAAACCCCAAAACCGGTCCTAGAATGCTTGTTTCCAGTCCAGGGAGGACCTGGCCTGGCAGTTCGGGCTGGACTGTTCCCATTGGACACAGGGTCAAGACTGATTTGCATATGGCTGGGTCCAAACTGGAATGGCATGGGGAGCAAAAAAACGATGGATTTAGGCCCAGATCTCTGTACTGGGGTGAATGTATGACATTGTTCTGCATTCTGTCCATCAATTGTTCTTTTTGCACTAGAAGGAGCTGTGGCATCAAAGGAGCTGTGGCCTAGAAGGAGCTGTGGCCTAGAAGGAGCTGTGGCCTCGAAGGAGCTGTGGTCTCACACACAGAGAGGCCAACTTTGGAACTGGAGAACCAGGCTCAAATCCCAGCGTCTGCTCAACATCCCGTGATTCTGGGCAAACCACTTAACCTTCCTTTTCCCTAAAAAAACAACAGACTGTTAAATGTAATCTGTTGCGCGCATAAAGCGCTCTAAAGCCCTTGGGCTAAGCTGACGCTGCTTAACAACTGCATAGAAAGAGAGTAAAGCGGAGCATTGGACTTGAGATATAGTTACTGCACAGAAGGCTAAACTCTGCATTTCAGGAGGGGAGCTTTTTAAGCACAAAATTCGGAACCTTGGATCTAATTGGCGCGGTCTCCGAATGGCAGGTGAAGTGTTTTAAAGCCAGGGTGTCGAGGCACGTAAAACAGAAAAAGCAGAACACAGAACAACTACATTCCGAACTTTTTGCAAGTTCCCCAAAACAGTCACGGAGCGCCAGTTTCGGGGCGCTCTGCGAGGCCCGCTCTGCCCCTCAAGGGGGTACTCACCTTCGAGCAGAACTCCCTGGCTCGGGGCACCTGCTCGACTGAGGTCTCACTACTGGCACCAAACCCAAGTGTCCTTGGACCCGGCGGGTCCTTGGTACCACCAGGAGAGAGCGGACTCTTGCCGTGCACAACAGGTGCCAGGACGCTGCCTTCAAGGCACGTCCCTTCATTCAGCCAGACATCACTCGAGTATTGAGGATGTGAGGAAGTCATTCACTCGAGGCTTTAGGAAGTCATTCACTCGAGGTTTGAGGATTTGAAGAAGTCATGAATGAAGTCATGTCGGAAAGAACATGCTGCGGCTGACGGAGTCTTGGGTGGGTGTGGGGTGTGTGTGTGTGGGGTGGGGGGAGGGGGGGGGGGAGAAAATCCCTCAGAGGATTTCCTTCTGAATTCACCATTTCCTCCAGAAATCCGACGTTTTCAGAAGGAGATATATCCAGGGCTTTAAGTGGGATGAAAAAACTGGGGGGTCTCTCGAAGAGGCGTGGTCGATATAATTAAGGGCGTGGCTTAAAACATTTATGCTAAAAATCTGTGTCAGCATAATGTGCCTCCCGACTGGTATTTCGCTGCTTCTGTTATTGCCTCCACATAAGTAACATAACCAGGGTTGGATTGGGATTAAAAATCGGCCGGGCACGCAAAAAAAAAGTGGCCACATTTGCATATTGCCTTTCCGCAAAAACTGCTTCTGCGAAATTTGATGAAAAAAAAAAAGGGGGGGGGGTTAAAAAAATGCGCGGATTAGTTTACACTGGTGAAACACACCTGAAAACAAGTGAGGCCACTTCTGCTCAGGCCCCCTGCCCCCGCTCAATATGCATATATTAATTGGCCGGCCCAGCAAGAGAAAGGGAGTGACACCTCTGCCCCTTGATTGAAGGGAGGTAATGGACGCCCATCTGCCTCCAGAAAGGCCACTCAGGCACCCACTGGGCTGCTGTCGGCACCGAACAACAAAGAAACTGCCCAAATCGGCCCCCCAGACTGCTCAAAAAAGCAGCCCACAGCTGGAACTCAGACACCGGCCCCTCGGGCATTGCCGGAGTGCCTGCGTTACCAATCCGACGCTGAACATAACACCTACAACAAGCTAGGGCTATTGGCTTTGTCAAAGGTTGTTAGTTGCATAAGATAAATATACTACATGCAAACATACAACTATGGCTTCGTTGTATATAATATTGAAAATGCTTTAGTTCTTGTGCAAGAGATTGTGGCGTAATGGCTAGAGCTGCCAACTTTGGAGCTGAGGAAGCAGGTTTGAGGCTCACTTAAAGCCCTGCCTGCCCACACACTATACTATCTCTGTGCGCAGGGCTTATTGTAGTGTTCTACCAGCACCCTCCGCCCCTAAGTGCCTAAGTTCATCGCTATCAGATGTGTCCGGATCAGACAGGCAGCTTCAAGGCATCACATAACCTCGCATTTATAATTCCTATTAATGTAGTTTATTTACCTCAAGCACTTAGAACAAATGTATGCAGGGATTTTCTTGGAAGCGTAAAACTAATCAAAATTAATTAACAATAAAATATACCCACTGAATTAACCACTAATCTTGGGTTTTGGAGTAGCATGCTACTAACAGTAAAGCGCCTCAACTCCTCGTTATGGGTAGTAAGTGCTAATAAATTCAATTGCAAATATCAATGCACAGTCGTGCATGTGACCTCACGCAGAGGCGACAGGCCTTGAGTGGCGCAGTATCGAGCCGTGCAATAAATGCAGAGTGTGAAGTAAGGGGCAGATTTACAAGCCCCTTGCGCCACTTTTGCGTCACTTTTCCCATGTTAAAAATGACACAAAAGTGGCGCAAGGGGCTTGTAAATCTGCCCCTACGTGTGGAAATGGAACCACATGCTCTTTGACCTTGAGACATCACAGAAATGGCATCACTTGACCTTTGACCTCCATTAAAGTCCATTATGCCCCTTTCAATACATCCTTGATTGAACACCAGAGGCTTCAGGGCGCTAGTGAGCTGTGATTGACAGCACATACAGCAGTCATTAGTTAAGGGAGCAGAGCCTGTAGGCATGCCTACTACTGACAGATCAGTGGTCACTGGGGTTACCAGGCCTTTAAGAGGGTAGGGTCTCCTGGGCCCCAGGCCCGGTAAGAATGAAACATGGACATTGAAACGGGTCCCGAACGGGCCCTATATTCATGTCCTTAACCTCACAGGAAAAAACACTGATCGATTTCTGAACAATGAATGTAAAATTGGTAAGGAACTTCAAGTCAGCGATTGGGGGTCAGATGTGCTCTCTGATTCCCAGGTTGCAACCACAACAATACTTGGAATGTACCAAACCCCTCCTCCGACCCAGTAGCAGGTTACCAAACCGCAGAATGGGTTTAGAAAGGATGCTCACCTGTTTGGAAGGGGTGTGTTTAGACGTCCATTCCAAGTAAGAACCCATCATGATATGGCTCAACGCTTTTTTTGACCAAAATGTTAACAACTCCCAACATGGGGTGATATCCCATTTGCAAAATGTAATGGGTCACCTTTACCTTGTAACAGTAAAAAAAAAAATGTTGGGGAGTGAGCAGTGTGTGGAGGGGACAATTGTCTAATCTCAAAAAACTTTTGAAATAGTTTCAAACTTTTTTTTTTAAATGTCGTCCCGTTTCCATTGAAAAGAAGAATTTTTTTTTTTTTAAAAAGCGACCATGACACTCAGCGCGCCCCATACATGTGATGCCCGTCAATCCTAGAGAGTCACCATTGGCCACCAACCTCATGAATATTGATGAGATGGGTCGGATTGCGATCCACTACGACTTGGAATTTTGTGAACCAAGCTGTACATAGGCCAGTTCACAAAATTCTCCACTTCTTGCAAAAATGCTGGTTGCAATTTCCGATCAATATTCTCTGACCAGATATTCGTATATCTCGCCCTTTCTTTCTCATACATGTGAGTCGCCGATGGGTGAGCTCAGAGAGGCGATAGGCGTCCATGACTGGCGTGACTGAGATCTCCTAAGGGACGGCGCATTGCAGTGCAAATTTTTCATAATGCCTGCCACTGGGCCATAAGAGATGTTCTGACTATAATCCTCCTTAAAGAGGGTCACAGTTGTTGATACTAACCCTAGCAGTAGTGTGTGTGTTTGTGTGTGTTTGCGTGTTTGTGTGTGTGCATGTTTGTGTGAGTGTGTGTGCGTTTGTGTGTGTGTTTGTGTGTGTGCGTTTTTTGTGTGTTTTTGTGTGGGTGTGTTTGTGTGTGTGTGCGTTTGTGTGTGTGTTTCTGTGTATATGTGCATGTGTGTGTTTGTGTGGGGGTGTGTGTGTGTTTTCTGTGTGTTTTTGTGTGTGTGTGCGTTTGTGTGTGTTTCTCTGTATATGTGCATGTGTGTGTTTTTTGTGGGTGTGTGTGTGTGTTTCTGTGTATATATGCATGTGTGTTTGTGTGGGTGTGTGTGTGTTTGTGTGTGCATCCAGAAGCCCCCGTGTGTGTGTGACTAACAGCCCCCCTGCAGAACAAGAACCCTGGTGACCCGGGGAGCACCCCACACCTCAGGTAGTCATGGCTGGCTACAAGTGGTCTGGCAGGAGGGTGATTTTTGATTATCGTTCTGTGCAGAGTGACTGTGTGTGCATTATTCTTTGTACTCCTCATCACTGGCCTTTGTGTTTGGGACTTGTGACCAAATTCAAACCTGGGAAGTAAAAAAAAATAGAGGTTGAGGAAGGTGAGTTTTCCCACTTGGGTCAATGGTGGCATTTTGCTTGTTAGGAAGTTAAAATGAGTCCAGGTAGGATGACACTCACCAGAAGAGGAGGGGGAGGCAGAGGGGAGCAGGGTGTCCCGGGGGGTGGGGTGCTGCAAGAGTCCGGAGGGACAGAACAATGCAAGGAGGGAGGGAGGGCTGCAGGAGTGGGGGGACATTTAGGAGGTAGGATGGGAGGGGTGGTATCAGGAATCAGCAGTGAGAGCCCCCCCCCCCCCATGTGCCTCTCATCTCCCAGCAGAATTCCTAGTGTGCCATACACTCGAGCAGTGGTTCCCAACCTGTGGTCCGGCGACCCCTGGGGGTCCGCGGAGCACACCACTACTTAGAAAATCAAAGAGATTCACAGATTAATAAAGTGTTTATAAATAAAGAAGCCAAATGTACAATTGAAAATTTTAAACGCACTGTAAATGTGAAGGAATGTGAAACTGGAGGCTAAAAATGACATTAGTATCCTCAGATTGATTTGCGGGAGCAGTGCGGGTGCATACAACAGAATATAGTATGGACAATGAGTGGCCTCAATTGAATTTAGAAAAGCTCCAACCTTCCTATTAAAATTTAATTTTGATTTTTTTAAATGTATATGTGTTTGAAAATTAAATAAAATGTGTTATCATTTGTGTATTTGTGTGATGAATGCTTTTTTCTGTATTTTTGGTGTATTGGTTTGCGGTTCAATCACCCACAATGCTTAGACCTGGTCCCCGGCTTCCAGTTATGACTCGTGGAGGGTCCCTGGGTTCCAGTAATGATTAAGTGGGGGTCCCCCGGTCCCAGCAAAGATTAAGTGGGGGTCCCCAGAAGTAAAAAGGATGGGAACCACTCAGGGCTTTAAGTGGGATGAAAAAACTGGGGGGTCTCTCAAGGGGCATGGTCAATGTAATTAAGGGCGTGGCTTAAAAACACCTAAGCTAAAAATCTGTGCTTAGCATAGTGTGCCGCCCGACTTGCATTTTGCTGTTTCTGTCACTGCATCCAGATATATGATACAACAAGTAACATACCTACAACAAGTCAGGACTATTGGCTTTGTCAATGGTTGTTAGTTGCATAAGATAAATAAGCAGCAACTATGGCTTGTATATAATATTGAAAAAGCTTCCACTTAAAGCCCTGGTGACACCGCAACAACAATGTTGGTGCTCCTGAGTTTTAAAAAGAGAAGGGAAATCCAGAGAGAAAATTACTCTCTTTAAAGGATTTCCCTTCCCCTACAACGCTTACCTGACATGACGTAACTTATCCACTAGTGAGAAGTGTGAGCACGCGCACATCGATGTGCCTGCTGTCACTGCAGTCCGAAAAAAAAACAGACCGTCTGTGCCAGGGCACAAAATAGAGCCTGATAGAGACCCGTTTCGAGGCCTCCTTTAAAAAACAACTGCCGGTGCTCAGCACCGGTGAGACCCGGCCCACTTCAAGCTCTGGAACCACTACAGAGTAAGACTCTTCCCATTATACCTGTTCCGCACTCCCACAAATGTAACACCCCCCTGCACGTCAGCTTGAGGGGGGCCCGACGCACAAATGTTTGCTCAGGGAGGCTCAGCGTTATGAAGTGTGAAGACCCCTGACTGCCTTGTATGTACTCCGAGCCCACGTCAGCGCACTGGAAGGGAACGGATAACTCTCCCGAGCAGAGGCCCCTAAATCCGCGCTGCTGCCACTCAAGCGCCAAGCAGGCAAACTCGGCGCTCTGATGGATGGAGCCCAGGCAGGCGCAGGAAGTGACACGCTCACTCCATCTTCTGGCAGCCGCCGTCTCAGCGATGCATCTGAGCGGCTCGGATCCCTCACGCAAGATTTACGAGCTCGGGCGCTGGTCCCGCGGCTGAGACACAGTTTATGCTCTTTTGTTCCCAGGGTGGAGATGTTTGCCGTCGGTGCGTAGTTCATGCCATGGTAGACGGCACCAGCAGTGGTGACGTCAGAGCTGTGGCGTCATCCCCTTCTGCAAGTTGAAAATAATTCATTTACTGATTCCGGTACGCAAAGTTACAACATTTATGTAAGCAGCATCTGTAGTGGCAGTTGTTTTCCATACATTTGATCTTATGTAGATTTTCTTCGCCAATCTGACTTTTATGGTTTTTTGCAAAAGCCGAATAAAGTTGTTGATTCCAGTAACAACATATAGATATTGTTTTCATCCAGTTGCTCATGAGTAAGATCTGTGCTCTGGGAAAGCACCTGGGAGGTTGTGGCACCTTATCCCAGAACGCTTTGGGAATCAAATTCTGTCTGAAAAGCTGACGAAGGGGCGGGACCGACCCAATCATGACACAATGACAACAAGGCAAAGTTCAGCTTGTTGTAAGCGTGATGGTGAACTCATGGCTGTAGAAAGCCAGCATGGTTGTTTGCTTCGGAAACATTCCCCTGCAAGCAACAACAACAAGGTGATGGGTGGAATGCTTGGATTACTCTCACCCACTGGCACTCCTTCGGGGCGCATTCTATTCCAGCGTTTTTCGCACACCATGTCACTCTAGGCAAGGGTCCGCATTATGCAAATCAGTATATTCCACACCACAAAATTGAACTAGGCAGTCAAGGCTTGTGCTCTTGTGCAGAAGAAGAAAAGGAAAAGGGGTGCTCCATCAGAGAGGCTGAAGGGGTGGTGAAAGTCAAGACTTGGCAGGGGTGGTTTCCGTTCACCAGGGCCCGCTGGTGCAGCCACAGTGGGCGCTGACCTGGTGAGGGGGAGTTGGTGCACTCTGTGTTCAGCAAAAACTTAGGATTTAAAAACACCTTCAGCAGAGTTCCTTGTGAGTCCAGTTTAAGCAGCATTAACAATGTCAACAGAACTCTTGTGATTAATGTTCCTGCTGGAGAGAGACATGGAGTTTTGTCTAGGGGCACTATTCACTCTCCATAAAGTAGCTCAGAGGGTTAGTGTGCCTGCTGCAAAGAACGGGTACCGTGCAGATCACAGATCTGTATTTTGTATGGATAGTTGAGTGGAGTACTGCTTTCGTCACAGAGATCCTTGTGTTACCGCAGTTCATTAGATATAACCCTAATATAGAACAGTGACTGTGACGAACTGTCATCAAAGCGCTGCCTGCAATCTGCATAAACTGGGTTAGGACGTTATGGTTTATCCCCAGTCTTTCATTATCTATTCCTAATGCTGCTGTAAAGTGTTTGTTTGGGTTGATATACATTCTTATTAGTAAAGTCAGCCTTTACTAGTGCTTTAAAACAAATGAAAGGTATGTGAGAGAGTGTCTATGGAGAGATGACTTGCACTTTTTCCCCGTGCTCGTGAGGGAATCTGAGGAGATGGTCACGGGGTTGAGGGCACCAAAAGTGACTGTCGCACCGGGTGCCAACAGCTCTGAAGCCCGCCCTGAGCGCGACTACCTGAGAAGCCCGGTCTTCAGCTTCTTGTGGAATTCAAGAAGTGAGGAGGAGGCTCTCATGTGCAGCAGCAGGTCGTTCCAAGGGCCGTTCCAAGGGCCGTTCCAAGGGTCGTTCCAAGGGTCGTTCCAAGGGCCGTTCCAAGGGTCGTTCCAAGGGTCGTTCCAAGCGTCGTTCCAAGGGTCGTTCCAAGCTTTAGGACCAATTTGAAAGGCTCGACCATCGGATCTGGTTTCCCGTATGCGTGGGATGTGTGCAAGTAGGAGTCTAGATGAGCAGAGGTGTCTGGAATGTTTGTGAAAGCAGATGTGATTGTTGAGGTATGCTGGGCCAGTGTCATGTAGTGCCTTGAAAGTGTGGGTGAGGAGTTTGAATTGTGTTCGTGTGTGAATAGAGAACCAGTGGAGCTCCTTCAAGTGTGCTGTGATGTGAGTGCAGCACGGGAGGTTGAAAGTGATTCTAGTCGCTGAGTTCTGAATGGTATGCAGCATTCTGGTAAGTTTTTTGTTGATTCCCGGCATAGAGGTTGTCCCCGTATTCCAGCTTGCTTGTGACGAGGTCAGGAGTGACGGTTTTTGACAGTGCTGATTGGGCACCATTTGAACACTTTCCTCAGCATCTTCAGGGCATGGAAGCATGAGGCGGTGATGGCAATGACCTGGGCAGTCATTTTGAGTTTTCTGTCAATGACAATCTCAAGTTTCTTGGCGTGGGTGGTGGGGTAAGTGTTGGTTCTAGTTTCATGGTGTGGGTGGTGGGGTGAGTGTTGGCCCTAGTATCTTGGCGTGGGTGCTGGGGTGAGTGTTGGTTCTAGTTTCATGGTGTGGGTGGTGGGGTGAGTGTTGGTTCTAGTTTCATGGTGTGGGTGGTGGGGTGACTGTTGGCCCTAGTATCTTGGCGTGGGTGGTGGGGTGAGTGTTGGTCCTAGCTCAGTTGTCCACCAGGAGGAGTCCCACAATGATGTGCTCTTCCCGAAGATCACAATTTCGGTCTTGTTGGTGTTCAACTTCAGACACTTGGTGATCACCCTGTGGGTGATTTTAGTCATGCAGTCATTGAACTGGATCTGGGGACTGAGCGTCTTGTCTGGGGGGAAGACAATAAGTGGTACCTCGTTGCATTCTGTTCACTTGTAGAGAGACAGTAGCGGTGGAGAAAGTAGAGACGTGGAAGTGTTATGTTCTGTTCACTTGTAGAGAGGCAGAAGTGGTGGTGGAAGTAGAGAGGTGGAAGTGTTGTGTTCTGTTCACTTGTGGAGAGGCAGAAGCAGTGGTGGAAGTAGAGAGGTGGAAGTGTTGTGTTCTGTTCACTTGTAGAGAGGCAGAAGCGGTGGAGGAAGTGGAGATTTGGAAGTGTTGTGTTCTGTGAACTTGTAGGGAGCCTGAAGCAGTAGAGGTAGTAGAGAGGTGGATGTGTTGTGTTCTTTGCACTTGTAGAGAGCCTGAAGTGGTGGAGGTAGTAGAGAGGTGGACGTGTTGTGTTCTATGCACTTGTAGAGAGCCTGAAGTGGTGGAGGTAGTAGAGAGGTGGATGTGTTGTGTTCTATGCACTTGTAGAGAGCCTGAAGTGGTGGAGGTAGTAGAGAGGTGGACGTGTTGTGTTCTATGCACTTGTAGAGAGGCAGAAATGGTGTTGGAAGTAGAGAGGTAGAAGTGTTGTGTTCTGTTCACTTGTAGAGAGGCAGAAGCGGTGGAGGAAGCAGAGGGGCGAACATGTGTTCTGTGTTCTGTGCACTTGTAGTGAGGTAGAAGCGGTGTGTTCTGTGAACCTGTAGAGAGGCAGAAGCGGTGTTGGAAGCAGAGAGGTGAACATGTTGTGTTCTGTTCACTTGTAGAAAGACTGAAGCGGTGGTGGAAGCAGAGAGGTGAACATGTTGTGTTCTGTGCACCTGTAGAGAGGCTGAAGTGGTGGAAGAAGTAGAGAGGTGAAAGTGTTGTGTTCTGTTCACTTGTAGAGAGGCAGGAGCGGTGGTGGAAGCAGAGACGTGGAAGTGTTGTGTTCTGTTCACTTGTAGAGAGGAAGAAGTGGTGGTGGAAGTGGAGATTTGGAAGTTTTGTGTTCTGTTCACTTGTAGAGAGGCAGAAGCGGTGGAGGAAGTGGAGATTTGGAAGTGCTGTGTTCTGTTCACTTGTAGAGAGCCTGAAACAGTGGAGGTAGTAGAGAGGTGGATGTGTTGTGTTCTGTTCACTTGTAGAAAGACTGAAGTGGTGGTGGAAGCAGAGAGGTGACATGTTGTGTTCTGTGCACTTGTAGAGAGCCTGAAGTGGTGGAGGTAGTAGAGAGGTAGAAGTGTTGTGTTCTATGCACTTGTAGAGAGGCAGAAATGGTGTTGGAAGTAGAGTGGTAGAAGTTTTGTGTTCTGTTCACTTGAAGAGAGGCAGAAGCGGTGGAGGAAGCAGAGAGGTGAACATGTGTTCTGTGCACTTGGAGTGAGGTAGAAGCGGTGTGTCTGTGCACCTGTAGAGAGGCAGAAGCGGTGTTGGAAGCAGAGAGGTGAGCGTGTTGTGTTCTGTTCACTTGTAGAAAGACTGAAGTGGTGGTGGAAGCAGAGAGGTGACATGTGTTCTGTGCACTTGTAGAGAGGCTGAAGTGGTGGAAGAAGTAGAGAGGTGAAAGTGTTGTGTTCTATGCACTTGTAGAGAGCCTGAAGTGGTGGAGGTAGTAGAGAGGTAGAAGTGTTGTGTTCTATGCACTTGTAGAGAGGCAGAAGTGGTGGTGGAAGTAGGGACATGGAAGTGTTGTGTTCTGATCTCTTGTAGAGAGGCAGAAGCGGTGGAGGAAGTGGAGATTTGGAAGTGCTGTTCTGTTCACTTGTAGAGAGCCTGAAACAGTGGAGGTAGTAGAGAGGTGGATGTGTTGTGTTCTATGCACTTGTAGAGAGCCTGAAGTGGTGGAGGTAGTAGAGAGGTGGACATGTTGTGTTCTACGCACTTGTAGAGAGGCAGAAATGGTGTTGGAAGTAGAGTGGTAGAAGTTTTGTGTTCTGTTCACTTGAAGAGAGGCAGAAGCGGTGGAGGAAGCAGAGAGGTGAACATGTGTTCTGTGCACTTGGAGTGAGGTAGAAGCGGTGTGTTCTGTGCACCTGTAGAGAGGCAGAAGTGGTGTTGGAAGCAGAGAGGTGAGCGTGTTGTGTTCTGGTCGCTTGTAGAAAGGCTGAAGCGGTGGTGGAAGCAGAGAGGTGACATGTTGTGTTCTGTGCACTTGTAGAGAGGCTGAAGTGGTGGAAGAAGTAGAGAGGTGAAAGTGTGTTCTGTTCACTTGTAGAGAGGCAGGAGCGGTGGTGGAAGCAGAGAGGTGAACGTGTTGTGTTCTGTTCACTTGTAGAGAGGCAGAAGTGGTGGAGGAAGTGGAGAGGTGGAAGTGTTGTGTTCTGTTCACTTGTAGAGAGGCACAAGCAGTGGTGGAAATAGAGAGGTGGAAGTGTGTTCTGTTCACATGTAAAGAGGCAGAAGCAGTGTGTTCTGTGCCCTTGTAGAGAGGCAGAAGCAGTGGAAGAAGTAGAGAGGCGGAAGTGTGTTCTGTTCACTTGTAGAGAGCCTGAAACAGTGGAGGTAGTAGAGAGGTGGATGTGTTGTGTTCTATGCACTTGTAGAGAGCCTGAAGTGGTGGAGGTAGTAGAGAGGTGGACATGTTGTGTTCTATGCACTTGTAGAGAGGCAGAAATGGTGTTGGAAGTAGAGTGGTAGAAGTTTTGTGTTCTGTTCACTTGAAGAGAGGCAGAAGCGGTGGAGGAAGCAGAGAGGTGAACATGTGTTCTGTGCACTTGGAGTGAGGTAGAAGCGGTGTGTTCTGTGCACCTGTAGAGAGGCAGAAGCGGTGTTGGAAGCAGAGAGGTGAGCGTGTTGTGTTCTGGTCGCTTGTAGAAAGGCTGAAGCGGTGGTGGAAGCAGAGAGGTGACATGTTGTGTTCTGTGCACTTGTAGAGAGGCTGAAGTGGTGGAAGAAGTAGAGAGGTGAAAGTGTGTTCTGTTCACTTGTAGAGAGGCAGGAGCGGTGGTGGAAGCAGAGAGGTGAACGTGTTGTGTTCTGTTCACTTGTAGAGAGGCAGAAGTGGTGGAGGAAGTGGAGAGGTGGAAGTGTTGTGTTCTGATCTCTTGTAGAGAGGCACAAGCAGTGGTGGAAATAGAGAGGTGGAAGTGTGTTCTGTTCACATGTAAAGAGGCAGAAGCAGTGTGTTCTGTGCCCTTGTAGAGAGGCAGAAGCAGTGGAGGAAGTAGAGAGGCGGAAGTGTGTTCTGTTCACATGTAAAGAGGCAGAATCTGTGATGGAAGTGGAGAGGTGGAAGTGTTGTGCTCTGTTCACTGGTAGAGAGGCGGAAGCGGTGGGGGAAGTAGAGAGGTGGACATGTTATGTTATGTTCACTTGTAGAGAGACAGAAGCAGTGGTGGAAGTAGAGTGGTGGAAGTGTTGTGTTCTGTTCACTTGAAGAGAGGTAGAAGCGGTGGTGGAAGTGGAGAGGTGGAAGTGTTGTGCTCTGTTCACTTGTAGAGAGGCGGAAGCGGTGGTGGAAGTAGAGAGGTGGACATGTTATGTTATGTTCACTTGTAGAGAGACAGAAGCAGTGGTGGAAGTAGAGTGGTGGAAGTGTTGTGTTCTGTTCACTTGAAGAGAGGTAGAAGCGGTGGTGGAAGTAGAGAGGTGGAAGTGTTGTGTTCAGTTCTGTCGTGTAGTTCCTACAGATCTATATAGGATCTGCATGTTTAGACAACATAAACTAAGGGTTTGGTGTCCAGACTGATTCCAGACACCCACAAAGGATATGTTAGTCTGTAGACCAGCTAGCTCACAGTGCCACTATGAGCCCCTCTTACCAAGGAGCGATTAGTTTCTGACAACTATCGAGCAGGACAACCCTGACCCCTCAGGGATCGTGGAAACAGTACACTACTTTTGCTCAGTCACTCGTGCTCACTTTGTCTCAGAGAGATACTCAGAATAAACGGTGGGGACGTTTTCAAAAGCATTTATTGAACCAGCGTCATTCTAGTGTAAAATACGTGTGCTGCAACAACCATTAACCAATCAAATAAGGGGGCCCCTGAAGAAAATGAACGTAGAGGCCAGCAGGGGAAAATCTAGTAAGCTCAAAAAGAAAGGTACTCTACCTATCTAATTTTATGAACACAGGATGTGACTGATGGATCAAAAAGCCCAAAGATAAAGGAATGAATCCACAAAAAGACAAAAAAAGAAAAAAGAATATTTATAATTCAAAATTCACTTTATTAGCTACAAAATACATAATATCAAAATTATTTTTAAATAGCATGAGAGAATCAAGCCAAGACACTTCCCACATAACATTCATTCAAAACACAATCAAACCCACGATCATATTCACAAATGCTCCAAACCAATCAACCAACATAACACTAACAATGACAACAGTGATAGCAAAAAACAATCCACATGTATATACAGATAAATGCATGAGCATATATAAGACTAATATCTGTGTATCAAAAAAGAGAGAAAGAAAAAGGTCAAAAAAATATAAAGGTACAATGGATAACTCGGATAATGAATGAGATAATTATGCAGGAAAGACTCATAAGGATTTTAACAAATAAATTTAACAAATCACCAAGGATTAATAAGGGGGCTGACGTAGTTTGGAGAAATCCAACTATACAAAATCAAGCGCCGACGCGCCTTTCGGTGTAGACCCGGATGTGGGCATCACCTTCTTCAGGGCGCACAAACAAATACGTGAACAACAGTGGGGAGTGCCTGAGTCAGACAAGAGATTCAAGCGTATACACGGTAGGCCAGTGAATGGTACATGATGGACTGACTGTCTCAACTGAAGGCATGTTACACCATATATGATCGTTCAAGAATAGCAGAGTTACTCTGAACCCCAGCTTGTGAGCCAAGATAGAAGGCCCATCTCATGGAGAAGATGATTCATATCCAGTAAATGAAAAAATGATAGACGAATACATAAAAGGAGTCTCGTTTTGGGATGTGTTGCATGAGGACCCAAATATGAAATAAAGCTCAGTTAAACAATCCTCAATGCTAGGACAGAGAATGGCTGTCAACGATATATAAATGAATGAATTCTTCTTCCAAGCAGAGATGAGGGAGAAGAAACGACAACCGCAACACTAGCGTATATTACATGATATTGGTAAATAGGATGCGGCAAAACACACCAAACGGGTAAACTGCACCAGGAACGATTTCCGTGTGGAATGCATTCTGAGCTTTATTTCATATTTGGGTCCTCATGCAACACATCCCAAAACGAGACTCCTTTTATGTATTCGTCTATCATTTTTTCATTTACTGGATATGAATCATCTTCTCCATGAGATGGGCCTTCTATCTTGGCTCACAAGCTGGGGTTCAGAGTAACTCTGCTATTCTTGAACGATCATATATGGTGTAACATGCCTTCAGTTGAGACAGTCAGTCCATCATGTACCATTCACTGGCCTACCGTGTATACGCTTGAATCTCTTGTCTGACTCAGGCACTCCCCACTGTTGTTCACGTATTTGTTTGTGCGCCCTGAAGGAGGTGGTGCCTACATCCGGGTCTACACCGAAACGCGCGTCGGCGCTTGATTTTGTATAGTTGGATTTCTCCAAACTACGTCAGCCCCCTTATTAATCCTTGGTGATTTGTTAAATTTATTTGTTAAAATCCTTATGAGTCTTTCCTGCATAATTATCTCATTCATTATCCGAGTTATCCATTGTACCTTTATATTTTTTGACCTTTTTCTTTCTCTCTTTTTGATACACAGATATTAGTCTTATATATGCTCATGCATTTATCTGTATATACATGTGGATTGTTTTTGCTATCACTGTTGCCATTGTTAGTGTTATGTTGGTTGATTGGTTTGGAGCATTTGTGAATATGATCGTGGGTTTGATTGTGTTTTGAATGAATGTTATGTGGAAGTGTCTTGGCTTGATTCTCTCATGCTATTTAAAAATAATTTTGATATTATGTATTTTGTAGCTAATAAAGTGAATTTTTGAATTATAAATATTCTTTTTTCTTTTTTTGTCTTTTTGTGGATTCATTCCTTTATCTTTGGGCTTTTTGATCCATCAGTCACATCCTGTGTTCATAAAATTAGATAGATAGAGTACCTTTCTTTTTGAGCTTACTGCAACAACCATTAGACAGAAACAGATATATACGATTATGAGCATCAGCAGAGTAAAGAAAAAGTAGAATTCAACCATAGTGCTAAGACAATGAATATATGCAGGCATATAGATACATGACAGTAATACTGCGTACTCCTACGATACAAACCCTAACTAAATGTACCTATGTGAACCTAGCATGTGTGTAGGTGTATATCCAAGAATCCACTCAGGATAGAGCCAAGCCCATTAACTGATGTGGGAGATCGAAGGACCCCGTCTTGGTCTCGAGATGGACACCCCACAAGGGATGTCAGACCACTGCGTGCTGGAGTGTCTGCATGCAGGAACCTCAGCGTCTCGCGTCAGCGTGTCAGCATGGAAGTCTTTTTCTCCTCTGGTTTGTGCAGTGAAGATGTAGTGCTTATATACCCGAAAGGTACCCTCAGGGGTTCTACCTAGAAGTGTACTATGGGCATGTTGGGCAAGGATGACGATAGAGGTGACCCTTATACAGAGGTATTATGCAGAAGATGGAAATCCCGCTGTGATACTGAGAATCCTCATGCATAATACATGAGGCTAGTTTTCAGAGAAAACCACATGACAGTCATGTAGCACCAAACTAGGTAAAAGGTCAGTGCCAGAGTCATTATGTAGAACAATGGTAGGACAGATGTAGGTAAAAGGTTGTGTAACTACCTAGCCCTATGTTGGGGTACACTGGGGTTCATAGCAGTTTACTTGTAGAGGGACAGAAGCTGTAATGCTTCATAAATTTGATACGTGAGCGCACCTATTCAAGCTCCTCTGTGCAACGTGAGAAAACATTTTCTATGTTTTTCAGCCTACTCTCACTTCCTATTGGATTCTGAAGTGTTTTTTTAAACTACTGGAGTGTTTAAAAGTGTTATTTTAACAAGGCACTGTTTAATCATCTATTTCCTTAGAGGTTTAATTCACAAGAGTGAGTCATTGTTAGTGTCACTATGCAGAATGTAACACCTCTTCAATCTTTTTGATGAGTCAAGGTGAACATCCTTTAAAATGGATAAAGTGAAAAAATGTATTAGCACACTATGAGAGAGTAGGCTGGCTGCACATCCTTGAGTGCTGAAAGAAAAACATCGCTACTTTTGCATTGTTTAGGACCTGAGGGACAGGAGGTCTTTGAGCATTTACCTTACCAGCTGATGAATGTCAAGATCTGAATGAGTATGAAATCACATTGAGAAACTTAGATTCACAGAATTTGCCAAAAAAGTCTACAGTTCTAGAGAGATATCACTTTGACAAACGTTTACAGAGGTCAGGTGAAACGGTAGAGGATTATATGACTTTGTTACGGAAATTGGCATTGACGTGCAATTTTGGTTGAAGAAATGAAGAATGATTGAGAGATCAACTTATGCTGGGATGTAATCTGGAAAAAGCAAAGGAGTCCTTTATGCAAAAGGAGAATCCATCTCTAACTGAAGTGGTTACGGTGGCCAAAGCAAGTGACCACAGTCGTGCATGTGTTTAAGAGGTAAAAAAGGGTGTGTGAAAGCAATGGAAAGGAAAATGAAGTTGATTTGGTTAATTCACAAAAGGATAGTAAAGAAACTATAGGGAATCAGAAGGTCTGGAACGAGGCTGAAAAAAGATGGAAAGAAAAGTAAAGGCTGCTGATTTAGGTGCAGAGTTTGGTCATTTTGCGGATTATAAGGACTGTACTGGATGGGACTACATGCAAAATTTTTGAAAGGAAAGGACATTTTACAAAGTGCTGTAGAACTACTAACATGACAAAAAAGAAAATTCAGGACATTATGTGTGACGAGGATTTGTTGTGTGATGAAATTATCTTACAGGTGAAGGAAAGGGCAAGTAGTCCCATGGTAGTTGTGCAAAGCAAAGGTGTGCCAGTCCCCATGCTATTTGATTCAGTGGCAAAAACAACGTTGATTTCCAGGGAAGTGTGTGAGAAAGTTTTGGTATTTAAGGTGAAACTATACAAGTCAGACATCTGTCCGAAAGGTTATGTGGGTGAACCCATCAAGTTGTTGGGTTATTTCAATGGGTCCATTCAGTTCAAAGACAGATTTACCTTAGGGAAACTATATGTTTCAATGAGAAATTATGCCCTCATTAGTTGGTTTCACCAAAAATATTTAATGATTTATCTTGACCCGAATGAGAGTCCAGCTGTTAGATTGAAACATGTTGAACATGTTAACAAAATAGGTAGTAGAAGACCAAATTATAAGCAAGAATTTGCTGAAAATTTTCAAGGGGAGCTAGGATGCTTGAAAAGTTACATTCATAAGATCAAGGTAAAAAAGGGCGCAACACTTATGGTGAACAAGGCCAGAGGTGTACCCATAATGGTTAAAGACAAGGTGAGGATTGAATTGGAAAAACTAAAGGAAAGTGGCATAATCGAAGAGGTTGAGGTGAATGAATGGCTTGCCTCTGTGGTCATGGTGAAGAAGACAAATGGTGATGTGACACTCTGTGTAGACTTGTGTGAATTGAATAAAAGCATTGTGGTAGATAACTATCCTCTACCAAACATCTTTGGGCTACTGTCCATGTTAAAGCGGGCAAAATGTTTTTTATCCATTGATCACAACTCAGCATACCATCATGCGAGTTTACACCAGGACTCTCAAGAGTTGACGGCTATTCTCACGTTTTCTGGTACCTTTAAATTCCTCAGGATGCCATTTGGTCTCATTTCAGCAGCAGCAGCATTTCAACGAGTGATGGAAAGGGTGCTGAAGGGAGTGAATAGAGTCAAAATATATCAGGATGGTGTACTGGTATATGGAGTGCATGTGGACAAACACAACCAGTGAAAGCGTGAGGTGCTCCAGAGATTGAGAGAATACAGGTTGACTTTAAAGGCCAATAAGTGTAGATTTAATCTGGATGAAATTAACTAGCTGGGCCATAAAGTCACACCTTCTAGTATTGAGCCTAAAAGTGACTTGGTTGACACAATCGGTAACTTAGCTTGCCGAAGTGCAAAGAAGAAGTTGTCAAAAACATGGGCATGACAGCATATTATAGTGTATTTGTCTTAAATTTAGCAGAAAAAACAAAAATATGAGGCTACTATTAAAATAGGGTGTTGTATTTCAATGGAATGCTGATTGTGTGTCAGAATTTATGGCAATTAAGTTGTGTCTTAGGAGGGCCTCCTGCTTGCAGAGTTTTGAACCAAGTCATGAGTCCACCATAATGTTAGAGGCAAGTGCGAAAAGTCTGGGAGCAGTTCTACTACAAAAAACTCAATGGAGTGGAACGGACTATCTTGTTTATTTCACGGGGGTTGAATGGAGCAGAGTTAAACTACTCTGTCATAGAGAAGGAAGCACCAGCTGTGTATTGAGCAGTGTGGAAATTAAAAAAATGCATTTGGGGTGGCAGGTTTCAAATACAAACTGATCACAAACCCCTAAAGGAAATTTTTGAGAAAAAAGGGCTGCATGCCATCTCAGGGAGGATAAGACGATTAATGGTAGCATTGCAGTCGTTTCAATTTGAGTTGACGCATGTTCCAAGTATAAAGAAAAATTTAGCAGACTGCTGCTCTCATCTGTGGACACAAATGGGAATGCTGAAGTGGAAGACATGGATGATGGGGATGATGATGTGGCAGTGTGTCTGATCAAAGAGGGGACTATAAAAGAGGATGAATGGTTGGGTGAGAAACACAAAAAGATAATGCAACAAGTTGTGAAAAGACTAAAAAACGATTGGGGTTGACAAGATAAAGATCAAGACCAATTGCGTGAATTTTGGAGGGTCAAGGATGAATTAGCTTTTCAAGGTGAACTGATAGTGACGAGAACCAGATTAATCCCACCAACATCTTTGAGCAAAGATTTAGGGGCCGATTCCGAGTTCGGGCAGGAAATCTCCCGACCGAGCCGGACCCGGAGAGATTTCCGAACGAATCGGACTCTAGCAGCCCGACCGAACGAGTACGATGCGTACGTATGCTATCGGACTCGATTCGGTCGGACTCCCATTGAAGTCAATGGGAGCCGGTCATACAACGCGTACACGGGCTCCCATTGACTCAATGGGTACGACACAAACAAGGGCGCCCCCTACAGCGGGTTCGCGTCGATGCGGGTCGCGCCGTACATGCACGTGTAGGGGGGACCCATGGGTCCCCCCTGTGTGCGACTCGCGCGGCTACGCGTGCAGGGGTGTCTGACACGGACCCCCGAAGTCTGGCTCCGACTGCTCTTTGGAGCCGGACGGCGCGAGTCGGTCGGACTGCTCGAGGCGCGCACCGTACTGGCTCGGTCGGGGAACGTCTCCATTGCGCGGTGCGAGTCGTGTCCGTGAGAGTCGGTCGGAGCGGTTCGGACCCGCGAACGAGTCGGTCGGCGATTCCGCGTACGCTCGCATCGTACTCGCTCGCCCGGACGCATGCACGAATCGGTCGGACAAGAGGCCTCCGAATCGGATCCGGTAAAGCCAAATCCGATTCGGTGCCCTACCGGCCGAGATCGGAATCGGCCCCTTAGTCTCTCTTACACATCATAGTCATCCTGGAATTTCTAAAACAAAAGAACGGCTCAGACAAATGTACTGGTGGCCTGGGATGGACAATGAAGTTGAGAGATCTGCTAGTGAGTGTTTGGAATGTGAAAATGCTGACAAGACTCTCAAATTTAGAGTGCAGCCAATGGGTTGGAGGAAAATACCAAAAGAACCATGGGAGGACGTTGCCATGGACATCTTGGGTCCTATTAGAATCACAAGTTCTGAAAAGTATGTTGTTGACTGACATGTACTCATGGTGGCCAGAGGTGGGAATCACCAGTTCAGTGAAAACAGGTGATGTGATCAATTTTCTTGAACACGTTTTCGAAAGAGAGGGTTTTCCCTTCACCATTTTGACAGGCAACCGAGTACAGTGTGTGTCCCGGGAGATGGAGAGGGTTCTTGTGGACAAGTGAATCAAACATAAGAAATCTTCACTGTACCATCCTGAAACAAATGTCATGGTGGAGAGGCTCAACAAAGTTTTGGAAAAAACTATACAAAGAGCTTTGGTGAGCAATTTGTGCTGGAAGAAGGAACTACTGTGTAAAGTGAAAAATTACAGAATGACACCTCACACGACAACAAGGATCACAACTGTTGAATTATTTCACAAGAGAAGAGCCAACACGTTGATTTGTCCTTCATGTGTTAATGGTAAAACAGGAGATGGCAAGAGTGTGGAATAGGCCTGGGGCGAGTTCATGGAGTTCCACTACCCAGAACTCCGTGAAGTGACCAAAAAACTCAGCAGCGATACATGGTGTTCTGCAAACGTAAGAGTACATTACGTCGGGCTGATTTTTAGCGCCGGGTGTTTGTCCCGTGCTGTAAAATCAGCGCAAATGGCACCACGCGCAGCGCAAGAGGGCTGTGCTTTTTTCTGTCATTCGAGTAGATGTTCTACTCAAGCAGCAGCTTCCTCAATGCAAATGGAAGGTTTCTCAATGCGAACGGTAGCGACCATCCGCAACTGCCCACATTGAGAAATCCTGCCGGGAGGTGATCTGGAGTAAGATTTTCCTCGCTCACCAACTTAACATTAGCGAGCGAGGAAAAACTGCTCCGCTGAGTTTTTCAGAACTCTGTGTTCTACGCAGAGCGTGGAGTGGGATGAAGTCTGCAAACTCCACGAGCAGAGCGGAATTTCACACCCAAGCATAGTTTAGAACATGATAAAGAAAAAAAAAGTGAGAGAACTAGAGAAAATGTCTGAAAGGAAGGCCAGATTTGACAGTCGCAAGGCTGTAAAGAGAACAATGGTACAAGTCAGTGACATGGTAAAGATCAGAAATCCTTGCTTTGTACTGTCACAGTCTCATTCCAAGTTCTCTACTCCTTTGAAGGGGATTAAAGTTTTTAAAAATGCCACAAGGGCAGAGGATCATAGAATTTGGAATCTCCATAGAGTTGTAAAAGTATTTTGTCATGTGAATGTGCCTAAGGATGATGGGAAAAACAAGAACACCTCAGCCACCACGCTTGCTTCTCTGTATCTTGAATAAACCATCTACTGAATCATCAAACAGCTTCAAGGAATTTCATTTCAGAAGGCATGGACATTTTAATAAAAACACCTTGGGTTCAGTAACATGTAGTATAGTATATAGATTTGAATGGTATTTTTGAAATTCTGCGATATCTTTAAAAGTAGCTAATAAGTGACCAGAACTGTAATGTATAGTATGACGTTGTCTCTTATCATTTTGTTCCATAAATAATTGGCAAGTAACATCCCGATCTATTACTTTGAAAGTGGATCCTAGCTCTAATATTTGTTAGTTGTAGGCCCGATCTTTTGCTAAGTAATAAATAGTATTCATATCTAAGGGGGTCATTACGATACCCGGCGTAAAAAAATCCGCCAGGCATGAAAGCGGCAAAAATCCGCCCGCACACACCGCCTGAACACCGACCACGCCATTATGAGTACACAAACTGAAAACCGCCATCGGCGGAAAAATCATACAAAATACCGCCCGCCATCGTCCGAGTCGGAGTCAAACCGCCCGCCACGGACGGAAACACGCACGACAACACAAAACCGCCCGCCCACACGGCCGACACACCGCACGTGAAATTACGATCGCACCGCCATGAGCGCGGAAAAACAACAAAAATACCGCCCGCCAGCGCAAACAACGCCGATGAGAATCGACACGGCAGAAGCCATGGCGCCCACGTACCTGCACAGAAACCATCCGCACACAAAACCAATAGCACACAACATGGCCAACAAGTCCACACAGCAAGGCACGCACAAATACACAAGCACAGTACACATCCCGAAAACACCCCCCGGACAAACAAAAAATACAAAGGCCAGAACCCCAGACACAACACACCTGAAAACAACAGACCATGAGGACACACCCACATAGGTGAGTACAAAAGCAGCACTCCCACAGACCACAACCCATTGCTACATTGCAAACCAGAGAGGAGAGGAGAGGACACAGTGACACAGCAAGGACAGCAGCACACCACAGAAACGCACACATCACAACCACCACCACCAACACCACCACCACCACCACCACCACCACCACCACACCCCGGCACCACAAACCCCCTGCACATTACACAACACACACCGCACCAGCACCACAAACACCATGGCACCACAAAGGATGCCCAAGTTCACGCCCATGGAGCTGACGGTCATGGTCGACTGAGATCATCAAGGTGTACCCACAAATCTATGGGAACATGGTCCAGCACACACCACTAGCCACCAGAAACAGAATGTGGACCCGGATCGTAGACCAGGTCAATGCAGTCGGGACCCTGCCCAGGAACAGAGGTGAAATAAACAAACGTTGGAATGACGTAAAGAGCCTGGTCAAGAAGAAGGAGGGCAAAAACAGAGAGCTGGCTGCCGTCACTGGCGGAGGGAATCCCGCGCTCTTTAAGACCTTCAAAGCGTGGGAGGAGAAGGTGCGAGTCGTAATCCATCCGGAGATCCTCGCCGGATTAGCAGGGGGAGTGGAGGCTGGTAAGTACAAACTAATGTATACTAGCACACCGCTATGTACTCACATGCGCAACCACCATGCCACAGCTCCCAGGGACAAACACCCCCATGTCCAGCACACAATACACAACACATCACACACACATGCAACAGACACCACCACACACAGCCCAAACCGAACAACTGCAAGATGCGTGGGGACATGTGTACACTAAGCCAGCCACGTAACCACCAACAGGTCCCCAAATATGCCAGAAGCGCCACAACGAGCACCCACCACACCCATGTGTCCGCCACAGCTGCACCAACTGACAAGTAACAGGTAAGTGGCAGGAACACAAAGTGCAGTGGGTCGGAGGGGGACAGCTGAAGTACAACACCCACCAGGCCCCCACTCCCACAGACCAGCAAGGTGGAGCACTCCCCACACCCATGTGTCAGGCACAGCTGCACCAACCGACAAGTAACAGGTAAGAGGCAGGAACACAAAGTGCAGTGGGTGGGACGGTGGACAGCCCAAGTACAACACACACCAGGCCCCAGTCCCACAGCACAGCAAGGAGGAGCATCCCCCACACCCCACACCCACGTGTCAGCCACCGCAGTGCACAACGACAGCCGAAAGGCAGACATCACGGTCCACAGCAATCGGTGTCAGTGGGTGTACAGCCACCCCCACGACCCACTACACCCCTCCACCCCCACAGACCTGCAACATGGAGCACCCCCGCTAAGAGCCATGTGGCATCCAGCACAGTGCACGCACGAACAACTTGCAGGTGGGAAACTGGACAGGGCTGGATTACTGGAGGCATGAGGACCATAACACCACCAACACATGGGACATGTCACGTAGCACACGAACACGCAGCACCGCCCACCGTCACGAACAAGTGAACAATGTGCACACGGACATGAACAGCAGACTCACACCCCACATGACCCATCACAGACATAGCAACACCCAAGGAGCCACGTCTGCATGCACAAGCCACACTGAATATAGTCCCACACGGCAGCCACTGTGCAACTCATCACACACAACCGAAACACCATTGAAGTCCTGTCCATGTAGCCCCTACTGCCTGTCAACCACACACCCCACAACTACGCCTATGTAAGACAAACAACACTAGACGCAACAGAGCGGAACAACAGAAATGCACACGAACACCACTGAACCCATCAAACACACAGACACACCATGCACATACAACATACCATCCATCCCATCCGTCAGCCCCAGTCTCATGAAAGGCATGTCATCCGCACAGCTGCCACACATACAGCAGTCACGCTAAGACACATGCCCATGACCAACCATGTGCCAGAAGTCAATTAAGCGCACGACACACTGTGAGCAACAACACACAACATGGGCCACACACCCCCGAGCACTGCAGTGATGCACATGGCACAGGGCAGCACGCACACCAAGGAGATGGGACAACTGCAATACGTTGGCTGGCACACAACTATCACTCACTCATAACGATGCGTCCAATGCCATGTCCAGTAACCACAACAGACAGCATATATGCAGGGCATGTCAGGCATGCACACACCTCAGACCATGCACTGTCATGCTGCCACAACACATGTCACGTTCGGCACCCATGGCTCACAGCATGTACCCCAAAAGCATATACCCTCCCAAATGCGAATCTGGGGCATGGCCCCCATGTAGCCATATGCGTTCCTAAGCGTTCCATTTGAACCCCAAAAGCATATACCCTCCCAAATGCGAATCTGGGGCATGGCCCCCATGTTGCCATATGCGTTCCTAAGCGTTCCATTTGAACCCCAAAAGCATATACCCTCCCAAATGCGAATCTGGGGCATGGCCCCCATGTTGCCATATGCGTTCCTAAGCGTTCCATTTGAACCCCAAAAGCATATACCCTCCCAAATGCGAATCTGGGGCATGGCCCCCATGTAGCCATATGCGTTCCTAAGCGTTCCATTTGAACCCCAAAAGCATATACCCTCCCAAATGCGAATCTGGGGCATGGCCCCCATGTTGCCATATGCGTTCCTAAGCGTTCCATTTGAACCCCAAAAGCAAAGTACAAACCAGACCCAGGATGGGCCAGGAGCCCGCATACACCAGAGTCACAATGAGTAGGGGCAAAGCAACACACCCATCGGCATGGCCAATCCGTCCCATGCCACATGTGCACAGCACACAGTCCCATTGCCTAGCACACACACCTACAGATGCCACAGCCACACACTCGCCTCCGGGAAACCCATGTACGAGATTGCACGAACTGCCAATGTCAGACGACTAATACATACTTCGCCAGGTGCAACACAATAACAAATCTCATTCTCTCCACAGGTGACGAACTGCTGGACGCTGGGGATGGAGACAGCAGCCAGCACAGCCAGCCTACAAGCCCCCAACGAGGACTCACGGATCTGGAGGATCTGTCCACCTCTTCGGACACGGACCACCAAGCTGGCCCATCTGGCGTGGCAGGGCCCAGCCGCTCCCAGGACCCCTCCTACCCACCAACCCATCATCCAGGGATGCTGAACAGTCCCAGTCCCCTGCTGCCACTGTCGTTGCGGCCACAACCACGGTCATTGCGGCCACTACCACTGCCGCAACCGCCACCATCACCGCACCGACCACCACCGCCTCCACCACCACCACGTCTTCGCTGGCACCAGCCCCAGCGCAGGTGGTGGCCCGGCCGACTGGATCCACCCTGGGAGCCACAGCGAGGACCGTGGTGAGCAATGTGGCTAGTGGGCAGGCCGGTGGCAGCAGGACTGGTAGGAGGAGCAGGGTCAGGGAAACGCCAGCCTCCCCTGGGAGCCATGCCCTGCCTCAAATGGCCAGAGTCCTTGGGGCCTATGAAGAGGCCCAAGGACAATGGGCCAGGTCTGCCACTGACACGCGGGAGGTGCTGGGGGTGCTGAGGTCCATGGACGCCCATATGGGCCAATTCGTGTCCCGTATGGACCAACTCGTGGACCTCATGGGCCAGCTGGTGGTGGCGGTGGGGTCACAGGCAAGGCCAGCAACACCACCTCCGCCACCACCTGCTAGGGCGCAGGCTCGGGCAGCAGTGTCCACTTCCCCTGCGTCCACAGCCAGTGAGCACACCTCACCCACCACCAGCAGGTCGCCACCACACACCCCCTCCCAAACGTGGAAGGGGCCGTCCGAAGAGGAAACAGATCTCCCGGGAGGACTTCGCACGCTCCAGTCGCAAGTGAGGCAGCCAGCCAGCCTTCCGCCAGCCTTCCTTGACCAGCCACTGCATTGACTTGCTCTACGATCCCACTCCACACAGCCATCTGGATGGCATGTGTGTGTTGGACTATGGACATAGAACCAGTGGGTACACCCTGATCATCACGCAGCCATGACCGACAGCTCATTGTCACTGCACGCACCACTTTTGTCATCACCTTACACACACTCACATGTCACAGTTTGTAATAAATGCACCTTTTTCACTAACTGCTGTTTGTGCCCTGTGTCTTTATTGTACGGAATACAACGGCCACCTTGGGCGGAAAGGCACCTGATGCGTGGCATGGAAATGGAATCCGGAGGGCCTGTAGGGACCTAGGGGTGGGAGACAGAACAGGAGCACATTCAATGAGTGTGTCACACACCCATCACACAGTACATGTCAACAACTACAAGCAATGTACACACATCGCACAGAGCAATAGGGCACAATGCCACAGTCACCAACAGTGGCATACTACCCTGGCCATGGAGCGTTGACACACTGCACGCAGTGAACATACGGCCACCCTGACACAGCACACACACACCTGCATAGATACAGACACATCATCCGTCGTACATGGACACTCACCGTCAAGTGAAGTAGCGGGCGATGAGCTGCTGGCGCACATTCCCAGCTTCCTCCTCTCCGCTGTCCACCTCACTCGAGCTGTCCTGGTCTGCGGGCTGGGGCCCTGGTTGATCTCCGTCATCCACGATGAGGGGGATCTGCTTCCGAATGGCCAGATTGTGCAGCATGCAGCACGCCACCACTATCTGGCACACCTTCTGTGGGGAGTACGCCAGTGCACCCCCGGTGCGGTCCAGGCACCTGAACCTGGACTTGAGGAGGCCAAAGGTACGCTCGACCACACGTCTGGTCCTCCCATGTGCCTCATTGTATCGATCGTCTGCTGGGGTGCGAGGATTCCTCAATGGACTGAGCAGCCATGCCCCATTCGGATACGCAGAGTCACCTGGGTGTGAGGGACACAGAGAACCGTTGCTATTCCAACTGGACAGGGGACAGCATCGCACAACCAGCACGCTACACCACTCCACATACTCACCGACAATACAGCCACGATCCTGTTGCAGATTGGCCATCAGTCGTGGCAAGATGCTGTTGCGCATTATGTGTGCGTCATGTGCCGAGCCTGGAAACTTGGCACACACGTGGGTGATCACCATGTCCGCAAGGCACACCACTTGCACATTCAGGGAGTGCGTGTGCTTCCTGTTGCGGTACAGGTGCTCAGTGGCCTGTGGTGGAACAAGGCCAACATGAGTGCAGTCAATGGCTCCCACGACGTGTGGGATTCTGCCAAGGGCATAGAATGCACCCTTCACTGCCGCCAATTCACGAGCCCTGGGGAATCTGATGTACCTGTTCCGGTACAGCATCATGGCTGCCAGTACATCCCTCAGCACCTTGCTGAACATGGGCTGGGACATCCCTCCTCCACTGCCCACTGTGTGCTGGAATGACCCAGTGGCGAAGAAATGCATGGCGGCCATCACCTTAGCCGTGGGGGTGACAGCAGTCGGATACACCCTGCGGGGACGGAGATGGGGCTCTAACATGGCACACAGTCGATGCAGAGTTGGCCTGTCCAGCCGAAACTTCCTGATTACCTCTGTATCGTCCATGTCCGCCAGCAATTGGTATGGGCGGTCAATGTTCGGTCTCCGCCTGGGTTAAATGGCAGAGGACACATGTCAAAGCAACACGGCACATAGCAATTTCGCATACACATCACTGACATGACTGAGCAAGCACATGGGCCACAGCCCAGCTGTCAAGCTGGGACGGCACGGCCACAATACACTTACACAGGTCTCCCAACAATGGCAATGGCAAGTGAGACATACCACTGCCATGTGCATGCACATGGGGATCTAGGCCCCAATGACTTGCGGGGCGTGCTGATGGGGACTGACTGCATATTCGTCAAGCGGCAACGCCACGGCAACATGAGTGTCTGCTGAGCATGGTACTGCTTCCGAGGCTGGATGAGTATGGCACACGACGACGACGATGTGGGCACGGGCTGAGCGGCCAATACAAGTGGGACCTGTGGCACGAGGGGATATGAGACAGTAGTAGGTGTCAGCACTGCACCCTATGTACAGCACTGTACGGATCACAGCTCCCGAAACATTGACTGGTGTCCACATTGACAGCCCCATGCCAAGACGGCTGTGTGCTTGCAGTCACACGTCACAGGTGAGAGGTTACATTGCACGTGCCAGGTGGCAGTCGTACATAGTGGGAGCTGGCATGTGTGTGCATGTGTCTCCTGTTCAGGATCCACCAGATGGGCGCTGACTCTGTACTGACCATTGGACACAGCATGTTCCGTGGAAGGCTTGTGTGTGTGGGATGGTGGCACTGGATGTGCCTCCGTTGGGTGGGGGGCCATGCACAGGGCGACCATTGGACACAGCATGTTCCGTGGAAGGCTTGTGTGTGTGGGATGGTGGCACTGGATGTGCCTCCGTTGGGTGGGGGCCATGCACAGGGCGGGTACGTCGATGATTGCGCATTGTTGGTCACGGTGGGTGCACCCACTAAGATGTGTTGCCCTGTGTTCAATTCCTATGTCCGCATGATGATGGACTGTAGATGTGGGCAGACTACACATTGGTCGATGTGCTGTCTATATGCATGTGCCTTCACACCAGGCACAGCTGCCCCTGCACATGTGACCCCTGCTGGACTCGCTGCTGGGTCTGTGGAGCTGATGCACCTTCTGTGCGTGGGGCGGACAGCTCTCCTCACTTCCCTCATTGCGCATGTCATGACTTTGCCGCAGGTGACATGGATCATGGAGGGCCCACATGTACGCGTGGGTAGGCTACACATGATTGTTCACTGGTCGCCACCCCCAGTCAGTGTTTCGAATGGGAAGGTTGTCGTGCTGGTGGTATGTTCGATGTGGCGGATGGGCGGGCCTAGGTGCGGGCTTACATTCCGGACATGGGGGGTAGTTGGATTGGCGACTAGTTGCAGTACACACGGGACACGTCTCTTCCTGTCCACATCTGGGTCATCCCTTGTACTCACTGACAGTGATACAGTCATCTTCGCCCCAGCCCTCATGTCCTCCCCTCGCCCCCCAATATGCATGCTCACCTGCGAGGCTAGCGCTTGCACAGGCAGCCCCAAGCTCGCACCAGAGAGGGCAAGGAGTGCATGTGTGGGTCCAGTTGCACGAGTGGGCTGTCTCAGGGTATGATGTGTGGCGGGACGCCGTCCACCTGCGTGGTGCCCCAAATGGAGACCCGGCCTGCATGGACTATGCATCACAGTCTTCGCCTTCCGGATCCGCCACCTGCGACACCCAGTGGCTGTGGCTGCCCTTGCGGCCAGGCCGCGTCCGTCTGTGGCTGATGGCCCACACATTCACTCTTTGGCCTCTCTGGGGAGGGCTCGGGGGTGGTGGCGCACGCGCTTGCACTTAGTCGCAATGGCATGTGGCGTGGTTGGTATGATGGGCAATGGATGGGATGGTGCGAGCCACCTCCCGTGACGTCAGTGCTGCTCGTGCTGTGGTGCGTCCCCCTACACTTCCATTTGACTTTTTGCCATGCTGGACGTTGAGGTTCTATTGCCTGCGTGATATGACCAGGAGGAGCGCGAGGAGACCTCTCACACACCATGCTCCACTGCCATCCCGTGCCCTGTATCGCCTGTGCGGATTGACTATGTTGGGGTTACACCTGGTCGACTGGGGCTGTGTGTGCCTTGTCAAGGGGCATGGCGGGCGCACAACAGGATCCAGCTTGTCCACAGAGGGTGGGCATTCGGTGCGCCTGGTACCGCTTTGTACGTGTGCCCGGCTGCTGTGCACACACGTGTTCACTCCCCCCGACAGGTGTCCTCTCACAATGCCCAGGGAAGCGGTGGTGTACTGTTCATGAGCCCTCCCAACACGGCGTGCTCCAACTTGGCATGTGCGCATCTACCCGTCGCACCCACCCACCTGAGCACTGCGTCCATACGACTTCACACGACACATGTGTGTCTTCCACAGTAGTGCTACTCATTTGCGTTGACATCCAATACCAGTGGACTACATGGTCATGTCACGACTGCCGTGTACTTCACATACTCTCATCCTCTCTCATTCGTACTTGTGAAATGAGTCAGCGGAGACAGTTCTGGTTTCAAACATTATATTGAGTCTTCTGTCCTCTGTGATGCAGTATAGTGGACACTACTGGCAGCGGAATACATGTTGAGGATATACTGAGCATGATTACAAATGGGATAGGGTGTGGGGTTACATCTGCTTGGCCAAGGCTGTGCTAATGTACATTTACGTATAGCTGCGGAGCTGCGGACTTTGACACAGACGGTATACATGTAGCCTACCAGACCGCTCGGCATCATGGGCACAGTCCATCTCAGTTCCATGTGACAGGTTTGCTGCGGTTGTTCCTCATGCACGCGTGCATGTGAGATGACATCAGGGCATGTGCTTGCGTGCATGCAGCGGCGTGCCACTTGTTGTTGCACTGTGGTGGTTACTGGACATGTCACAGTCACTGGGGTCGTGTTGTTGTTGTATGCACTTGTCGTCCATGCAAAGGTCCTGGTATGGGATTCCCGGGGCGGGGGTGGGAGGGGTGCAGCAGCCACAGACTCCAGGCGACCTATTCATGTCCACTGAGCGGTGTGTGTGTCCATGTGCGCTGGATCCATGTCGTGTCCTGGTTGTTCGTGCAGTTCCGTCCATGTGGGTGCGATGCACAGAGCCCATGCCACTGCCTCCCACGATGCATGCGGTGTTCCTGGATGTGATGGGGAACAGTGTGCATGTCCCGGTCATATCCGATGTCATGGCGATGTCGTTGATGGTGTGGTTACAGTTGCCGGTCGTTTGGTATGGCTGTTGTGGTGGTGACTGGCCAGTCCGTGCGGAAGCTGAGCATGGGTGCGGGGTTGGACTTCATAGGTCACTCGGGAACCTGCGTTGTGGTCCGACGTATTTACAGGTTGACAGGTATGCGATGCCGTCCAGCAGGGCTTCCATGTCATTGGTGGTGTCCATGTTTGCCAGCCAATGAAGCGGATGGTGGCTGTCAAGGTGTTGTTCGTAGGTTGTCCCTTGGAGGACCATGATGGGGCATGCTGGGTGACATTCGATGTAGCTGTTCTCGATGATCCGTCGTGTGGAGGCACAGTGGTTCCATTTCAGTGCGCGTGCGATGTTGGCCACATACGCCATGCCCCCATAGGCAGAGCAGGCCCTGTCGTGTGCGTCCAGAGGGAGGAGTAGTGGTAGCAGGTCCGCCTTCAGACATGCCGGGTTGGAGAGGCATATCTCGACTGGATGCTGGTAGGGACACCTCCGACAGTAGAAGACGGGCATGACGCAGCTGAACAATGTGATGCGGTAAGTCAGTCGGTAACTTACGTTCAGCAGGGACAGGAGATCGCATCCCAATGTATGTATCGTGCTGGTTTGGTACAGCTTGAGCTCTTCGGCGTAGTTGGGTAGGTGTGTTGCGGTTGCCATTTCGCAGCGGTTCGTAGAGGTGGCGTGCTCCGGCTGTGTGTGCAGTCTGCAATGTGCACGCTCCGGGGTTGCTGTGAGCTCTGTGTAGTCGTGGGGAGACAGGACTTGTGTTCTGTTGGCTTGTTTGGAGGACACGGGCCCTCTTCCCACATGCTTCTCAGACAGTTCAAGGTCGGTGCTGTGTGACTCCTTCCAATTAACTTGCATGTGGCCGACATGGGGGAGTGTTTTCTTCTTTCTTCCCCGTCCGTTGTGTGCTTCTGTGATATGCGCTATCTGCCGTGTGGTCGGTCTCCTCGGCATGCCTGTGTTGGTCTATTCTTGGACAATGGCTGTATTCACCGGCTTCTGTCGTAGGGCTGTGGTTTCGGAGTTGGAATGGAAGGTCATTCAGTGCTGTCTGCTCTCCCTTGTGTGGGCGGCAGGCTGCCTTTCCGCTCTGCGTTGGGCCTTGTGTGTGGATGTAATTCTTGGGCCACCTGTTGTCGGTCCCCGGGTTCTTTGGTGTTCCGTTTCATGTGTCTTGTTCATATGTGCAGGGTGGTATGGGTTTTTCAGTGTGGTACTGGCGTTCCTCTTCCCGAAGGGGCCCTGCTTCTCCTAGTTGGTGTTGCCGCCGCTGTGTGCTTCGCCATGTTTGTTACACTGGGGTGTGTCCTGCTGTTGCGTGACTTCACTGACATGTGTGCGTCGTTTGTGTGGCGTTGGGTGTTGTCCGTGAATTGGGCGTTGGGGACATGTCTGTGGCCGGCCTGTCACGTGTCATGTGCGTTCGGGGTGGGGCTGGTGTGTGTGCTGCTTGGTTGTGTCCCTGTGTCTGTGTGCGACGCATGCATGGCGCTGCGGTTGGCCTCTGCGTTGTGCGCATGTGTGGCGGCGTCATCGGCGCTTTGGGGCCGTGACGGGGTGGTTGGTTCCTAGTCCCAGGTGGTGTGTACACATGTGTTCCGCGATGTTAGGATTTGGCCTGTGTGTCATATGTGGATGCGATGGTGGATGTGTAGTGTGCACGCGCTGGTGGGGGTTGTCCGCTTTTTCCGCCCTTGCACTGTGTGCGCTGTTTGCGTGCACTTGTTGTGTGTGTGCCTACCTGCGTCTCCGCGGTACGTTGCGTCCTTGGTGGTGCATCAGCAGAAGCATGGGAAGGGCCTGCAGTGCTGGATTCATGCCCGGGGTGCCGCTTCTTCGTTGTCCGTGCTCTGCGTCCGTGTTTCCGCCTCTCTTTCACGTGCGGTGTCTCTTTGCCGTGGGAGCCGTTTGTTTGCGGCATCGTAATTTATGCGCCGGGCGGGCCGTGTTTCGTCGGACGGTGTGTGTCAGTTGTACTGCGCCGCTACGTGTGCGGGCGCACTTTGATGGCGGACGGTGTTGCTGGCTTGCCGGCGGTGTTTGGCCTGCTTTTCGCATCGTAATTGGGCGGGCGTGTGGACTGCTGCGTGCTGGCGGTAACTGGTGGTTTTTGCATCCGCCAGCACGGCGGTTGTGCTTCCGCCCGCCATCGTAATGGGCCCCTAAGTTGTTGTAAATGTGATTTACATTTAAGATTAGTAGATGAGATATAATGTCTTTTGTATTAAGAGATGGCTTTTTCTAGTCCTGAAGTCTGAAAGGTAAATTGTTCATTTCCATATGCCATAATAGAGGGAGTTACACCCATATGGAGGATTTGACAGCATCCCATGTGATAATATGAGATGTTTATGTTTCATGGTTAACCAAAAAATATTGAGAAATGGCACCTTATAATTTCATTCTATTTGACTCATGAAGAAGAATATCTGTATTCATTCTTTAATGTGGTCGAGAAACTGAATTATTATCTAGTTTGATATTGAGTGAGATTATGGCATGATATGCAATATCAAATTGGTGGATTTAAGGTTGTGAAACTAGGTGATATAAATTCCTAGAGGTAAGTATATGGTCGATTTAGGAGTAGGAAGAATGAGCATTTGAGTAGAAAGTAAATTCCTTCTAAGTAGGGAAATAAAGTCTCCAAATGTTGAGCAAGTTGGTACTTATGGATTTAAAGGTAGGAAGGCATTTAGGGAGATGAAATTTAAATCAAGACAGTTGATCTAGTGAAGGATCTTGTATAAGATTAAAGTCACTACCAACTATTTTTGAAACGTTACCGAATTTTACGAATTTCACTGGTTATGTTGTTCTAGAAGATGGGATCCTTTTCTGTGAAGGCATAGATGTTAACCAAATGTAAAGTTGTGCTATCAATCGTGACCTTAACATAGACATATCTACCATTAGAATCAGAGTATTTATGTAAAACTTTAAAAGGAATGTTCTATGAAGAAAGGATAACAAAACAATTTTTCCTACTAATAGTAGGTGAAGAAACAAACCCACCAACCCATTCTTTAACCATTGACAATAGAATCGTATAATTGATATGAGTCTCTTGTAGGAAACAGATGTCAGCTTGATGGCGATGTAGGTAGTCACCGATTTTCATATGCGTAAATGAGTGTCTTAGTTCTTTCACATTTGTAGATACAATTATAAGGTGAGATGAGGAAGGCATAAAATGTAAATGTAAGAGTAACAGTTAATGGAATAATAGGAGAGACAGAGGGAGGGAGAGAATACCAAGTAGTTCAAAGAGGAGAAAGGACGAATGATACAAACACCATATAAAATATAGAAACAACTAGGAAACATTCAAAATGTAATGAGGGCCAGTGGTGCGAGCACAGACAGAAACAGAGCCAAGGCTCTTAAACCAGCGAGGTTGAATCATATATATCAAGAGGTCAGTTGCCCTATCAGGTGCTATGTGGAGGGTGTCCCACTGCTCGAGCTTCCATTAGAGTGGGATGATGTTGGTCTAGAAAGTTTATTAGTTCCTAAAGAGCACTGAAAGATTTAGTGATACCATCTTTCCAAATCTTCATAATAGATGGGACAAATAGGCCATATTAATAACCAATGTCTTTTAGATGAGGCCATAGTTTCCAAATAGCAACAATTTCCTCTGCAAAGTCTTGATGAATGTATATTTTATTGCCATTTATCATGAAACATGGCATTTTGCAAGCTTTCCTAATCATCACCACATGGTGATGGCGAAGCACTTCAAAGATCATTTGACGAGGCTTAAATAGATTAGCTTTCCTGTGAGATGGAATTCCATGTGCTTTACAAATCTTAAAAGGTTCCAGAAATTAGAGTTTCCAAATTTGAGGTTAGGAGTTTGTAAATAGGAGGATCAGCCGAATAGCACTCATTACAACGCATGCGTTTTCTACGCATGCCATTACAACGCAAGTCGTTACAACGACGCGTTCTTACATCGCATGCCATTACAATGCAAGTTGTTACAACGACTTGCTGTAGGGGGCGCTGGAGTTTGGAATAGTATACTTTACTATTCCAACTCTAGTGTGTTCAACAGTAGAGAAGGTGTTGGATTGAAAATCCAACAAATCCAACACCTTGTGCCCCCTACAGCAAGTCGTTGTAATGACTTGCGTTGTAATGGCATGCGATGTAACAACGCGTCGTTGTAACGACTTGCGTTGTAAAGGCATAACAATGTAATGCCTGCGTTGTAATGGATGTTTTACGGATCAGCCCTGGCTTCAGCATTTTCCAGCAGGTTGAAAATCTGAAGATTATATTGTCTGCTGCAATTTTCCAAACTATGAGAGATCTGGATATTGAGGGAACCTTAGATACCAATTGAGACGATTGGTCAATTTTAGTTAGATTGTCTCTGATCTTAATTTCATTATCCAAAACTTTCTTGGAGAGACTTGCAATGTCTCGTTGAATGTGTTTTAATTATCCGGACTTAACATTTGTGCTATTACGAATTTCCTGAATTTATTCTAGGATTGTGTTTAAGAAAGGTTCTTCTGCTTCCACAGCTTTAGCCTTAAACTGAGGGGGTGAAGTCATCTGTTTCCTTTTATTGGTAATATTATAAGAGAGCTTATTGTTACTAGGCATGGTGAACTAAGCCATAAATATTAATCTCTGAAGTGAGAAAAGATGTGGAAAAATATCTTTATCCTGAGTGAAAAAGGAGAAAATAAGTCGTTTATATTTGCCATAGAATATAAATGACTATGTAAAGAAAATGGGCAAATCGTATTTTGTTGAAAAGTTCTGCTTGTTGCACTTCAAGAAGAGAGCGTGGGCTGGCCTGTACTCTGCCGGGCCTTTCCCTAAGAGAGGACGCAACCTTCCTGACTAGATTTATCGTCTTTGAGAGGTAGGAGGCACCATCAGATGAGCTCTTTGAGGACTGGCGGAATGGCACTCAAGTCATGAAAATAAATGAGCAAAGAGACGAACAGGACAACCATAGCACCCAGTACTCCATCAAATACTCACTGCTGAGTTTTGTTCAGGTCCTCATCATCCTGGGAAAGATCATCGAAGAGGCTGGTAAGCAGTAGCTAGAGCGCCGCGTCGATCTTGTGTTGCGCACGGTGCCGAGTCCAACTCTGGGTAGCATTCCAACTCATCACTTTTCCCCCACTGTGCCACTGTAGACAGAAGTCCACCTAATGCAAATCAACACTGACCAGTCTCCTCATGGGAACAGTTAAACCCGAACCTTGGTCATCTCACCGCCCCCCCCTTCACCCTATGGCCTACCAATTCTTTCTTTGGAAAATCTGAGCTTCACACTCCCAGAATCTCACTGTCCCTGGTCCTCTGTATTGTGGGGGTTCATGAAAATGGTAGAAGGACACGATTCATGACATACTGTGAGGCCATGAGCCGAAACGTGTCCGTGTGGCGACCGCCATGTAAGGTGAAATGTGGAATAATCTAAGGAGTGACTCAGGGCTATCACAAAAAGTGCAATTTATTCTGCTCATCGTTTATGATGTCACCAGAAACCCTCAATGGTCGAATAGGACCACGTGACACGCTTACTAATTAATTATCCTCTCTTTCTCTCCCTCTGTATCTCTCTGAAAGGACTAGAGTTAAAGGGAAGTCATAATTGGGATCAGTTAACATATGTTAAAAAGAACCTCTAAAATGTACTTTAAAATACAGTTAAAGTACAAATACAGTTTTGAATTAAAACTGAAAAACCATTGAAATGAGCTAGTTATGGTCAGCTCTGTAATTCATAACTTGTAAAACAATCTTGCAAACGTACCTTGCACTCAGACTTCATAAAGCCTGAGCAAATGACATGGTGGGGTTGCTATGACACTGCAAAGGCAGTGAAACTCGACTTCACCATATAAACACAGCTCATGGCATTGCATATCAGTTCTGTGCAGTATGCAGGGAACTTTGCCCTGATAATAATAGTAATTATGTATATGATTCACAGCAGCAGCACTTTTAAAGCCAGGCAGGAACAGAATGTTCTCGAAAGCCCGTCCCTTGCCTCGGTGGCCATGCCAGCACACCGAGCCCCTTGGATTAGGGTCGAACTGAATAGTAATTCTACTCAATTTACAGCTCACCTTCAAACACTCCAAATCATTGCACATTAGATTTGAAAAAAAGTCAAAGAATATACTATTTTATAGAGCGCGCCAGTGTCTGGAGAGAGGACAGGTTGCTGTTCTTCAATACCACGTACAACTGGCTCACACCCCTTATGTGTTTGTACTTTTTGTAGTTATCAATAAAGATTCGATGTTTTAATGCAATAAGAGTAACTGACAAGGCAAGAGTTTGGTTTCAGGCAGTGTTTCCTTGATGTGTGGATAGTTCACCTCAATATATTCTTGAATAAGGCATGGGCCAGGTTCACAAAGAATATTTATAACTCTACAGCAGCACCTGCACTCGTACATATAGGTGTAGATTTAGGAGTTTGGGGAACTCACAAACATTAGCTCTAACATGGGTAGATTTAGTTAAGGGAATGAGCAGCTGCATGGGGGCATCCCTTGTATCTTTAAGAAAAGACCATGAGATTGGGGCAGAGAAGGTCTCCCCCTGTAAATGAGAAAGAAATCTGAGAGATGTCTTGGATTTCCTAGATAAAAAGTCTGAGATAAATTCAAGACAAGTTTTACAAATGTGGATTTGTGTGTTGTCAGCACCCATCTGAAAATGCACTTGAACCTCAGCTGTAAGAGGCAAGATTACACCTCATGCATGGAAGGTTCGGTAGATCCGACAGAGTCTTGTTGGCTGTTGTTGAGGATGATGGAACAGGATCAGTGGAAAAAACTCCCGGAAACACCAGCCCACTCTCTATCTGGGACAACAGTATAGCATGGTCCATAGAGTCATAAGCCGAAGAGTGACGGGGAGAACTGAGGCAGACTTACGGGTATTGCGTAGGGGGGATGAGTGGCTAATCTCTGAAGTTATCTAGAGAACCACAAGATGCTCTCAGAAGCTAGGACCCCAATTGGAGGTTGTGAAGTAGGCAGTTTTGTTCTCCGCTTTCCTGTATTTTGTTGGAATACGCAAGCTTTGAACTAGGTCAATAGTTTGTTTTTACCAGAGAGTGGACCCTCGCTTATATGCTTATTGCATTTTCTTGTATATTCTGTCCCCTCTTTGCAACTTTTTTCGACTTTATATTGAACTTTTGTAGAAAACAAGGACATTCTAATCTCGCTCTCTCCAGATTGAGACAAGCAAGAAGTGGAGCAAATGTGCAAATATGTGTTTAGATCCAGAGTGGGAGAATTACAGAATATATTCCAAAGTACATCTGGATAGCTTGAAGGCACCCACTGGCTCTCTCTCATGTTTAGTTGTTTGGTAAGTGTGCCTACATCTTTAGTAACTAGTTTCTTCAGGAGCATTGACACACATTTAAACCCACATGTAGGCACACATGTTGTCTAGGTTCTAAGAAACACCGACAACTCACCCAGGAGACAGTTGGTGAGTCTCAGACTACCACAGGAAGAGCTTAGCTTTAACTTCAATGTAGTGGTTAAGAAACAGCTGAACAGACAAGACCAGCACTTGTCCCCCAGTTTTGAAAGCGATCTGCCTCACCTTGTGCAAGCAGGTATTATGGGGACCGAGACTCAGAAGAATGGAGATGTACATTGAGCAGTGCACTGATGCAATTGTGATTAGGGGTGTGCAACCTTTGGATCATTTTCTTTTGTGTAATTATGTGAAATTTCAGCACAATTTCGTGAAATTATGCATTACTACCCACAACTCAAGCCTCCTCACAACCACCAGTAAATTGAGGATATGAATATTGATGGCGAGTATATATTTGGTTTGTTACAAAATAAATATAGAACTTTAAAAATTGTTAAGTTCAATATCATAGTTTTAATTACTATTTTTAGGTTTCGTTAATTTTAAATGTTTTTTCAGTGTAGTTTTCTTTTTGAATTTTATTGAATTTTATGTTGTGTTCATATTTAAAAATATTTTGATTAGGTGACATTTTCATGAATTTTAAACATTTTATATTTTAAAATTTGTTAGTTTAAGGTTTTTCAGGTTATAAATTTAATAAGAAAAAACATTTTAATTTTTTGAAATTATATAATTCCTTTTTTAAATAGGTTTATTTGAGTTGTTGCATTTTAATTGGGTAATGGGTGGGCATTATTTTAGAATGATTTTGTATGTGTTTTTATGAAGATATATAAATTTTGCAACACATTTATAAAATGTTTGAATTTATTAATATTATAGAAACATTCATACTGGCTCTTTTATGTTGTTGGGTTTGATAGTGGTTTTGATGGTAAATGTAGGAATATATAAATATTTAAATATTATTTTTAAATTTTTATATTTTTTCCGTTATAGTAATTTGCAAAATGTTTTATTACATTATATGATTTTTATTTTTGTTCAGTAATAATTTTGTCAATGCTTCATTTTTCTTTGAAAAATATTTATGTTTTAATTTTTAAATTAACTTTTGAACTGTTTATATCTTTTTCTAAATATTTAAAAAAAAATATTTAATAATTTTCAAAATGGAAATGGCAAGATTTTGTTTATTTATTAATGAAAATATGTATTTTATCAATATTGTAAATATCATCTATTTGGATACCTACAATAAAAATATACATTTAATATGTATTTCCTGTTACTTAATATTGGTTTGCTATTGTATAAGAATTATCATAATCAATTATTGTAATAGTTATTTTGTAATGTTATTTTTTAAATATATTTTGTATCCTGGGTTTGCTTTTTTAATGTTGGGAATAGTAAATATGGCGTTTCCGAAGTCCAATACTTTCCCCTATTTTTGTTAAGCTTAGAATGGGAATAGTAAATATGACCATTCCAAAGTCCAACACTGTCCTCAATTTTGTTAAGGTTGGAGTAGTTGAGTATGAACCTCCAAAGCCCAACACTTTCCTCAATGTTGCTTAGTTTGGATTTGTAATTGTCAATTGTACCCCGCTCTCCATTATATGTATGTCCCCAAATGTTAGTTGTATTGGAGTTAGAGTACTACATGTAGTTCAGAAAATTGAAGTTTATTTTTTGTATATATTTTTAGCATTTTATTTAATGGTCATGTATTACATTTTGTATTATGGCTAATTTGGATTTTGTTACTATTTTTTGAGTTTACATTTTGTTATTCTTGTTTGTGTCATTACGTTTTTAATTATTTTGTATGTTTTTTTACATTTTTGAGTTTTGTTACTTTAAGCTATGAATGTAAATGCATTGGTTAATTTATTAAGCATGAAACGATTTTTCATATTTTATAGATTTCTAAACAATCTTTCATATTTTTGAATATCATAAAAATGAATGTATTTTTGTATTATAAATAATTTTATTGTATATTGAGATAAATAGGTGTTCACAGAAATATTTTTTGAATTGTATAGTTAATTGTTTTAACTTAAATATTTCTAATACAAAATTCGAAGTTTTTGATAATTTGCAATTCAAGATAAATATTTTGTAAATAATAATTACAAGGTAAAATAATTTATTATTTTTATACATTTTGTAAAGATTACAAATAATTTAAATTAAATATTTGCAATATATTAACATATATTTTTATTATTTTTGTTTGTATTTTGATGTTCAATATTTTGACAATTTTAATCTAAAACTCAAAATTATTGTAATCTAGATTTTTGTATTAGACTTTTTAACCTTAGATATTTTTATCAGCCAACATTTTTGAATCAATTTTTCTGTTATGTTAATTAAAAGTGCACAGTTCACTATGTTTTGGTACTCTGTATTACGGTCAACACATTTTTGCAAATTTCTACTTTTTTATTCAGTATTTATTAGTACTATCTACAATCAGGATTTCCTTCTACTGGGACCTTTCATTCAATAATTACTAGTTAGGTATGTGCAAGGGGACACAGTGCAGTCAGTGAGGCTATATTGCATTCTTAATGATGCTGGTTTTAGAACATTCCATTAGATGTCCACTCCTACACCATTTCATTTAAATTAACTTAATAAGAATACAATATTTAAGGAAGCAAAGAAATACATAAAGACCACTTCTCAATTTAATCATGAAAGGGATGAAAGAAACAGTAGAAGAGTTTACAATATCCCAAGACCTGAACCCCAGCTTCACAACACCCTTCAAAGGGGGTACAGGCAAACACGACTGATGGTGACCTCACACAGTCCTCTCCATGAGAGTTATTGTGCCGATTGCCTCGTTAGAGCCTGCTGTAGAATGTGTATCTATCTCACTAAATATTCAATGTTAGTTTATTGTTTAGTTAATAAAAACCAGAACAATTTACACACATACAATATTAACGGTTAATATTGTATGTATGTAAATTGTTTTGGTTTTTATTAACTAAACAATAAACTGACATTGACACTAAATAGTGGCGCACAGAGCCTTAGCGCTTCGAACTGAAGCCTGGCAGGAAAGAGAACTGTGCTCTTACTTTGAAGGATTCGATCAGACATAGTCCCACACTGATGACGTTTTTGATCCCAATTTGCCAGAGCCCAGCTCAGCTGCTACCACAGACCTTGCCCGGGAGCACTTTTAGCCCAAGGAGTTCCCAAGACCCCCAAGAGTGCTATGGATGCCATGTAGGGGTCACCATGAGGGGCACGTGCTACTCCTGGCTTGCCCCTTGTGACTCTTGCCACTGTCTTTACAACCCCTGGGTTCAGAGATGGCAAGAGCAGAAGGTCAACAGTGCCCTAATGGAGCAGTGTCCACTCTCTGTCCCCCCACTGGGACATCATACCTTCAGTACTATAAAATAAATACATTCAGCAGTGCATTGCACACTGTGTAGAATACATCATAAAGTGAGATCCATTTCAAACATTTTCGACTTGCATCTGTAATTCATTATTGCGAATACATGAAAAATGATGTGTTTGAATAAAACTGACACGTCTGTGCCGAATAAGAAGTGATAGAGTTTCATAAGTGATCACAAAACAAACCTAACCGAGAATAATAACGAGTAATTCAAGCCAATAACGCAATTCATACTCAACCAATGATCCATATGAAGTAATACAGAGAGACTTGATTAATATTGCTTTTAAAGTCTCCTTTTGTGTGCCTTCATACAGTTTCTTTATGAGGCATACACCAGGCTTCAGTGAGGCCCATTAATATGATATCAGAATCAATGACTTGTGGCGTCACTTCCTGGGATCAAGGGTCAAAGTTGTCACTTCCTGTGATGTTATTGGGATTAAAGGGAGTGTGATGTCACTTGCGCTACCCTTGGCATTTCGCGAATCGACGTCCATGGAGGTTGGAGGTCCAGGATCAGGGGCGTGTTGATGAAGGTACGGCATCTCCTTGTAGGTGCTTCATGGCTTCAAAACCTTTGAGGGATCCATCTGTAGGGCTATGCTAGCGCGTGTACTGTGTGTGTGTATTTAAAGGTGTGCACTGCCCTGCACAGACAGAACTGTCAGACTCATACACAATATGTCATAGTCGACTGTGATGGTGCTGAGGAGAGAGGTTGGCTGGGCAGGGAAGAGGAGGCTCCAGGTGGCAAACTCATGGTCCTACCTAGAGTGCCTAAACTCACACATGAGCAGAGATTGTAGTACAAAAGCAGCACAGTTCCTACCTTCACAACGTCTTCATGGGAAGATCTGCACTCCACCGACTCGGAGATGTCCACCACAGAGCCGTTCTCCTCGATGGACACTACTTTGACCGGCACTGACACCGTCCGCCCCGTTAGGATGGCTGTGTTCAGAATCTCTGCATCCTGTATTCAGAAGACCAAGAAACATCTTTAGGGTACACCCTTAAATACCCAGGACACAGACCATGAGCAAAGAAAACCTCTATGTTAAGTTAGGGACAACTGCTGGCGGAGGGTCACTTGTAAACATATTACAAACATGAACTGGACCAATGCTTTGTTAGAAGGTGATCACTGTGAATCAATTTACATCACTCTATATAATCACTATAACAGCCAATCAAAGTTCTTGAAGTGAAGGCGTCGTCAGCTTCAAAGAGTGACAGAGACTCCTCTTTCCCTTGGATAATGATTGGAGACACTCACTCCCTCTCCCCCTCCCTGTCCTGTTGCTTTCACCCAGTTCCTGTTCTTAAATTGTTTCCCCTCCAGCTCCTGCGCTGCTCCCCCACTTCCCAATCTGTCACCCCCCCACCCGCTCTTCTGCCGGTCCCTCACCCCTCCCATTCATGCACTTTGATGCAGAGTTTCTACTTTTAAACATGCACTTTTATGTACATGAAACCTTTTTTTATTTACTGCTCCAAGACTGGTGTCCACCATCTTGGATCTGTAAGCAAAAACAACAAACTAGTGGTGCGTCGTGCTGTAGGCGCTTGCATGCATGGTGATGTCTGTGCTCAAATACGGCATCCAGCCTTTCTTTGTCCATAGTGCACAGCATCAGCAACACATGTTTTATCCTCTTGGAAAATCAAGAACGACCCATTGGCTTTGTCAATGCTTGTTATTTAACTGCTTTTAGAGACGTTCATCCTGGCCCTTTTCTCAAACTCGTCCTTCCCCCTTCTGGAAATGACAACTATCTCTTTATTGATGGACTGGTCTTACGAGGTGTTAACGCCAGCAGCGGCCCGTGCAGGTAAGAGAAGTGGGGCGGTGGGGCCGGGTGAGGGGGGGGATTTCGACAGACAACAATGAGGGAAAATTAATTATTTATTTAATTTTCACTCATGGTCATCTGTCGAATCCCCCCTCCCCCAACCCGGCCCCACTGCTCTTACCTGCCATGGCCGCTCCTGGTTAACACCTGTAGACAGGCATTTTGCATCATGGAATCTGGAAGATTAGCCTTGTAGGCAAGAGTGTTGGTGTATTTAGCCCTCTGACAAACCCTGAGGGTAGAAGAATTGCCCGGTGAGAATCCTTGTTACACCCCCTTAGTAGGGAGTGTACATTGTTTTGCTAACTGTAAATTGTATATATTTGTAATTTTATTGCTGTATACCTGATGTTTGCCCTTTGGGACAACTTGTGCTCAACACAGCAGGCCTGTAAGGGGGTCTTTTTATTGCACAGTGTTGAAGCCTGTAAACGTTTATTGTACAACATGTGATCTCACAGTTTACTGTAGTAGACCTGGGCTTTGGTGTAGGCCACGCCCCTCTGATCACTCCTGGATGTAAACAATGTTCACTTCTTGACTCTCATAGGAGGAGTATGTATTGTTTTGCCAACTGCATGTTTTACATGTTTATAGTTTTATGACGGTATGAACGCTTGTGAGCAATACAGTAGGCCTGGGTTGGTTCTGGTGACAACCTAATGATAAAGGCCATAGGGCTGATTGATAAATTGGGAAAAGTTATGAATGTTACTATAGGTCTGATCTGTTTATTATGAAAAGTTATGACAAAGGTAGTAGGACTGACTTTTTATTGTGTCAAGCATATAATAAAGCCAATATGCTTTTAAATGTAGAATGGTATTGCAATCTTTTAACGTTTATAGACAGGACTTTTCTTACCTGGACGCTCCCAGATTACCGTAGTTGGTAAGGACTGTGGTGATGGTTCGCCCATCTGACAACTCCTGGGGATAGAAGGCTTTCACTGGGATGCTTCTTGCTAGGCCCTCGTGGGAGGGGGTGTGTATTGTCACCAGGTATGACTGCATGCCTGGTGATTGTCTTGTGCAACACACGAGGCCTGAGTTGGCTACAATCACCAACCAGTGGCAACCGCTAGAGATTGACAATTTCTTTGGGAAGTAAAGTATGAGCGGCCATAGATCTGGCATCTTTATGATGCCAAAAGGTATGACAAAGGCAGTAAGCCTGACTTATTGATTGTGAAAAGCCTATGCTAAGCCAATAGGCCTTTGAAGCTGGATTGATCTTACACTGTTTACAGCACGTAGACCGCTATGAAGTGTCATAGATTACCGTAGCACGCAAGAGGTTTGGTGTTGGTAACCCCTCTGACAAACACTGGTGGCTTAACATTTGCACGAATAGAATCCTTGTTTGGCCCTCATTAGAGGAGATATATATTGTTTTGCCAACTGTAAATGTGTCCATATAAGGCTGATGCCCTTGGAGTAGGACATTCATGCTGAGTCCCTAAATAGCGTCAGATCATCAGGGCAAACTCTGCTGCTCAGAGGGGCGGCAGCTGCTGCCTGCCCAGGGCCATCATCTGCCCATCCAGCTGTGTATGCAGCGACTGATGTGCAGAATCTTCCAGTGCTGGCTTCAGCGAAACGCTCAAGCTATATCTACTCTTTGAGTCTAGTGCACATGCAGCCAAATGTCTGCAATGACAGCAAGCATGACGTCATCGCAAGTGATTGTGAGCGAGAGAAGCATGCGTTGATTCTGTCTCTCCTGTGTGTAATCTGTGTAAGAGAGAAGTTAAAAATGCTGTGTTCTGTGCGAGAGAAGTGTGCATTGCTGCTGTCTTTCCTGTGCCTGTTCTGTGCCTGAGAGAATCTAAACCTGCTGTGTTGTGTGTGAGAGAAGCTTGTGTGGCTGCGGTCTGTCCTGCATATGTTCTGTGTGTGACAGAGAGAAGCTAAACTTGCTACGTTTAGTGAGAGAAAAGCATGCATTGCTGCTGTTTGTCTGTCTGAGCCTGTTCTATGTGAGAAGCTGGCCTGCTGTGTTGTATGTGAGAGCAGCATGCATTGCTGCTGTTTGTCTGTCTGAGCCTGTTCTGTGTGAGAAGCTGGCCTGCTGTGTTGTATGTGAGAGCAGCATGCATTGCTGCCGTCACCCTGAGCCTGTTCTGTGAGAGAGAGAAGATAAATCTGTTGCTTTGTGTGTGAGAGAAGCATGCATTGCTGCTGTCATCCTGAGCCTGCTGTGTGTGTGGGAGAAGCTAAACATGCTATGCTGTGTGTGAGAGAAGAATGCATTGCTGCTGTCTGTTCTGCACATGTTCTGTGTGGGAGAGAGAGAAGCTAAACCTGCTATGTTTAGTGAGACAAAAGCATGCATTGCTGCCGTCTGTCCTGCACCTGTTCTGTGCGAGAGAGAAGCTAAACCTGCTGTGTTGTGCATGAGAGCAACATGCATTGCTGCTGTCTGTCCTGCGCCTGTTCTGTGCGAGAGAGAAGCTAAACCTGCTGTGTCGTGTGTGAGAGAAGCTAACCTGCTGTGTTGTGTGTGGGAGAAGCAAGCATTGCTGCCGTCTGTCCTTCGCCTGTTCTGTGCGAGAGAGAAGCTGACCTGCTGTGTTGTATGTGGGAGAAGCATGCATCGCTGCTGTCTGTCCTGCACCTGTTCTGTGCGAGAGAGAAGCTAAACCTGCTGTGTTGTGCATGAGAGCAACATGCATTGCTGCTTTTATCCTGAGCCTGTTTTATGTGAGACAGAAGTTAAAACTTTTATTTTGTGTGTGACAGAAGCAAGCATTGCTGCTGTCTGTCCTGCACCTGTTCTGTGTGTGTGAGAAGCTAACCTGCTGTGTTGTGTCTGAAATAAGCATGCACTGCTGCTGTCTGTCCCCTATGTGTGGGAGAAGCTAAACATTCTATGCTGTGTGAGAGAGAAGCATGCATTGCTGCTGCCTGTCCTGCACCTGTTCTGTGCGAGAGAGAAGCTAAACCTGCTGTGTTGTGTGTGGGAGAAGCATGCATCGCTGCTGTCTGTCCTGCGCCTGTTCTGTGTGAGAGAGAAGCTGACCTGCTTTGTTGTGTGTGGGAGAAGCATGCATCGCTGCTGTCTGTCCTGCGCCTGTTCTGTGTGAGAGAGAAGCTGACCTGCTTTGTTGTGTGTGGGAGAAGCATGCATCGCTGCTGTCTGTCCTGCACCTGTTCTGTGCGAGAGAGAAGCTAAACCTGCCGTGTTGTGTCTGAAATAAGCATGCACTGCTGCTGTCTGTCCCGTATGTGTGGGAGAAGCTAAACATGCTATGCTGTGTGTGAGAGAAGCAAGCATTGCTGCTGTCTGTCCTGCACCTGTTCTGTGCAAGAGAGAAGATAAACCTGCTGTGTTGAGTCTGAAATAAGCATGCACTGCTGCTGTCTGTCCCGTATGTGTGGGAGAAGCTAAACACGCTATGCTGTGTGTGAGAGAAGCATGCATTGCTGCTGTCTGTCCTGCATCTGTTCTGTGTGTGAGAGAAGCTAAACCTGCTGTGTTGTGTCTGAAATAAGCATGCACTGCTACTGTCTGTCCCGTATGTGTGGGGGAAGCTAAAGATTCTATGCTGTGTGTGAGAGAAGCAAACATTGCTGCTGTCTGTCCTGCACCTGTTCTGTGCGAGAGAGAAGCTAACCTGCTGTGTTGTGTGTGGGAGAAGCAAGCATTGCTGCTGTCTGTCCTGCACCTGTTCTGTGCGAGAGAGAAGCTAAACCTGCTTCGTTGTGTCCAAAATAAGCATGCACTGCTGCTGTCTGTCCCGTATGTGTGGGAGAAGCTAAACATGCTATGCTGTGTGTGAGAGAAGCATGCATTGCTGCTGTTTGTCCTGCACCTGTTCTTTGTGTGTGACAGAAGCTAGTAAGGCGATAGGTTTTTCTTGTGTGAGGGAATGAGCATAGCTAGTGTTCGTCTTCCAAGTGGTCCTTTTGTGTGAGGGAAGCATGCCTTTCTGCTCTCCAAACTGCACCTTTTCCGTATGTGAGAGAGAAGGGCACTTTGTTGCTGTCCCTGGTGCACATATTCTTGTAAGGGAACTGCACCTATAGGGAGGTTCTCTTTTTGCATGTTTTATTCACTACAGGCAGGAATTGCTACATCTTCTGGATAAAGCTCTTCCATTGATGCATACGACAAGCTCTCGTGAAAGCTATAATAGCCCTATTTTCAAACTCCTAGGTCAGAGTCAAGGCCACAGGCAGAGGCCTTGCACGTGGATGCGTCCTGGCGCCCTGCACACAGCTGCAATTGGCTCTGTTCTTAACAGGGTCAGGCCCTTCCCATAATCCTGCAGTATGCAAATGACCCAGTGATCCTGGACAGAACTGACAGGCCCCCAAAGAGCATTACATGAATTACTTCTACACTACTCGTGCAATAAAGGGGCTACTGCCAGCGATACATGAATTTCTTTTACACAACTCATGCAATAAACAAGCCACTACCAGCGATACATGAATTACTCCTGTACGACTTGCGCAATAAACAAGCGATACATGAATTACAAGTATACTAGTCGCAAAATAAACGAGCCACTAACAGCAATACATGAATAACTTCTGCACGACTCAAGAACTAAATGAGCCACTAACAGCAATACATGAATTACTTCTACACTACTCATGCAATAAAGGAGCCACTAACAGCTATACATGAATTACTTCTACTCTACTCGTGCAATAAAGGAGCCACTAACAGCTATACATGAATTACTTCTACTCTACTCGTGCAATAAACAAGCCACTAACAGCAATACATGAATTACTTCTACTCTACTCGTGCAATAAAGGAGCCACTAACAGCTATACATGAATTACTTCTACTCTACTCATGCAATAAAGGAGCCACTAACAGCTATACATGAATTACTTCTACTCATGCAATAAAGGAGCCACTAACAGCTATACATGAATTACTTCTACTCTACTCGTGCAATAAACAAGCCACTAACAGCAATACATGAATTACTTCTACTCTACTCATGCAATAAAGGAGCCACTAACAGCTATACATGAATTACTTCTACTCTACTCATGCAATAAAGGAGCCACTAACAGCTATACATGAATTACTTCTACTCTACTCGTGCAATAAAGGAGCCACTAACAGCTATACATGAATTACTTCTACTCTACTCATGCAATAAAGGAGCCACTAACAGCTATACATGAATTACTTCTACTCTACTCGTGCAATAAAGGAGCCACTAACAGCAATACATGAATTACTTCTACTCTACTCGTGCAATAAAGGAGCCACTAACAGCTATACATGAATTACTTTTACACAACTCGCGCAATAAACAAAGCACTAACACCGCGACCAGTTAGTGCCCTCACTGTATCATTGTGTTATTGGCAATAATTAACGTGGTGGTGTCAATGGGGTTGTCTCTTTATGTGTGTCTAGCTGTGCGTTTTCTTACTGTCGTCTTACTGTTCTCCCACTCTGTTCTCACTAATCACTATTGATAAATTGAATACACATCTGTGAATGTAACCAGTACACGGGTGTATTTACATGCTATATACATTGACTCATAATCATCCTGTACCACAAGGTGATTTGTTTTATTCTCTGTATTGTTTCCCAGCCCTGAAGAAGTCAAGGGGGTTATCACCCACTGACGAAACGCGCGTTGGCTGGTCTTACAAGGAAATCCATATTAAAGACAAACCACAACGTTTACACGACTTGTCTCTCCTCTATGAAACACAAGAACAGCGTCATATACCTGTTTTATTTGTTGCGTGTGCATAGGAACTCTTTGTTTAGCTATACATGAATTACTTCTACGCTACTCGTGCAATAAAGGAGCCACTAACAGCTATACATGAATTACTTCTACACAACGCATGCAATAAATGAGCCACTAACAGCAATAAATGTATTACAAGTACACTACTCGCGTAATAAACGAGCCACTAACAGCAATACATGAATTACTTCTACACAACTTGAGCAATTAACGAGCCTCTAATAGCAATACATGAATTACTTCTACACTACTCGCGCAATAAACGAGCCACTAACAGCAATGCATGAATTACTTCTGCATGACTCGCGCAATAAACAAGCCACTAACAGCAATACATGAATTATTTCTACACAACTTGTGCAATAAAGGAGCCACTAACAGCTATACATGAATTACTTCTACTCTACTCGTGCAATAAAGGAGCCACTAACAGCTATACATGAATTACTTCTACTCTACTCGTGCAATAAAGGAGCCACTAACAGCTATACATGAATTACTTTTACACAACTCGCGCAATAAACAAAGCACTAACACCGCGACCAGTTAGTGCCCTCACTGTATCATTGTGTTATTGGCAATAATTAACGTGGTGGTGTCAATGGGGTTGTCTCTTTATGTGTGTCTAGCTGTGCGTTTTCTTACTGTCGTCTTACTGTTCTCCCACTCTGTTCTCACTAATCACTATTGATAAATTGAATACACATCTGTGAATGTAACCAGTACACGGGTGTATTTACATGCTATATACATTGACTCATAATCATCCTGTACCACAAGGTGATTTGTTTTATTCTCTGTATTGTTTCCCAGCCCTGAAGAAGTCAAGGGGTTATCACCCACTGACGAAACGCGCGTTGGCTGGTCTTACAAGGAAATCCATATTAAAGACAAACCACAACGTTTACACGACTTGTCTCTCCTCTATGAAACACAAGAACAGCGTCATATACCTGTTTTATTTGTTGCGTGTGCATAGGAACTCTTTGTTTAGCTATACATGAATTACTTCTACGCTACTCGTGCAATAAAGGAGCCACTAACAGCTATACATGAATTACTTCTACACAACGCATGCAATAAATGAGCCACTAACAGCAATAAATGTATTACAAGTACACTACTCGCGTAATAAACGAGCCACTAACAGCAATACATGAATTACTTCTACACAACTTGAGCAATTAACGAGCCTCTAATAGCAATACATGAATTACTTCTACACTACTCGCGCAATAAACGAGCCACTAACAGCAATGCATGAATTACTTCTGCATGACTCGCGCAATAAACAAGCCACTAACAGCAATACATGAATTATTTCTACACAACTTGTGCAATAAACGAGCCACTAACAGCAATACATAAATTACTTCCACACCACTCGCGCAATAATCAAGCCACTGCCAGCGATACATGAATTACTTCAACACAACTTCTGCAATAAACGAGCCTCTAACAGCAATACATGAATTACTTTTACACAACTCGCGCAATAAACAAAGCACTAACACCGATACCTGAATTACTCTTGTACGACTTGCGAAATAAACGAGCCACTAACAGCAATACATGAATTACTTCTGCATGACTCGCGCAATAAATGAGCTGCTAACAGCAATACATGAATGACTTCTACACTACTTGTGCAATAAAGGAGCCACTAACAGCAATACATGAATTACTTCTACACAATTCATGCAATAAACGAGCCACTAACAGCAATAAATGCATTACAAGTACACTACTCGTGCAATAAATGAGCCACTAACAGCTATACATGAATTACTTCTACAATACTCGTGCAATAAAGGAGCCACTAACAGCTTTACATGAATTACTTCTACACTACTCATGCAATAAAGGAGCCACTAACAGCAATACATGAATTACTTCTACACAAGTTGCGCAATTAACGAGCCTCTAATAACAATACATGAATTACTTCTACACTACTCGCGCAATAAACGAGCCACTAACAGCAGTGCATGAATTACTTCTGCATGACTCGCGCAATAAACAAGCCACTAACAGCAATACATGAATTATTTCTACACAACTTGTGCAATAAACGAGCCACTAACAGCGATACATAAATTACTTCCACACCACTCGCGCAATAATCAAGCCACTGCCAGCTATACATGAATTACTTCAACACAACTCGTGCAATAAATGAGCCACTAACAGCAATGCATGAATTACTTCTGCACGACTCGCGCAATAAACAAGCCACTAACAGCAATACATGAATTATTTCTACACAACTTGTGCAATAAACGAGCCACTAACAGCGATACATAAATTACTTCCACACCACTCGCGCAATAATCAAGCCACTGCCAGCGATACATGAATTACTTCAACACAACTCGTGCAATAAATGAGCCACTAACAGCAATGCATGAATTACTTCTACACAACTTGCACAATAAACGAGCCTCTAACAGCAATACATGAATTACTTTTACACAACTCGCGCAATAAACAAAGCACTAACACCGATACCTGAATTACTCTTGTACGACTTGCGAAATAAACGAGCCACTAACAGCAATACATGAATTACTTCTGCATGACTCGTGCAATAAATGAGCTGCTAACAGCAATACATGAATGACTTCTACACTACTCGTGCAATAAAGGAGCCACTAACAGCAATACATGAATTACTTCTACACAATTCATGCAATAAACGAGCCACTAACAGCAATAAATGCATTACAAGTACACTACTCGTGCAATAAATGAGCCACTAACAGCTATACATGAATTACTTCTACAATACTCGAGCAATAAATGAGCACTAAAAGCAATACATGAATTCCTTCTGCACGACTCGTGCAATAAATGAGCCACTAACAGCAATACATGAATTACTTATACACAGCTTGTGCAATGAACAAGCCTCTAACAGCAATACATGAATAACTTCTACACTACTCACGCAATAAACAAGCCACTAACAGCGATACATAAATTACTACACTACTCGCGTAATAATCAAGCCACTGCCAGCGATACATGAATTACTTCAACACAACTCGTGCAATAAATGAACCACTAACAGCAATACAAGAATTACTTATACACAGCTTGCGCAATGAACAAGCCTCTAACAGCAATACATGAATTACTTCTACACTACTCGCGCACTAAACGAGCCACTAACAACAATACTTGAATTACTTCTGCACAACTTGCGCAATAAACGAGCCTCTAACAGCGATACATAAATTACTTCCACACCACTCGCGCAATAATCAAGCCACTGCCAGCGATACATGAATTACTTCAACAGAACTCGTGCAATAAATGAGCCACTGCCAGCAATACATGAATTACTTCTACACTACTCATGCAATAAATGTGCCACTAACAGCAATACATGAATTACTTCTACACTACTCATGCAATAAATGAGCCACTAACAGCAATACATGAATTACTTCTGCACGACTTGCGCAATAAGCAAGCCACTAACAGCAGTACATGAATTACTTATACACAGCTTGCGCAATGAACAAGCCTCTAACAGCAATACATGAATTACTTCTACACTACTCGCGCAATAAACGAGCCACTAACAGCGACACATGAATTACTTATACACAGCTTGCGCAATGAACAAGCCTCTAACAGCAATACATGAATTACTTCTACACTACTCGTGCAATAAACGAGCCACTAACAGCAATACTTGAATTACTTCAACACTTCTCGCGCAATAAACGAACCACTAACAGCAATACATGAATTACTTCTGCATGACTCGCGCAATAAGCAAGCCACTAACAGCAATACGTGAATTACTTCTACACTACTCACGCAATAAACAAGCCACTAACAGCGATACATAAATTTCTACTACACTAGTCGCGTAATAATCGAGCCACTGCCAGCGATACATGAATTACTTCAACACAACTCGTGCAATAAATGAGCCACTAACAGCAATACATGAATTACTTCTACACAACTTGCGCAATAAACGAGCCTCTAACGGCAATACATGAATTACTTCTACACAGCTCATGCAGTAAACAAGCCAATAATGGCAACACATGAATTACTTCTACACTACTCGCGCAATAAACGAGCCACTAACAGCGACACATGAATTACTTATACACAGCTTGCGCAATGAACAAGCCTCTAACAGCGATACATAAATTACTTCCACACCACTCGCGCAATAATCAAGCCACTGCCAGCGATACATGAATTACTTCAACAGAACTCGTGCAATAAATGAGCCACTGCCAGCAATACATGAATTACTTCTACACTACTCTTGCAATAAACGTGCCACTAACAGCAATACATGAATTACTTCTACACTACTCAAGCAATAAATGAGCCACTAACAGCAATACATGAATTACTTCTGCACGACTTGCGCAATAAGCAAGCCACTAACAGCAATACGTGAATTACTTATACATAGCTTGCGCAATGAACAAGCCTCTAACAGCAATACATGAATTACTTCTACACTACTCGTGCAATAAACGAGCCACTAACAGCAATACTTGAATTACTTCAACACTTCTCGCGCAATAAACGAACCACTAACAGCAATACATGAATTACTTCTGCATGACTCGCGCAATAAGCAAGCCACTAACAGCAATAGGTGAATTATTTCTACACTACTCACGCAATAAACAAGCCACTAACAGCGATACATAAATTTCTACTACACTAGTTGCGTAATAATCGAGCCACTGCCAGCGATACATGAATTACTTCAACACAACTCGTGCAATAAATGAGCCACTAACAGCAATACATGAATTACTTCTACACAACTTGCGCAATAAACGAGCCTCTAACGGCAATACATGAATTACTTCTACACAGCTCATGCAGTAAACAAGCCAATAATGGCAACACATGAATTACTTCTACACAACTTACGCAATAAACAAGCCAATACCAGCGATACAAGAATTACTCCTGTACGACTTGCGCAATAAACGAGCCACTAACAACAATACATGAATTACAAGTATACTACTCGCAAAATAAACGAGCCACTAACAGGAATACATGAATAACTTCTGCACAACTCACAAACTAAATGAGCCACTAACAGCAATACATGAATTACTTCTACACTACTCGTGCAATAAAGGAGCCACTAACACCTATACATGAATTACTTCTACACTACTCATGCAATAAACGAGCCACTAACAGCAATACTTGAATTACTTCAACACTTCTCGCGCAATAAACGAACCACTAACAGCAATACATGAATTTCTTCTGCACGACTCGCGCAATAAGCAAGCCACTAACAGCAATACGTGAATTACTTCTACACTACTCACGCAATAAACAAGCCACTAAGAGCGATACATAAATTACTACTACACTAGTCGCGTAATAATCGAGCCATTGCCAGCGATACATGAATTACTTCAACACAACTCGTGCAATAAATGAGCCACTAACAGCAATACATGAATTACTTCTACACAACTTGCGCAATAAACGAGCCTCTAATGGCAATACATGAATTACTTCTACACAGTTCACGCAGTAAACGAGCCAATAATGGCAACACATGAATTACTTCTACACAACTTACGCAATAAACAAGCCAATACCAGCGATACAAGAATTACTCCTGTACGACTTGCGCAATAAACGAGCCACTAACAGCATACATGAATTACAAGTATACTACTCGCAAAATAAACGAGCCATTAACAGAAATACATGAATAACTTCTGCACAACTCACAAACTAAATGAGCCACTAACAGCAATACATGAATTACTTCTACACTACTCGTGCAATAAAGGAGCCACTAACAGCTATACATGAATTACTTCTACACTACTCATGCAATAAAGGAGCCACTAACAGCAATACATTAATTACTTATACACAACTTGCGCAACAAACAAGCCAATACCAGCGATACAAGAATTAATCCTGTACGACTTGCGCAATAAACGAGTCACTAACAGCAATACATGAATTACAAGTATACTACTCGCAAAATAAACGAACCTCTAACAGGAATACATGAATAACTTCTGCACAACTCATGCAATAAACAAGCAACTAACAGCTATACATGAATTGCTTCTACACTACTCGCGAATAAAACCAGCCACTAACAGCAATGCATGAATTACTTGTACACAACTTGTGCAATAAACGAGTGACTAACAGCAATACACGAATCACTTCTACACAACTCACGCAATAAACGAGCCATTGATCAAAGCAAACCAAAGGTTTTAGTCTTCGAGAGGTTTGCCACTAAAATGTCACTTGGATGCTCGCTCCTAGAGCCTCGGTTCTGCATATAATTACCTGGGAGTTTGGCTCACAGATGAATTATCCCAGAGATACAATTAAAGGAACTAATGTGTGTTAAGCAGGCTTCAGGCCAGCTTGTGAAGCCCCTCTGTGGGCGCTACTCTGAAGGCAGCAGAGGCAGGAGTTTCCACAGCTCTAACTACTCCATGTGTAGAGTCCAGAGAGAACGGCTTCTGGCCCGGCATTATTACAGGGCAAGGCCTATAGAAAGGCTTTCCATGTATGTAAGAGTTTTCTATAGCGCTGGCTAGACACGAAGATATCTGAGCGCTTTACAACATTGTTATGTCATATCATCACATCACACACAGGTCCCAGATACACCTGGATCTTGGACTCTTGATGCAAGACTTCAAGTGAGGCATTACATACTGTCATCAGCTTAGATGTGGTAAGTAGGGCTCCCTGAAGACAGGGCATCAGACTACCACCCATCATGGGGGGGTAGATTCAAGCATCCTTGGGAAAATACCTTCAACTCGCAGCAAAGTCCTAGAAATGGAGGGCATCTGGTCAGGTAACATATCTAAAGCTTCCTTAAAAGTTACTCTTGTATCACAAGTAGAATTACTCTCACGAGCCACTGATCTCACTGAACACAGGGAGTCCAAGCACGCCTACCTGCTGATTTACACCACCCATACTCTACACAGGCAGCGTGCTCTGGGGCCACCTCCTGCATACAACACACTCCACAGGCCTGGGAAGATCACTCAGGTGACAGAGTAAGTTGTAGACTCTGGAACTACAAGGCAGAGTCAGTTGTACATTTGTGATGCTGCTGCCCCGGAGTGAGGACTGAGAGAAATAAGTAGCGTAAAGAAACTTTCTGACAAAATGGAATCACAAGATGCAAGCATGGTCAAACATTTAGCATAAAGGCTGAAAAAAAGCATTGAGCTATGAAGAGCAGCTACATATTAAAGAGATTTTAGAGACCTGTCTCTTTACTGATTTAGAGTTGTCCTGTCTCCAAACAAAATACATTATGATCAAGGAGCCAAAGGGACCGTCAGTCCATAACTCTCTGTGCAGACACAGGCCTGAAGAGATGTAACACATTGCAACCGAAACGTTTCTTCATCGAGAAAGCGAGATGCTACCTTTAACCACGTGCAATGTCGCTGCTCATGCTGCGCGTGTTCTGTGCGCGTGAAGGGTGCGTTGATGCTGCGCCTCATTGTGTGCGAGGAAAGCGTGCGTTGATGCTGCACCTGCTCCATGTGTGTGAGGGAAGCGTGCATTGTTGCTGCTTGTCCTGCGCATGTTCAGTGCGCGTGAAGGGTGCGTTGATGCTGCTCCTCGTTGTGTGTGGGGGAAGCGTGCCTTGTTGTTGTCCGTGCTGCTTCTGCTGTTTGTGAGGGAATTGTACTTGTGCTGCACCTTTTCTGGCTGTGTGAGGGAAGCGTGCAGTGTTGCATCTAACAAGTGTAAAGTGTTTTTGAGGGAAGGGTACTTGTGCTGCACTTGTTCTGTGCGTGTGCTATAGCTGTTCCCAGTTCACCTTTCCTGGGTGTGTGAGGGGAGCATGCCTTGCTGCTCTCTATCTAGCACGTGCACTGTGTGTGCGAGGGAAGTGTGCCTTGCTGCTCTATATCTAGTGTGCTCTCTATCCCAGTTTGTGTAAGGGAAGTGTGTGCTGCGCTGTCAACGAGACACCCACTCTGTGGGTGAGGGATGCTCACACTGCCCTCTGCGCTGCATGTGAGGGACTCAAGTTCACCCTTTTTATTGAAATAAATAAGGGCTCAGTGCATCACCTACAATAACGGAATACATATCAGTCTAAGCAAACACTTCCCAAAATCTGTGATAGAAAGCTGTCACCCCAGAACACCGGCGATTACATTTCTAACCCTCACATTACAAGCAGTCATTAAATCAACAGCCACAAAAGAGGAGGGGGCAGACTAGACCCCTGACACGCCACAGCTGAGAGCTTCCTCTTGATTGGACACCTCCACCCTACAGCCTCACGGAGGCTCTGCCTCATGGACAGTTCTACCTCTGGATGGAACAACATTTCCAGAAGTAAACCCTCCTACGAAGAAGTACCCCGCCCGTGGTGACAGGCGTCCCAGGGAGGGGGCAGACTAGACCCCTGACACGCCACAGCTGAGAGCTTCCTCTTGATTGGACACCTCCACCCTACAGTCTCACGGAGGGCATACCTCATGGATGGTTCTACCTCTGGATGCAGCAACATTTCCAGAAGTAAACCCTCCTACGAAGAAGTACCCCGCCCGTGGTGACAGGCTTCGCAGGGAGGGGGCAGACTAGACCCCTGACACGCCACAGTTGAGAGCTTCCTCTTGATTGGACACCTCCACCCTACAGTCTCACGGAGGGCATGCCTCATGGATGGTTCTACCTCTGGATGGAACAACATTTCCAGAAGTAAACTCTCCTACGAAGGAGTACCCCGCCCGTGGTGACAGGCGTCCCAGGGAGGGGGCAGACTAGACCCCTGACACGCCACAGCTGAGAGCTTCCTCTTGATTGGACACCTCCACCCTACAGCCTCACGGAGGCTCTGCCTCATGGACGGTTCTACCTCTGGATGCAGCAACATTTCCAGAAGTAAACCCTCCTACGAAGGAGTACCCCGCCCGTGGTGACAGGCGTCCCAGGGAGGGGGCAGACTAGACCCAGACATGCCACAGCTGAGAGCTTCCTCTTGATTGGACACCTCCACCCTACAGTCTCACAGAGGCTCTGCCTCATGGACGGTTCTACCTCTGGATGCAGCAACATTTCCAGAAGTAAACCCTCCTACGAAGGAGTACCCCGCCCGTGGTGACAGGCGTCCCAGGGAGGGGGCAGACTAGACCCCTGACACGCCACAGCTGAGAGCTTCCTCTTGATTGGACACCTCCACCCTAGAGCCTCACGGAGGCTCTGCCTCATGGACGGTTCTACCTCTGGATGGAACAACATTTCCAGAAGTAAACCCTCCTACGAAGAAGTACCCCGCCCGTGGTGACAGGCGTCCCAGGGAGGGGGCAGACTAGACCCCTGACACGCCACAGCTGAGAGCTTCCTCTTGATTGGACACTTCCACCCTACAGCCTCACGGAGGCTCTGCCTCATGGACGGTTCTACCTCTGGATGCAGCAACATTTCCAGAAGTAAACCCTCCTACGAAGGAGTACCCCGCCCGTGGTGTCAGGCGTCCCAGGGAGGGGGCAGACTAGACCCCTGACACGCCACAGCTGAGAGCTTCCTCTTGATTGGACACCTCCACCCTACAGTCTCACGGAGGGCATGCCTCATGGACGGTTCTACCTCTGGATGCAGCAACATTTCCAGAAGTAAACCCTCCTACGAAGGAGTACCCCGCCCGTGGTGACAGGCGTCCCAGGGAGGGGGCAGACTAGACCCCTGACACGCCACAGCTGAGAGCTTCCTCTTGATTGGACACCTCCACCCTACAGTCTCACGGAGGGCATGCCTCATGGACGGTTCTACCTCTGGATGCAGCAACATTTCCAGAAGTAAACCCTCCTACGAAGGAGTACCCCGCCCGTGGTGACAGGCGTCCCAGGGAGGGGTCAGACTAGACCCCTGACACGCCACAGCTGAGAGCTTCCTCTTGATTGGACACCTCCACCCTACAGCCTCACGGAGGCTCTGCCTCATGGACGGTTCTACCTCTGGATGCAGCAACATTTCCAGAAGTAAACCCTCCTACGAAGGAGTAGCCCGCCCGTGGTGACAGGCGTCCCAGGGAGGGGGCCCCGAGGCATCAGTTAGTGCCTGCTTGAATGAGTGCTCAGGTATTCAGTGAAATCTGAAGCCACAGAATTGTATCTTGTCCATTTGTAGTGTAAAGCTTCTCCGTTCGCACAGTTGCTGGGTTTAATGTGGTCACAGTGGATCGTTGTAAAGTCAGGGTCGACGATTCATGGTTATTTTTAGGGAATCTTTAGTAATCAAGCACATCCTCTTCGAAGAATCTGGCCATGAAAGTTATTTTACCATCGTCTTCCCATGCACAACTGTTGCATGTTATAGACTGCTGGGAGCAGGTAGGGATTTTAGTGGTCAATTAATTGAATTTATATCTCCCATTGTTTTAAATTCCTATATTTTACTGGTTTTAGGCCAGTTTAATTCCCAGCTGGACTGCCCCCTCCCCCCCCCACAAGTGCAGGACACTTTTCAGAAGCCTGCTCAGCCCTGGACCTTAAACACTTTGGGGCCGATTATGATGCCATCCGGAAAGGCTCCGAACGGCATCCGATTCGGTTGAATCCGATTCGGAGGCCTTGTTTACGACCAACTCGGACACATTTCCGGACGACCGATCATGATGTCCCGAAAGCGTCCGAACTGTCTGACTCAGTTCCGAACGGCATTCGGAGTAACGGTGTCGTTCGGAGCCGACTAGTACTCGTCTACGGGCCGCGTTTCCAGATGAGCGATAAAGATGTTGGATTCGGACAGCCTTTCCGAGTCGGTTGTTCCAACATGGATCAGCTGCCTGAATCTGACTTTGGGGGCCCGTAGCAGGCCCCCTTCATCCGGGGCCCTCCGAATCGGACCCTTGGGGCTACCCATGGGCCCCCCCTTTCCCTGCATGCACAGTGTGACAGGCACCTGGAGTGCCTGCCACAGAGTGCAAGGTTTTCCCCAACCACCCCTTTTTTCAATGGGAGCCTGTGTTCTCGTTCGGAACACGGGCTTCCATTGAAGTCAAAGGGAGTACGACCGAACGGTGTTTGGACACACCATACTCGGTTGGCTGGACTCCCCGAACCTGAGTCATTCAGAAAGCATTCCCAATACGATTCGGTTGGACTGCTTTCCGGACGACATCATAATCGTCCCTTTGTCTCTGAACTCGTGCTAAGGGCCACAGTTCGGATTTTACATTTTCTACTAAGGATCATGTAAGATCATTGGAGTGTCTCCTCTGTCTTGGACTGGCAAGCATGACATCTCCATGGCGGGGGCAACATCTCCCTGTCAGGTAGTTGCAGGGTGTTCTCACAGGGGCCAAAAGAAGGACAGGCAGGCCTTTGGCGCCAGTCACCACAGGAGGTTTCTTTGAAGTCTCAGACAGAAGAAGCCAGGGTGTGAGGCACTTGAAGAAAGGGATGTGCTGTACTTGTGGGGGTGGCTGCAATTTTACATGAATTCCAGAATATTGTGCGTGGGGTTGGACAGTGAGTGGGCTGAGCCCTGCAAGTGCCAGTTAGGGACGGTGGTATAAGTGGTCTGGGGGTTGACTCCCATGCTTCAAAGCTCCCCACAGAACAGCTGAGAAGAAGAGGAACAGGAGGAGGAAAATGGGCCACCTTACCGATGAACCCCTGTGTGCTGTGTGATGGATCGGACTCTGGGCTTGCTTTTCTGGGCCCTGTGGAATCTGGGGCTTATTTACAAGTCCCTTGCGCCACTGGTGCTCACTTTTCATGACGCTCCAGCAGCGCAGAGTGCAGACCCCTATATATGAGGCGACGCAAAGCCATGGCCTTGTAGATATGGTGTAAGGCAACGTAGCACAAGTCGCTGCGTTGCCTTACACTGCAGCAGGGGGGCGTTCCATGGGAGCTGCAGTGCATGCTCCCACGCAGCACCCATGGGTTTTGTCACATTCCCAGCTTTACAGGGCTCTGTAAACCCGGGAATACTTCAAAACTGTGCACCTACCCAGGGCAGGTGTAACGAGGAGAAATATATTTTTTCTCATTTTTTCCTCTTTCCATGTGTGCATCAAAAGAGGAAAAAGCCTCCCAGGATTTGTGCAGGAAGGTTCTCCTTTCCTGTACAAAAACAATCCTACCAACAGTGCGATGACCCTTGCACCCTAGTGTAAGGGTGACCAGAGTGCCTGCGTTGGCCCTAGGCACCATATTGTGCACTGGCGCTGGATCAAGGACAGGAATGCACTGTGTCTTATAAATACGGTGCATTCCTGCCCTTTTGAATTGGCATAGAGCAGCGCAGCAGGAAGCATTGCGGCACTGCCCTATGCCAATTCTTTATAAATAAGGCCCTCTGCCTCCAGGGCCACTGGCACTAACTCCCTGACTATCGGGACCAGTAAAAGGTGGCCTTGCTGGGGACCCCGAAGAAAGGGGGTCTTCGTGGACTGCTGTGGACTGGTCCTCTTCTGGGTTCCTAAAGAGGGGGCACCACAGGATGCTGCTGGTGACACAAACTGCCCGCAAGGCGCTGGAAGCCCGAGCATTTGGGGAGTGCAGGCAGGGCAGGTGACCTGCCACAGAGGACCTAGGACTAAAGCCACCACGAAGACCTCATGTCGTAGAGGACCTATGAATGCAGCCACCACGAAGACCTCATGTCATTGAGGACCTATGAATGCAGCCACCATGAAGACCTCATGTCAAGAGAACTCCAGGGATGGAAGAGAAGGAGGGTCCCGCCCCCCTGCCCCTCACAGCGAAGCTGCTGCTGAGGAGAAGAAACCAGAAGTGCCAGGGGCAGCAGAAAGTTTAGGAATCAGGCAGCCCCAGAACAGTGGCCCTGATGGCTGAAGTCTGCCACCAGGAGCAAAATATGCCAACGCCATCAACATTGTCCCAACTAGACACCAGGGGCCAGATGTACGATGCTTGCAATTTGCGACTCGCAAAATGCAATGTACAACAGTGTCTCAGACACTGTTTGTGATTCCCAATGGGGTCGCAAATTGCATGCGTCATCAATATTCATGAGGGAAGCGCAATTTGCGACCTCATTGGGAATGGCTAGCACTCACAGGGATGGTGGCTTGCTGGGGTCAGCAGACCACCATGTCTGTGACTGCTTTTTCAATAAAGCAGGGATGCATTTAAAAAAGAAAAATTAAACTTTTCAGTTTCATTTTTTAAGGACAGGCAGTCTGCCTGCTGTTAAAAAATATTTTCTGACACACTCACAAAGGGGAAGGGGTCCCCTGGGGACCCCTTCCTGTTTGCGAGTGGTTTACCACCTACTTGAAGTAGGTAGTAAACTGCAAGTGTTTTGCGGCCGCAAATGAGGTCGCAAAACAATAGTACATGTCAGTAAGTTTTGCTAGTAGGAAGGGACGCCCCTTCCTAATAGCGAGAGTCGCAAACGCTATTTTGCGAGTCAGTGACTCGCAAAATAGCGTTTGTACATGCCATTACCCTTTTTTGCGGTCGCAAATGGGCCGATCTCCCGTTTGCAAGCGCAAAAAAGGGTAGTACATCTGGCCCCAGGTATCTAAAAGCTCTGTATGTTGTTAGTGTGTGACTTTTTCAACATTGCTGTGGGCACCCTGGGGCTGAGAGCACCCGCAGCCACAAAGAACCTCCTAGCGGAATGAACCACTCTCCCTCCCTTCCTCCGCCCTAAGAGCCATGAGGCCCTGGGTCTCCCCGAGGGACCTCAGTGAAAGCCTGCACAAATGTAAAATTACCCCTTTCATTAGAGGTAAAGGGGTAACTGCAAGATAAACCCATGGGAAGTCCTGGTGACTGAGAGGTGCAGCCCTGTGAGGGCAGGTGCCCCCAGGTATTGCAAGCACAATCTGTGCTCCCCTGCCCCTCACTGTACAGCGTGGAGGAAGAGCACGAACACCCAGCTTCCTTGCTTAACCTCAACAAGGTCATTGCTGGGAGGCCGGAGGTCCGGTGAGGCCACGTGGCTCTGGGGAGTCTGACACCTGGGCCATGCTTACCTGCAGGAGGCAGGATGTAGGCATGTTGGACCTAGGGTGACCAATCGTCCGTAAATTGGAGGACCGTCCCTGATTTGGACCTCACGTCCGTTGTCCGTGATGATCCCTTTTACGGACGCCTTTTGTCCTCCATAATTTTGGGCCTTGCAGGGAGCAGAGATGTTCCCCTGCGAGAAGCCTCAGCTCCCTGATGGGGCTGCCTGGCACTCATCCTCTGAGCATAAGAGCAGCCCCACCCGCCCATTGTCAGCCTGTCTGCAGCTGATTGTCACATACAGAATGACAATGGGCCAGTCTGGGCTGCAAAGCATGTCGTGGGCCTCCCCCAGCCTCCGTCTAGGGCAGGGCATCTGTCAGACAGAAGAAATGTGCAAAAAACGCCAATGCTGCTACATGAGAATCCAGTTCAAGAAAAGAAGCTGGGAAAGAAGTTAAAAAGAAGGGGCTAGAGTTCTTTCACAGTCTCGTCATTTTAGAACTGATGCAGTTTCAATATTATATTCAAGGAAGCCATGAATGCTGCTTTTTAGGTCTCGCCTACGCAGCGCGCATGCGCTGCTTAGGAGAGACCTTTAGCTATCGGCACAGCTTTGGGGGCAAAAACGTGCACGCGTTGCATTGCTTGCAATGGCAACGCGTGCACGTCTGGCGATTCCCTTGCGGGAGCGCGCAGCGCCATATGGTGGTGCCATATTTTCACAATCATCGCGCCTTGCTGCACGCTCCCGCAAGGGAATCGTGCAGGCCCCCTCCCGCCGCGCTAGGCACGCGCTTGTTTAACAGGCTTTTGCCTCAGTCCTCACGCAGCAGCTGCTTGAGGTGTACCAGGAGTCCAGTGACACCGGCGTGCTGCCCCGGTCTACGTGATAAAGTTTCATCTTTTATGCGGATGACACAATTTTTAATCTTATGGCCACCCGGGAGTCCATTCCTCTTCTCCTGCAATATTTGGGTGCTTTTGGGAGCCTAACAAATCTTAAAATGAATCATGGCAAATTGCTGGTGCTCCCGCTGGGTGCTTTAGCTGCCTGGGAAACCAGTCTCTTTGGCCACACTGCCTTTGCGCTGGGAAACTGATCAGTTCCGTTAATTGGGGCTCATGGTGGCGCACACCTCACACAAGCGAAAGCGGTAAAATATTGACAGAATCACAGAGGGACTGTGTGGAATGCTGATGGGTCGAGTAGCAGTGGCCAAGATGATGTTTTTGCTACGAAGCCTGTATACTATGCAACAATGGCACTGCTTTGTCGGAAGCGGCTGTGAGACCCTTGGAGACGTATGCCCAAATGAGGCATTTTTCCATCTTTGAGGTGGTGCAGGAGACTTTTGGAATAGGGCATGGGCAATTCTTAATGTACGCCGGTATAGCTGCCATAGTCAGGGAAATATGGCCCACATTCCCTGCCGCCCCGTCCACGTCGCTTATGTTTCGAGGGTTGTTAGAGCCTGGCGAGGGGCAGTCACTTGGTTTTGCATCTGTATAAAGCCATGACAGCTGATAGAGCATGATCCCAATTTCTCACCAAGGCAGCTTGGGAGGAGGAGTTGGGGTTCTCCTAGAGGATGCGCAATGGTGCAGGTCCTGTGCTCTAGTCCAGTCTGTTTTCTGTAATGCACGGTTTAAGTTAATCCATTTCAATTTCCAACACCGTACGTATGTGACACCAGTGCTGCTCAATAGAATGGATCCCAGTAAACCTAGTGGTTGCAGCAGTTGTCAAGCTCCCATGGGAACTTTTGTACACCTCGCGTTCCTCCTCCTCCTCCTTCCTCCCTCCCTCCCCCCACAGCATCACTCAGCACCACTACAACATCACTCAGCACCATTACAACATCACTCCGGAACACCACAGCATCACTAAGTACCACCACAGCATCACTCTGCAGCGCAACAGCATCAGTCATCACCAACACAGCATCACTCAGCACCACCACAGCATCACTCAGCACCACCACAGCATCACTCAGCACCACCACAGCATCAATCAGCAACACAACATCATCACTCAGGGCCAACACTGCATCATTAACAACACCCCAGGTTCACTTTTGTGTTAAGATTTATGGCTTTTTCACACACAGAACAAGGCAACATTGGCTGTTGCGTTTTTCGCATCACTTCTTCCCTCTCTCTCTCCCCCCACTTTTTTTCTCTCTGTCGCTCTCTCTCTCTCTCTCCCCCCCCTCTATTTTTCTCTCTCCTTTATTCTGTCTCCTTTCTCTCTTTCTACCCCCTTCATTCTCTCTCTCTCCCACTTTCTCTCTCTCTTTCCCCCTTTCTTTCTCTCTCTTTCTCTCCCCTTTATTCACTCTCTCTCCCTTTCTTTCTCTCTCTCCTTTATTCTCTCTCCTCTTGCTAATGCTAATTTTTTGGCTTATGTTTGTTGCTTGTGATTTATTTGGCACAAAACCAGTCCATTTTAGCACGCTACTTACTTTTTATACGTACCCTTATTGTACATTTTGGTGCCGGGCCTCTTATTTGGTGGCTGCTTTCTATAAGAATTTTTGGATGTTACCATGCGTAAGACACCAAATTGAACCCGTATTATTGGGGAGGGCATCTTGTTGAAAGGCAAAAATTGTGAAATTTAGCACTTGCGGTTCACTAAATTTTAAAGTCAACTTCTCTCTTAATGTACGTGTACCCAGCCAGCTGAAGTTCCTTGTTGTTTTTTTTGGCTTAGCTACAGCCGCTTTTACAGTGCTGGTTACAGCTGCTTTCATACAGCTTAATTTGTGACGGGATAGGTGCCGGGGCTCTTATTAGGCGGCAGCTTTTTATGATATTTTTTGTGTTAGCCTGCCTAAGGAACAGCACAGAAACCGTACAATTCAGGAGGGCATGTTGTTTAAAGGCAAAAAGCGGAGACATTTAGCACTCGTGTTTATTTTACTTTAAAATGCAAAATCATTCACAATGCAACTGTGTCCAGCCAGCTACAGTTCCTTGTTATTTGTGGCTTAGCTACAGCCGCTTTCACAGTGCTGGTTACAGACCCTTTCCTAGAGCTTAATTTGTGACAAAGAGGTGCCGGGGCTCTTATTAGGTAACAGCTTTTCAAAAAATATTTTTGGTGTTAGCCTGCCTAAGAAACAGCACACAAACCGTACAATTGGAGAGTGCATGTTGTTTGAAAGTCAGGCTCCCTTTTTCACAATACATACGTTTATCCATTACATTATATTAACCCAGTTACAAAAGCAGCGTGTAAAGCGTGCCCTTTACAGCTTATATGTGGTTTTATTATCGCCTACATTTTAGTTACATTGCCTAAGAAACAGCACGGAAACTGTACAATTCGTAAGGGCATGTTGTTCAAAGGCAAAAGCTGAGACAATCAAGCACTCTATATATACATAAGTAACTAAGTCTCGCAACCTGTAAAAATTACCCAGTGCCAATTGGCACAGTGTATCTTGTATATTTACTATTCAAATATGTTTTCTATTACTACAAAAGCTATTATTCATAAAACCTTGTATCGATGTACGTATTGCTAAAACGCTTTACGAATTAAATATCAGCATTAATTATTCACTCGTGCACATTTGGAGGAGTTCTTTACCACTGTAACTAGCAAACACACAGCATCACTCGACAACACCACAGCATCACTCAGAGCCAGCACAGATTCAACAGGCGCCACCACAGCATCACTCAGCGTTACCACAGCATCACTCAACGCCACAACAGCATCACTCAGCGCCACAACAGCATCACTCAGCGCCACAACAGCATCACTCAGCGCCCCAACAGCATCACTCAGCGCCACCACAGCATCACTCAGCGCCACCACAGCATCCCTCAGCGCCACCACAGCATCACTCAGCGCCACCACAGCATCACTCAGCAACACCACAGCGTCACTCAGTAACACCACAGCGTCACTCAGCACCACCACAGCTTCACTCAGCACCACCACAGCTTCACTCAGCACCACCACATCATCACTCAGCACCACCACAGCATCACTATGCGCTACCACTGCATCAATCTGCAGCGCCACAGCAACAATCAGCATCACCACAGCATCACTCTGCACCACCACATCATCACTCAGGGGCACCACAGCATCACTCAGGGCCACCACAGCATCACTCAGGGCCACCACAGCATCACTCAGGGCCACCACAGCATCACTCAACGCCACCACTGCATCACTCAACGCCACCACTGCATCACTCAGGGCCAGCACAGCATCACTCAACAACACCACAGCATCACTCAGTGCTTCTTACACTTTTTAATTACAACTTCTCAGCATGCTGCACAGCAGCCACACTTCTCTACAGCACAGCTTAGAAACATTGGCAAAGTCAATAGCTCTACCTAAACACTTATAAGGCCCCCACAATGCATAGCCAATAGGTCTCGCCTTTCGGACATTAAAAGTATTTAGTTATCCACCACAATATCCTTCATTAAACAACATCAAATGTTGCATGGCTAATCACTTATAAGGTCCCAAAAGCGAGACCTATTGGCTATGCCAATGCTTGTTTATTTTATGCAGCTAACAACCATTGACATAGCCAATAGTTCTGGCTTGTAGGTGTAACACTACTTGTTGTGTTACATAACTGGATAAAATTACAGAAGAGGCAAAATACCAGTTGGGCGGTATACTATAATAAGCACAGATTTTTAGCTTAGGTGTTTTAAGCCACACCCTTAATTACATCAAACACCCCCTTTGGAGAGACCCCCCAGTTTTTTCATCTCACTTAAAGCCCTGGAAATAACACCATGTCACAGTCACCTCATAGCCTGGGACTGTGCATCATGCATGACTCATGACTTCCACTTTTTCAGATTGCCCATGTGCAGGGGCATAGTGAATCCTACCCCCACCCCACCCCTTGCTGTAGGAACTACAGCAAGGGTGGAATTCTTGATGGGCCTCTTCTGTCTGCAGCTCGGCAGACAAAGGCTCAGCTCATAATTAATATGAAAAGGTGGGTGAGGGAGTAAGTGAAGGGATGGGCGGATGGCTGGATGGATTAGTGAAAGGATGAATGGATGAGTGAAAAGGTGAATGGATGGATAATGAGAGAAAGGATGGATGGATGAGTGAGTGGAAGGATGGATGAGAGAGGGCAAATAAATAGATGTATGGGTGGAATGGTGGATGTATGGGTAAAAGGGTGGATGGATGGGTAAAAGGGTGGATAGATGGGTAAAAGGGTGGATGGATAAGTGAAAGGATGGATAGATGAGTGAAAGTGTGGATGATGGGTGAGTAAATGGGTGGATGGATGAGTGAAATGATGGATGGATTGATAAATTGATAAGTGAAAGGGTGAATGGATGGACGGATGAGTGAAAGGGTGTATGAGTGAGTGAAAGGGAGGGTAGATGGGCGAAAGGACGGATGGATGAATGAAAAGATGGATGGATGAGTGAAAGGATGGATGAGTGATAGGGTCAATGGATGGATTCATGAGTGGATGAGTGGATGGATGGGTCGGTGGATGGATAGGTGAAGGGATGGATGAGTGACTGGGTGAATCGATGGATGGATGAGTAAGTGAAAGAATGGATGGATGAGTGAATGGGTAAATGGTTGGATGGAGGAGTGAATGGATGTGTGTGTGGAAGTGTGGATGGATGAGTGAAAGGATGGATGAGTGAAAGGGGAGATAGAGGGAAGGATGAGTGAAACGATGGATGGAAGGATACATGATGGATTGGTTTGGAAATGGTTGAATAGGTTTGGATATGGATGGGCACACATATGGAAGGACAGAATGAATGGTGAAAGACTGACTGATTGATGAAAGAATGAATGGATGCCACACCCCCGGGTGACTCAACCCACCATCCCAAACCGACACATGACGTCATGCAGCAAGTGCAGAACTCGGGCTTGAAATGCTCCTTCTGCCTGCCAAAAAGCCGAAACTAATTCCTTTTACAGAGCCGTGGTACCACAAGAGACGACCCTTTGCTGTGCCGCTGGACAGCGCTGCTCCCATGCCATTGGGAAACAGCGCTAGCAGCGCTCCACCTGCCCCGAGCCCATAAGAGATGCATGAGGGCACAGCTCCGTGCAGCCCTTCTGCGAGTAAAGGCTGGCAAGACAACATAACCTTCACTTGCAGAGAACAGCACCGACGTGACTTGAGTCCCTTCCATCACAAATTTTTTCTTTTAAAATTTTGCACCACTAAGAATATTGCGGCCGGGGCAACCACCCATGTAGCACCCCCATGCTACTCCACTGCCTACCAGTATGGATGACATCTGACTCTTACACCTTGTAGCCCTCAATGTCTTAAGTAACATTTCCTATACATTGAATTTCACATTTGAGTCATTGTCTCTGTATAATATGCGTGTGATGTAACGCACTCCAACACCCTACCTACATAGTTCGGATGAGTAGCACCATAAAAGAAATTAAATACACATGAGAGAGGATCTACGTGAAGATGAGGGGCACCATTGGAGGTTTGTAGCAAGGCTGGACTGGCCGTACCCGCATTGGGCGTTTCCCTGGGAGGGTGGAAGGGTGGGGGGGCGGTTTTGTTACTGGGGGCTGGCACTACAAAGTTTCTTGTATATCCAGCAGTTTTCAGGCAACAATAAAAGTGTTGCGATAACTCTGGTGACTAATGTACCTGCTGGAGAGAGATGGGAGTTTTGTTTAGTGGCAGTTTTGAATCATGTATGGTAGCACAGAGGGTTAACATGTCTGCTGCAAAGAATGTGTACCATGCATATCAAAGAACAGTATTTTATGTGCATTGCTCAGTGGGTCACTGCTTTTGTCACTGAGATTCTTTTGTTACTGTGCAGTTCATAAGTTACATACGTAATCTAGCACAGTGAGCTATGAACTGCCATCAAAGAGCTGCATCCAAGCTGCATGGTACAGGTTACAAAGGTATGTTTTCTTCCCAGTTTTTCATTATCCTGATGTTGCTAAAAAGGTTTGTTTGGGTAGGAATAAATTCTTATCATTAAAGTCAACGCTAACCACTGCATTATGTTCTGAATCCTGAGTTTGAACTTCTTCAGCCAAGCACTCTTAGAAAATGCCTACCAGTATGGGTGATGTGCATCCTACACCTTGTATTCCCCGTTGCCTTATGTAACATGTTCTATACACTGATTTGCACACGTATGATTCATTGTTTCTGTATGTGTGCGTGATGTAAAGTGCTCTGGCACCCTACACTGGTATGAAAGGTGCTATAAAACAAATGAAATACATGTGAGAGAAGGATCATGGAGAGATGAGAGGCCCTGTTGGTGATAGTGAGGGAATTATTGAAGCGCCCCATCAAAGGCTGTCGTATCCTGGTGCACAGTGAGGTCATCATTTACTATTCTTTAGAAGCGAAAACAATTGAATATAGAATGACAAATGTGTTGTAGAATGCACCATGTTTTCCCAAATTTTCTTGGGGGTGCGGATACAAAGGCTGTAAGCTGTGAGTTTGTTTGTAACACACAACTTTTAAATATCTGCAAATGAACTGTGCAAATGTTTCAAAACATATCATCAGTTAGGAAACCACAAATGGACCACTTGTTTGTAGTTCAGAAGTGTGCTGGAAACAGAGTTTTAATAGGATCAAAACAATCAAGACACTTTACTTGGTGATGTTCAGATGATACATATTTGCTGAAGCCACATTTCCACACATTAGTATTTGTGCGCTATATAGTTTTATCAGTAAAACTGCATGCTGGCATTTGGCTTCCATTCAAAAGAAAATGTTGTGTATGTAAAAGACAGCGCCTCCTTCTGCCCTACACTTATGCCTTAACAGTGTATACAGTTTCTAGTCTGTAGCACACTTCTGTGCTTCAATGAGAATCTGCAGTTTACAGCTCACGGAAATGAAACAGCCCAAGCAGTAGACTACTCCCATATACAGGTAAAAGAAGGAGGGCTGATATATGGCTAGCCACTAGCCAGGTCATTAGATCGTTATGTCAACTCCTATCTAACCGCTCTGACCCACAATAATACCATAACGCTCAGCAGTGTGCAGCCAATTATAGCTCATGCAGGCTGGTTAATAGCTACCTTTTTCCTGCTTAATACTCTTACCCTCACACAAGACCTGTCTTCTATGGGTCTTATCCATCACTCAGTACTGTTCCAGCCCCTAAACCAGTCATCACCAGCTGAACAGACATGGAATGCCTGAAGCGATCTGACACATAAAGCTGGTCACTCGGAGGACTGCACTCTAGTCCTGCACTGCGGGTCCCATTTAGCTACATGCTATGTGCGCCGCTTTACATCTCACAGTGGCACTGATGTGTCTGTAAAACGTACCTTTTGTCCTGAATTTTGACCTTGTGTCCTAGTTGGACCATGCTTACCTGCAGGAGGCAGGCTGCGTGTACCCTGGTCCATGCTTACCTGCAGGGGGCATGCTGTGCGCGTGTGCTGGACCATTCGTACCTGCAGCAGGCAGGCTGTGCGCGTGCTGGACCATGCTGACCTGCAGGAGGCAGACTGTGCATGCGCTGGTCCATGTTTACCTGCAGCAGGCAGGCTGTGCGCGGGCTGGCCCATGGTTACCTGCAGGAGGCAGGCTGTATGCTTGTGCTGGACCATGCTGACCTGCAGGAGGCAGGCTGCATGCGCACGCTGCTCCATGCTTACCTGCAGGAGGCAGGCTGTGCATGCGCTGGTCCATGGTTACATGCAGGAGGCAGGCTGTGCGCAGGCTGGACCATGGTTACCTGCAGGAGGCAGGCTGTACGCGTGTGCTGGACCATGCTTACATGAAGGAGGCAGGCTGTGTTCGCCCGCTGAACCATGGTTACCTGCACGAGGCAGGCTGTGCACGGGCTGGACCATGGTTACCTGCAGGAGGCAGGCTGTACGCGTGTGCTGGACCATGCTTATCTGCAGAAGGCAGGCTGTGTTCGCCTGCTGGACCATGATTACCTGCAGGAGGCAGGCTGTGCGCGTGCGCTGGACCATGGTTACCTGCAGGAGGCAGGCTGTGCGCGTGCGCTGGACCATGCTTATCTGCAGAAGGCAGGCTGTGTTCGCCTGCTGGACCATGATTACCTGCAGGAGGCAGGCTGTGCGCGTGCGCTGGACCATGGTTACCTGCAGGAGGCAGGCTGTGCGCGTGCGCTGGACCATGCTTACCTGCAGAAGGCAGGCTGTGGTCGCCCGCTTGACCATGGTTACCTGCAGGAGGCAGGCTGTGCGCGCGTGCTGGACCATGCTTGCCTGCATGAGGCAGGCTGTGCGTGCGCTGGACCATGGTTACCTGCAGAAGGCAGGCTGTGCGCGTGCGCTGGACCATGGTTACATGCAGGAGGCAGGCTGTACCTCCTGTGAGGCACCCGCCTGGATAATTGATCTACTAAGGCTGGCGCATTACAATTAAAGTTAAAGAGAAGCCATGAATCTTTCACTGGTCCAGGTGGCTACAGCACAAATGATGCCTTGGGCGACGGAGTGCCCAATAAAGCCGGGGGCTTTGTCAACAGTTGCCTAACTTTTCCAGTGCTTCCCAAAGTGACAGGGAGTGCCTGTTGTGTTCTCTTGGGGTTGTGGTAAGACACCTCAAAGCCTCCTTGCCTAGGAAGAAAGGTGGCACCTACAGTCTGCCAGGGAGGAGAGTTCGTGACCTTTGGAAAAGGCTCAGGTAGTTTCGAATTGTTCCCAGCGCTGAGTTCTTGTGATGTCCTGGGAGTGTTGCACTCTTTGTCCTTTGGGTTTCGAGTGGTTTAAAAAAACACGATCTTTTCTTATTAAAGTGTTGTCAAATAGCCTAATGGGTTTGCTTTTTTCACAGTATTTGCCCAATAATGTAATTGTGATAAAGCCCATGGGGAATTTTCTGCTCAATACTCGGCCAGTAAGGGATCGGACCTTTCACCCCTTAAACCATAATAAAGCCATTTTAGGTCTTGAGTGCTTTAGAAAATAAATAAACCCAATTGAGTTTCTGGAATTCATTTGGTTTGTCTCTGACTGCATTCTGTGTGTGTTTGTGATGGTTTTACTACTCCTGCTGCCAGTGAAGCTTGCACTGCTGCTGTCTGTGCCGTGCATGTCCTGTGTGTATGGGAAGCTTGCACTGCTGCTGTCTGCACTGTGCATATCTTGTGTGTATGGGAAGCTTGCACTGCTGCTGTCTGCACTGTGCACGTCCTGTATGTATGGGAAGCTTATACTGCTACTGTCTGTGCTGTGAGTGTCCTGTGTGCATGGGAAGCTTGCACTGCTGCTGTCTCCACTGTGCCTATCCTGTATGTATGGGATGTTTGCACTGTTGCTGTCTGCACTGTGCATGTCCTGTGTGTATGGGAAGCTTGTACTGCTGCTCTCTGTGCCATGCATGTCGTGTGCATATGGGAAGCTTGCACTGCTGCTGTCTGCACTGTGCATGTCCTTTGTGCATGAGAAGCTTGTACTGCTGCTGTCTGCACTGTGCATGTCCTGTGTATAAGGGAAGCTTGCACTGCTGCTGTTTGTGCTGTACATGTCCTGTGTGTATGGGAAGCTTGCACTGCTGCCATCTGCACTGTGCATGTCCTGTGTGTATGGGGAGCTTTCACTGCTGCTGTCTGCACTGTGCATGTCCTGTACTTATGGGAAGCTTGCACTGCTGCTGTCTGCACTGTGCATGTCCTGTGTGTATGTGAAGTTTGCAGTGCTGCTGTCTCCACTGTGCATGTCCTGTGTGCATGGGAAGCTTGCACTGCTGCTGTCTGTGCTGTACATGTCTTGTGTGTATGAGAAGCTTGCACTGCTGCTGCCTGCACTGCGCATGTCTTGTGTGTATGGGAAGCATGCACTGCTGCAGTTCACTTTGGACCTGTTCTGTATAACAGGACAGATAGCCCCGCTGCTGTCCTCACTTCTCCTGTTCTGCATCAGTGAAGCTTGCATTGCTCCTGCATATGTTCTAGGTGTTCTCTGTGTTTACGGAGGGGCAGCAAGATTCCTGTACATGATGGGTCTGCGTATTAATGAAACTTGCACTGCTGCTGCCCAAGCTTTACCTGCTCTGTAAGTGACAGTGAAGCTTGCGCTGCTGCAGCCTGCACTGTAGCTGTCTGTAAGTGACAGTGAAGTGTGCGCTGCTGCAGCCAACACTGTAGCTGTTCTGTAAGTGACAGTGAAGCCTGCACTGCTGCAACCAGCACTGCAGCTGCTCTGCCCACACTGCAGCTGCTCTGTAAGTGACAAAGAAGCCTGCACTGCTACAGCCAACACTGTAGCTGTTCTGTAAGTGACAGTGAAGCTTGCACAGCAGCAGCCGGCACTGTAGCTGTTCTGTAAGTGACAGTGAAGCTTGCACTGCTGCAGCCAATACTGTAGCTGTTCTGTAAGTGACAGTGAAGCCTGCGCTGCTGCAACCCACTCTGTAGCTGCTCTGCCCACACTGTAGCTGCTTTGTAAGTGACAGTGAAGCTTGCACTGCTGCAGTCGGCACTGTAGTTGTCTGTAAGTGACAGTGAAGCCTGCGCTGCTGCAGCCGGCACTGTAGCTGCTCTGCCCACACTGCAGCTGTCTGTAAGTGACAGTGAAGCTTGCGCTGCTGCAGCCCACACTGCAGCTGCTCTGCCCACACTGCAGCTGCTCTGTAAGTGGCAGTGAAGTATGCACTGCTGCAGCCAACACTGTAGCTGTTCTGTAAGTGACAGTAAAGCCTGCACTGCTGCAACCCGCACTGCAGCTGCTCTGCCCACACTGTAGCTGCTCTGTAAGTGACAGTGAAGCCTGCACTGCTGCAGTCGGCACTGTAGCTGTCTGTAAGTGACAGTGAAGCCTGCGCTGCTGCAGCCGGCACTGTAGCTGTCTGTAAGTGACAGTGAAGCTTGCGCTGCTGCAGCCAACACTGCAGCTGCTCTGTAAGTGACAGTGTAGCCTGCGCTGCTGAAGCCGGCACTGTAGCTGTTCTGTAAGTGAGAGTGAAGCTTGCGCTTCTGCAGCCAACACTGCAGCTGCTCTGTGACAGTGAAGCTTGCACTGCTGCAGCCTGCACTGTATCTGTTCTGTAAGTGACAGTGAAGCTTGCGCTGCTGCAGCCGGAACTGTAGCTGTTCTGTGATAGTGAAGCCTGCGCTGCTGCAGCCAACACTGTAGCTGTTCTGTAAGTGACAGTGAAGCCTGCACTGCTGCAACCCGCACTGCAGCTGCTCTGCCCACACTGTAGCTGTTCTGTAAATGACAGTGAAGCCTGCACTGCTGCAGTCGGCACTGTAGCTGTCTGTAAGTGACAGTGAAGCATGCACTGCTGCAGCCGGCACTGTAGATGTCTGTAAGTGACAGTGAAGCTTGTGCTGCTGCAGCCAACACTGCAGCTGCTCTGTAAGTGACAGTGAAGCCTGTGCTGCAGAAGCCGGCACTGTAGCTGTTCCGTAAGTGAGAGTGAAGCTTGCGCTGCTGCAGCCAACACTGCAGCTGCTCTGTAAGTGACAGTGAAGCTTGCGCTGCTGCAGCCTGCACTGTAGCTGTTCTGTAAGTGACAGTGAAGCCTGCGCTGCTGCAAACTGCACTGCAGCTGCTCTGCCCACACTGTAGCTGCTCTGTAAGTGACCCTGAAGCTTGCATTGCTGCAGCCCACACTCTAGCTATTCTGTAAGTGACCATGAAGATTGCGCTGCTGCTGCCCATGCTCTACCTGCTCTGTGACAGTGAAGCCTGCACTGCTGCTGCCAACACTGCAGGTGCTCTGTAAGTGACAGTGAACCCTGCGCTGCTGCAGCCTGCACTGTAGCTGTCTGTAAGTGACAGTGAAGCTTGCGCTGCTGCAGCCAATACTGCAGCTGCTCTGTAAGTGACAGTGAAGCCTGCGCTGCTGCAGCTGGCACTGTAGCTGTCTGTAAGTGACAGTGAAGCTTGCGCTGCTGCAGCCAACACTGCAGCTGCTCTGTGACAGTGAAGCCTGTGCTGCTGCAGCCTGCACTGTAGCTGTTCCGTAAGTGAGAGTGAAGCTTGCGCTGCTGCAGCCAATACTGCAGCTGCTCTGTAAGTGACAGTGAAGCCTGCGCTGCTGCAGCTGGCACTGTAGCTGTCTGTAAGTGACAGTGAAGCTTGCGCTGCTGCAGCCAACACTGAAGCTGCTCTGTAAGTGACAGTGAAGCTTGCGCTGCTGCAGCCTGCACTGTAGCTGTTCTGTAAGTGACAGTGACGCTTGTGCTGCTGCAGCCGGCACTGTAGCTGTTCTGTAAGTGACAGTGAAGCCTGCGCTGCTGCTACCCGCACTGTAGCTGTTCTGTAAGTGACTGTGAAGCTTACGCTGCTGCAGCCCACACTGCAGCTGCTCTGCCCACACTGCAGCTGCTCTGCAAGTGACTGTGAAGCTTGCGTTGCTGCAGCCCACACTCTGGCTATTCTGTAAGTGACCATGAAGCTTGCGCTGCTGCTGCCCATGCTCTACCTGCTCTGTGACAGTGAAACTTGCACTGCTGCAGCCAACACTGCAGCTGCTCTGTAAGTGACAGTGAAGCTTGCGCTGCTGCAGCCAACACTGCAGCTGCTCTGTAAGTAACAGTGAAGCCTGCGCTGCTGCAACCCGCACTGTAGCTGTTCTGTAAGTGACTGTGAAGCTTGCGCTGCTGCAGCCCACACTGCAGGTGCTCTGCCCACACTGCAGCTGCTCTGTGACCGTGAAGCTTGCGTTGCTGCAGCCCACACTCAGCTATTCTGTAAGTGACCATGAACCTTGCGCTGCTCATGCTCTACCTGCTCTGTGACAGTGAAACTTGCACTGCTGCAGCCAACACTGTAGCTGTTCTGTAAGTGACAGTGAAGCTTGCGCTGCTGCAGCCCACACTGCAGCTGCTCTGCCCACACTGCAGCTGCTCTGTAAGTGACAGTGAAGCTTGCGCTGCTGCAGCCCACACTGTAGCTATTCTGTAAGTGACCGGGAGCTTGCGCTGCTGCAGCCCACACTGCAGCTGCTCTGTAAGTGACAGTGAAGCTTGCGCTGCTGCAGCCCACACTGTAGCTATTCTGTAATTGACCGGAAGCTTGCGTTGCTGCTGCCCATGCTCTACCTGCACTGTAAGTGCCTGTGATGCTTGTGCTGCTGCAGCCCACACTGTAGCTGTTCTGTAAGTGGGAGTGAAGCTTGCGCTGCCGCAGCCCACACTGTAGCTGTTCTGTAAGTGGGAGTGAAGCTTGCGCTGCCACAGCCCACACTGTAGCTGTTCTGTAAGTGGGAGTGAAGCTTGCGCTGCCACAGCCCACACTGTAGCTGTTCTGTAAGTGGGAGTGAAGCTTGGGCTGCTGCAGCCTGCACTGTAGCAGTACTGTAGTTGCCACTTTGTACCTGTTCTGTAGAGGTGAAGCTCACACTGCTGCTGTCCTGAATGTAGCTCTTGTTTGTCAGTAAGTCTAGCTCTGCTACTGCCCACACTACACCTGCTCTGTATTTGTAGTCCCAATGTTGTCCCTGTCTTTGAAGAATGCATTGCTGCAGCGCATGGGGTACCTCTTGTTTGTGCATCAGTGAAGCATGAGTTGCGACCACACATGGTGTACCCGTTCTGTGTGTATCAGTGAAGCATGCATTGCTGCCGCCCATGGAGTACCCGTTCTGTGTGTATCAGTGAAGCATGCATTGCAGCCGCCCATGGAGTACCCGTTCTGTGTGTATCAGTGAAGCATGCATTGCAGCCGCCCATGGAGTACCCGTTCTGTGTGTATCAGTGAAGCATGCATTGCAGCCGCCCATGGAGTACCCGTTCTGTGTGTATCAGTGAAGCATGCATTGCAGCCGCCCATGGAGTACCCGTTCTGTGTGTATCAGTGAAGCATGCATTGCAGCCGCCCATGGAGTACCCGTTCTGTGTGTATCAGTGAAGCATGCGTAGCTGCCGCCCTTGGAATACCCGTTCTGTGTGTATCAGTGAAGCATGCATTGGTGCTGCCCATGGTGTACCCATTCTGTGTGTATGAGTGAAGCATGCATTGCTGCCACCTACGGAGTACCCATTTTGTGTGTATGGGAAGCTTGCACTGCTGCGGTCTGCGCCTTGCATGTCCTGTGTGTATGGGAAGCTTGTCTAGCTGCCACCCATGGAGTACCCATTCTGTATGTATCAGTGAAGCATGCATTGCTGCCACCCATGGTGTACCCATTCTGTGTGCATCAGTAAAGCATTTGCTGCTCCTGCCCAAGGTGTACCCGTTCTTTATGTATCAGTAAAGCATTTGTTGCTCCTGCCCAAGGTGTACTCGTTCTGTGTGTATCAGTGAAGCATGCGTAGCTGCCACCCATGGAGTACCTGTTCTGTGTGTATCAGTCAATCAATCAATCAATCAATCAGGGAATTGTAAGCGCGCTACTCACCCGTGAGGGTCTCAAGGTGCTGGGGGGGTGGGGGGGAGTCAGCAGAGCTTTTCAGCCGAAGAGCCAGGTCTTGAGAGTCTTCCAGAAGGTGTTCAGTGAGGAGGCGCGTCTGATGTCTGCCGGGAGCTCGTTCCAGGTCTTGGCCGTGATGTAGGAGAAGGATATTCTGCCTGCTTTGGCTCTGTGGATGCGCGGGGTTTCGGCGAGTATGAGGTTGGCTGATCGGAGGTTTCTTTTGGGTACGTGGAGGGTGACTCTTGTCGTTGAGGTATTTGGGTCCGGTGTTGTGTAGGCATTTGTAGGCGTAGGTGAGGACTTTGAAAGTGACTCTTTTCTCTACGGGGAGCCAGTGGAGCTTCCGTAGGTGTTGGCTGATGTGCTCGTGTCGAGGGATGCCGAGGTCGAGTCTGGCGGCGGTGTTCTGTATCATCTGGAGTTTGCAAAGTAGGTACTTGTTTATGCCGGCATAGAGTGTGTTTCCATAGTCCAGCCTGCTGGTGATGAGTGCTTGGCCGACTGTCTTCCTTGACTCGGGGAGGATCCATTTGAACGTCTTACAGAAGATTCGGAGGGTGCTGAAGCAGCTGGAGGCGACGGCGTTGACCTGTCGGTTCATGGTGAGGGATGAGTCGAGTATGATGCTGAGGTTTCTGGCATGGTCCGTGGGGGTCGGTGGGCTGCCAAGGGCGGTGGGCCACCAGGTGTTGTCCCATGCTGAAGGGGTGGTTCCGAGGACGAGAACTTATGTCTTCTCGGCGTTGAGCTTTAGGCAGCTGTTGGTCATCCAGACTGCGACGTCCTGCATTCCTTTCTGGAAGTTGAGTCTGGCGGTGGTGGGGTCCTTGGTGAGGGAGAGGATGAGCTGGGTGTCGTCAGCATAGGATACGATGTTGAGGCCATGTTGTCGGACGATGGCAGCGAGGGGGGTCATGTAGATGTTGAAAAGGGTCGGGCTGAGTGATGACCCCTGTGGGACTCCGCAGGTGATTTCCGTGGGATCGGAGAGGAAGGGCGGCAGTCTAATCCTTTGGCTTCTTACGGTGAGGAATGATCGAATCCAGTCAAGGGCGGTTCCTTGTATGCCGGCGCTGTGTAGTCTGGCTACGAGTGTGCGATGGGAGACGGTGTCGAAAGCTACTGATAGGTCGAGTAGAATCAGGGCTGTGGAGTGGCCTTGGTCGAGGAGGGTGCGGATGTCATCTGTGGCGGCGAATAGGGCGGTCTCGGTGCTGTGATTGCTTCGGAATCTGGATTGGGACGGGCCGAGGATGGCGTTGTCTTCGATGAATCTTGTCAGTTCTGCGTTGACTGTTTTCTCCGCGACTTTGGCAGCAAAGGGGAGAAGCGAGATGGGCCGGTAGTTCTTGAGGTCCGTGGGGTCAGCTGAGGGCTTCTTGTGCAGGGGCCTGACTTCAGCGCATTTCCAGTCATCTGGGAAGGTGCCTGTTACAAAGGTGGTGTTAATGGTGCGTTGTAGTTCGGGTGCGATGGTGGCTCTGTGGTAGATGTGTGGGGGCAGGGGCCAGTGGGGGCCCCTGAGTGGATGCCTTTCATGGTCGAGGCAGTGTCTTCGGCTGTGATCAGCGCCCAGTAGGAGATGGTGGGCTGGATGGTGTGAGTGGAGGGCGGGCCGGCTGCGGAGTCTGGCGTATGGTCGATGAAGTTGTCATAGAGGTTTTTGATCTTGAGGTGGACGTAGGATCCGAGCTTGTTGCAGAGGTCTTGGGACGGGGTGATGTCCGTGGTTTCGCTGCAGGGGTTGGTGGATTCCTGGATGACACTAAAAAGTTCCTTGGAGTTGCTGGAGTTAGCGAGGATTTTGTAGTGGATGAAGGTCCTTTTGGTGGTTCTGATTCGTTTGTGGTAGTCCGTCATGGCGTCCTTGTAGGTAGTGTAGTTTCAGTGAAACATGCATTGCTGCCACCCACGGTGTACTCATTCCATGTGTATCAGTGAAGCATGCATTGCTGCCACCCATGGTGTACCCATTCCGTGAGTATCAGTGAAGCATTTGTTGCTGCCTCCCATGGTGTACCCATTCTGTGTGTATCAGTGAAGCATGCATTGCTGCTTCCCGTGGTGTACCCATTCTGTGTGTATCAGTGATGAATTTGTTGATGCTGCCCATGGAGTACCCATTCTGTGTATCAGTGAAGTATGAGCAGCTGCTGCCCATGGGGTACCCATTCTGTGTGTATCAGTGAAGCATGCGTTGCTGCCACCCATGGTGTTCCCATTCTGTGTGTATCAGTGAAGCATATATTGCTGCCGCCCATGGAGTACCTGTTCTGTGTGTATCAGTGAAGCATGCATTGCTGCCACCCATGGCGTACCCATTCTGTGTGTATCAGTGAAGCATGCATTGCTGCCGCCCATGGTGTACCCATTCTGTGTGTATCAGTGAAGAATGCATTGCTGCCACCCATGGAGTGCCCGTTCTGTGTGTATCAGTGAAGCATGCATTGCTGCCACCCATGGTGTACCCCTTCTGTGTGTATCAGTGAAGCATGCAATGCTGCCACCCATGGTGTACCCATTCTGAGTGTATCAGTGAAGCATGCATTTATGCAGCCCTTGGTATACCCATTCTTTGTGTATCAGTGAATCATGCATTGCTTCCGTCTGTGCTGTGCCTATTCTGTGTGCGTCAGTGAAGCATTCATGGCTGCTGGACATGATGTACCCATTCTGTGTGTATCGGGGAAGCATGCATTGCTGCCGCCCATGGTGTACCCATTCTGTGTGTATCAGTGAAGAATGCAATGCTGCCACCCATGGAGTGCCCGTTCTGTGTGTATCAGTGAAGCATGCATTGCTGCCACCCATGGTGTACCCATTTTGTGTGTATCAGTGAAGCATGCATTGCTTCCGTCTGTGCTGTGCCTATTCTGTGTGCGTCAGTGAAGCATTCATGGCTGCTGGACATGATGTACCCATTCTGTGTGTATCGGGGAAGCATGCATTGCTGCCGCCCATGGTGTACCCATTCTGTGTGTATCAGTGAAGAATGCATTGCTGCCACACATGGAGTGCCCGTTCTGTGTGTATCAGTGAAGCATGCATTGCTGCCACCCATGGTGTACCCATTCTGTGTGTATCAGTGAAGCATGCATTTCTGCAACCCTTGGTTAACCCTTTATGTGTGTATCAGTGAATCATGCATTGCTTCCGTCTGTGCTGTGCCTATTCTGTGTGCGTCAGTGAAGCATTCATGGCTGCTGGACATGATGTACCCATTCTGTGTGTATCGGTGAAGCATGCATTGCTTCCGTCTGTGCTGTGCCTATTCTGTGTGCGTCAGTGAAGCATTCATGGCTGCTGGACATGATGTACCCATTCTGTGTGTATCGGTGAAGCATGCATTGCTTCCGTCTGTGCTGTGCCTATTCTGTGTGCGTCAGTGAAGCATTCATGGCTGCTGGACATGATGTACCCATTCTGTGTGTATCGGTGAAGCATGCATTGCTTCCGTCTGTGCTGTGCCTATTCTGTGTGCGTCAGTGAAGCATTCATGGCTGCTGGGCATGATGTACCCATTCTGTGTGTATCGGTGAAGCATGCATTGCTGCCACCCATGGTGTACCCATTCTGTGTGTATCAGTGAAGCATGCATTGCTGCCGCCCATGGTGTACCCATTCTGTGTGTATCAGTGAAGCATGCATTGCTGCTGGGCATGATGTACCCATTCTGTGTGTATCGGTGAAGCATGCATTGCTTCCGTCTGTGCTGTGCCTATTCTGTGTGCGTCAGTGAAGCATTCATGGCTGCTGGACATGATGTACCCATTCTGTGTGTATCGGTGAAGCATGCATTGCTTCCGTCTGTGCTGTGCCTATTCTGTGTGCGTCAGTGAAGCATTCATGGCTGCTGGGCATGATGTACCCATTCTGTGTGTATCGGTGAAGCATGCATTGCTGCCACCCATGGTGTACCCATTCTGTGTGTATCAGTGAAGCATGCATTGCTGCCGCCCATGGTGTACCCATTCTGTGTGTATCAGTGAAGCATGCATTGCTGCTGGGCATGATGTACCCATTCTGTGTGTATCGGTGAAGCATGCATTGCTTCCGTCTGTGCTGTGCCTATTCTGTGTGCGTCAGTGAAGCATTCATGGCTGCTGGACATGATGTACCCATTCTGTGTGTATCGGTGAAGCATGCATTGCTTCCGTCTGTGCTGTGCCTATTCTGTGTGCGTCAGTGAAGCATTCATGGCTGCTGGACATGATGTACCCATTCTGTGTGTATCGGTGAAGCATGCATTGCTTCCGTCTGTGCTGTGCCTATTCTGTGTGCGTCAGTGAAGCATTCATGGCTGCTGGGCATGATGTACCCATTCTGTGTGTATCGGTGAAGCATGCATTGCTGCCACCCATGGTGTACCCATTCTGTGTGTATCAGTGAAGCATGCATTGCTGCCGCCCATGGTGTACCCATTCTGTGTGTATCAGTGAAGCATGCATTGCTGCTGGGCATGATGTACCCATTCTGTGTGTATCGGTGAAGCATGCATTGCTTCCGTCTGTGCTGTGCCTATTCTGTGTGCGTCAGTGAAGCATTCATGGCTGCTGGACATGATGTACCCATTCTGTGTGTATCGGTGAAGCATGCATTGCTTCCGTCTGTGCTGTGCCTATTCTGTGTGCGTCAGTGAAGCATTCATGGCTGCTGGGCATGATGTACCCATTCTGTGTGTATCGGTGAAGCATGCATTGCTGCCACCCATGGTGTACCCATTCTGTGTGTATCAGTGAAGCATGCATTGCTGCCGCCCATGGTGTACCCATTCTGTGTGTATCAGTGAAGCATGCATTGCTGCTGGGCATGATGTACCCATTCTGTGTGTATCGGTGAAGCATGCATTGCTTCCGTCTGTGCTGTGCCTATTCTGTGTGCGTCAGTGAAGCATTCATGGCTGCTGGACATGATGTACCCATTCTGTGTGTATCGGTGAAGCATGCATTGCTGCCGCCCATGGTGTACCCATTCTGTGTGTATCAGTGAAGAATGCATTGCTGCCACCCATGGAGTGCCCCTTCTGTGTGTATCAGTGAAGAATGCAATGCTGCCACCCATGGAGTGCCCGTTCTGTGTGTATTAGTGAAGCATGCATTGCTGCCACCCATGGAGTGCCCCTTCTGTGTGTATCAGTGAAGCATGCATTGCTGCTCTCTGTGCTGTGCTTGTTCTGAATGTGTAATGCCCACACCTTACCTGTTATATGTCAGTTAAGCGTGCCCTACGATGGTAATAGTATATAAAGCTGCCATTAGTGCTGACTGCACTGTGGAAGTGGGCATGGACAGTAGGTCTGCACTGATGCTATTCAACTTCTGAAGCTTGCACGTCTGCTGCTCTCATTGTACCTGTTCTGATAAAGAAGCTTGCACGTCTGCTACTCACAGTCTACCAGTTTTTTTAGTGAAACTTGCACGTCTTATGCTCACGATGTACCTGTTCTGTTAGTGAAGCTTGCGCGTCTTCTGCTTTCACTGTATCTGCTCTGTTAGTGAAGCTTTCACACCTGCTGCTCACACTGTACCTGTTCTGTTAGTGAAGCATGCATGTCTTATGCTCACGCTGTACCTGTTCTTTTAGTGAAACGTGCACGTCTTATGCTCACGATGTACCTGTTCTGTTAGTGAAGCTTGCGCGTCTTCTGCTCTCACTGTACCTGTTCTGTTAGTGAAGCTTTCACTTCTACTGCTCATACTGTACCTGTTCTGTTAGTGAACTTGCAGTGGTGCTGTGCACACTGTATCTGTCCTGCTAGTGAAGCTTGCACTTTTACTGCTCATACTGTACCTGTTCTGTTAGTAAACTTGCAGTGGTGCTATGGACACTGTATCTGTCCTGCTAGTGAAGCTTTCAGTACTGCTGCCAACACTGTACCTTTTATGTCAGTGAAGGTTGCACGTCTTGTGCTCATGCTGTACCTGCTTTGTCAGTGAAACTTGCACGTCTTCTGCTCATGCTGTACCTGCTCTGTTAGTGAAGCTTGCATGCCTGCTACTCACACTGTACCTGTTCTGTTAGTGAAGCTTGCATGCCTGCTGCTTACGCAGTACCTGCTCTGTTAGTGAAGCTTACACTTCTGCTGCTCACACTGTACTTGTTCTGTATGAGAAGCTTGCAATTCTGCTGCTCACACTGTACCTGTTCTGTTAGTGAAGCTTGCAGTGCTGCTGCCAACACTGTACCTGTTCTGTTAGTGAAGCTTGCAGTGCTTCTGCTCACACTGTACCTGTCCTGTTAGTGAATCTTGCATGTCTTATGCTCACACTGTACATGTTCTGTTAGTGAAGCTTGCAGTGTTGCTGCCCACACTGTACCTGTTCTGTTAGTGAAGCTTGCAGTTCTGCAGCTCCCACTGAACCTGTTCTGTTAGTGAAGGTTGCATGTCTTATGCTCACACTGTGCCTGTCCTGTTAGTGAATCTTGCATGTCTTATGCTCACACTGTAAATGTTCTGTTAGTGAAGCTTGCAGTGTTGCTGCCCACACTGTACCTGTTCTGTTAGTGAAGCTTGCAGTTCTGCAGCTCCCACTGAACCTGTTCTGTTAGTGAAGGTTGCAGTGCTGCTCCCCAAACCGTACCTGTTCTGTTAGTGAAGCTTGCACTTCTGCTGCTCACACTGTACCTGTTCTGTTAGTGAAGCTTGCACGCCTACAGCTCACACTGTTCCTGTTCCGTTAGTGAAGCTTGCAGTGCTGCTCCCCAAACCGTACCTGTTCTGTTAATGAAGCGTGCACTTCTGCTGCTCACACTGCCTGTTCAGTTAGTGAAGTTTGCATATCTGCTGCCCCCACTGTACCTGTTCTGTTAGTGAAGCTTGCAGTTCTGCCGCTCACACTGTACCTGTTCTGTTAGTGAAGCTTGCAGTGCTGTTCCCTAAACCTTGCCTTTTCTGTTAGTGAAGCTTGCATGTCTAAGGCTCACACTGCAGCTGTTCTGTAAGTGACGCTTGCACGTCTACGGCTCACACTGTAACTTTTCTGTTAGTGAAGTTTGCACGTCTGCTGCCCACACTGTATGCACTAGGATTGTTAAACGTCTTTGTAGGTGTGGTAACGGATTATCAATTTATAAATATTGTGCCACAAAAGTAGCAAAGCTAAAATATTGTCAACTCTAATGTTGAGCAGCTAAGTGTATGGCGAAAGTTATAGGTTTGGAATGCTGAACTTTACACATAAGTACCTTGACAATATATATGTCTTAAGTTGTGTTGAGGTTAACGTAAGGCCAATACATACAACTATACTCACCTTCACCACATTTTGTGTACTGATATTTTTGGCACATTATTCTTGTATCATGAGGTTTCTGTGGCCAGCATTCTGACTTGCACCCTCTGCAGAGGATTAAACTGGGAAAGAAACGACTTTTAACACACGAAGAGCCTCATTTATCGGTGGAACATGCCAGACGTGGCACCTTCGCGGTTTTTATCCTTGAGCTAAAATTTGATCTCTGAGAGCTATGGCCCCTCCGGTTCTTGATGCAGTACATTCTATTTTGGGAGCTTTTATTGTTTCTGTAGATGTTTATAATTTATGTATTGTCTCTGTTTCTGAATATTTGACTATCCAACCTTACTTGCTCATTTTTCATAAATTCTCGTTGAAATCTATTCTCACTCCAGGGTTATCCGTCACCCCAAGGACTACAAACATCTCGTTTCCATTCGAATTTATCTCACTGCAGAAACCCTCTGTCACTTTTAAATAATGAGAAACCTGCACATCTTTTTGTCTTATCACATTTTGAGCAATGTGCGAGGGTGAGGAGATGAGAGATAGTTCACAAAAAAACACACCACAGCCCTTCACTCCAGAGGCTCTCGGGCCTCTGTGGCCCTCAGTCTCTGCTCGGAATGTTCCATCGTCTCTGCCTCCTTGGAATATTCTAGCATCTCTACCCTCCTCAGAGCCCTGCAGCATCTGTGCCTGTTCGGAATGTTCTGCAATCTCTACTCTCCTCAGAGCCCTCCAACTACTGTGCCTCCTTGGAATGTTCCAGCATCTCTATCCTCCTCAGAACTCTCCAGCATCTGTGCCTCCTCATAATGTTCTAGCATTTCTACCCTCCTCAGAACCCTCCAGCATCTGTGCCTCCTCAGAATGTTCTAGCATTTCTACCCTCCTCAGAGCCCTCCAGCATCTGTGCCTTCTCATAATGTTCTAGCATTTCTACCCTCCTCAGAGTCCTCCAGCATCTGCGCCTCCTCAGAATGTTCTAGCATCTCTACCCTCCTCAGAGCCCTCCAGCATCTGTGCCTCCTCAGAATGTTCTAGCATCTCTCCCCTCCTCAGAACCCTCCAGCTTCTGCGCCTCCTCAGAATGTTCTAGCATCTCTACCCTCCTCAGAACCCTCCAGCTTCTGTGCCTCCTGGTAATGTTCTGGCATCTCTACCCTCCTCAGAACCCTCCAGCGTTGGAGTCGCGCAAGCGCGCAAACCAAGATGGCCACCACGGAGTGAGCTCCACGATTCCGGCCTGTTTTTCTGCGAGTTTTATAGCCAAAAGGGCTATTTTCTTGCTAATAATGGTACCTGGAGTCTTCTGACATCGTTGGCAGCCGTTGGAGGCATTTTGTCCGGTTTTTGAGGAGGATAAAGGTGATATGTGAGGAAGCTCCTTTCAGCAGTACTTCCACTCAGGTATTGCCAATTTTCTCTGTCAGGCGGGCGGAATCACAGGCAGGAAAGGGCGCGGCTGTGGCATGGATACTCCCACAGCTGGTTTTAGCTGCTGCACAGTGCTATATTATACTGCATTAATTCTAAGGGCTTGGAAATTATAATTTGAACAGATTACTGCCTCAAATAATTAACTTATTACTATGGAGGGTAAAAATACTCCTTTGGTTCTTAACAAACGTAAAAAAAATACTACTTCACCTCCACCAGTCAAGTCTAAAATTGTAGAATCTTCTGAGCCTTCCTTAACTGATTTGTTTGATGAAATGCAGGCTATTCGTACTAACACAGATACTAATGCGTCAGAATTGAAGAATTTATGCAAAGCTATGGCAAGTATTTCAATGAAAGTTTCTGACAATACAATTAAAATTCAAGACAACAAAACAAAATTAGATGCTCTTATTCCTGTTGCAGCAAAAATAGAACCAACGAATAAGTTGTTGTTTGATTTGGAAAATCGTAATCAGCAGTACAATTTAAGAATTTTCAATTTGCCAGAAGATGTGGAAGGTAATGACTGCAGAATGTATTTAGAAAACCTATTGCCTGGCCCGTTAAGACTAAAATTTATGGAAAACTTTGAGATCGACAAAGCTCATAGAATTCCTTCACATAGAAACCCAAATCAAACTAAACCTCGTCAAATGATATTCAAGGTGTTGCGTCATCACCATCTTGTATTAATACGGAAAGCGTCAAGAGAAATTCCATCTTTAATGTTCAACAGTAATAAAAGTTTTATTCATCAAGAATTTGCCAAGGAAACTAAAAATCTGCAAAGAATTTACTGAACTTCGTCCAAGTTTGAGAAGTTGTGGATTAAAATATGGACTTTTCGACCCATCTACCATGCGAATATGGAAAGATGGCTTCTCGAAGTCCTTTCAACGTCCGAATGACCTTCGTCTATACTTAGACCAACACTCCCCGCTCTCCATGGAAACTAATGAAAATGTTACTAGAGTTACTAGATTATTACGCATCTATAGTTAGCCTAAATTGATGTCATTCTTTACTGGGCATGTTTTGAGTGGTTATTCTTGTTCTGCGTGTGTGCGATTCAAGAATTCTATTTTGTTCTATATGTTGTATTTGTTATATGTTGTTCCGGTTTTTTTCATTCCTTTTCTTTCTTTTTCTACAGAACTACATATATTTGGTCTTTTCTTTAATTCCTTATTTTCTTCTCAACTTAATTTCCTTCTATGATGTCTAATATTCATGGTATTAAACTTGTGTCTTTTAATGTTAAAGGTTTCCGATATCCGGCTAAGCGTACTAAAGTTTTGGATTATCTGGCTAGACATAAGGCGGATATTTGTTTATTACAGGAAACTGATGTTGATGACACTATTCTAGCGCACCTGCTCTCAATAAAAAAATGGAGTTGCTATTTTATTTTCAAAACAATTAAATCTTCAAATAGTACATAAGTATTCCGATTCTAATGGTCGTTTTCTCATAATTAAAATTAAAATTGATGACATGGTCCTGCACTTGATTAATTTATACGGTCCCACGAAGGATGACCCTGAGTTTTGGTCTCTTTTTACGTCAGAAGTCTTAAAATTGGGTAAGGTTCCACTTATTATTGGAGGTGACTTCAATCTTATAAATGGTCCTTTATTAGATTGATGTTCTCAAATCAAATATCGTCATCCAACAGCCTTTTTTGTTCTTAAATCTTTTTTTAAATCAACTAAATTAGAGGATATCTGGAGTTTGCATCATCCAACGACAAACAATTCACTTTTTTATCCAGTCCTCATTATTCATATTCTAGATTAGATTGTTTATTAATATCCCATCATTTAGTTCCCTCTATTTCTGAACCCACTATCCAAAATATTGATATTTCGGATCATGCGCTTGTTTCATGCATTTTACATCCTACAGTATCTCAACAGTCTCGAGGAAGATGGCTCACAAACACAAATAATGTTCTTAATAATGACAACAAACCCAAAATTCTATCATCAATTCATGAATATTTTATGTTTAATCCCGAAGGTTCTACATCAATTATAAACAGATGGGATGCCTTTAAGGCATACATTAGGGGGGTTACAATTTCCATTATGGCTCTTACAAATAAGACATTTAACACACAAATTAACAAATTAGACAAGCAAATTGCTAAATATGAACGTCTTTTTATTACATCCAGTGACATTAAATACAAAATACACTTGCAAAAACTTCGCTATGATTTGAACTCTATATTAAGTACAAGAGCAGGCATACAAATCTCTAATTCATAAGCTAAATTCTGTTTTAATGCTAATAGATCTGGAAGATTTTTAGCAAACTGTTTGCGTATTAAGAAAGATAAAACTCAAATTAGTGCTATACACAAATCGGATGGACAGACAGCCATATCTCATACAGCAATAGTGAATGAATTTATGAAGTATTATTCAGAGTTATATAATAAACCTCCCACAAGTGATTTATCACTTATTGATACCTTTTAGAAAAGTGTGATTTACCTCAAATTTCTCAAACAGTTAGAGATAAATTGGATATGCCAATTTCTAATGATGACGTACTCTCAGCTATTAAATCACTCAAGTTGCGTAAATTTCCAGGCCCGGATGGTATTCCTGCAGAGTTTTATAAAGAATTTGCGACTCTCCTGTCACCACATTTATTCAAATGATTTACCCATTTTAGTGTTACAGGAACAACGTTAGAGTCTTTTACAGAAGCTTTAATTATAGTCCTTCCAAAACCAGATAAAGACCCCTCAATGGTTTCAAACTATTGTCCTATTTCCTTGATTAATCAGGATTGTAAACTTTACGCAAAGATCCTGGAAACAAGATTAGCTTCAGCTTTGCATTCCATTGTGCATGTTGATGAATCAGGTTTCATGAAAAACAGACAGTCAATAAACAATGTAAGATTAATACTCCAAACAATTGAAAGTGGTGCATCATTAACTCAACCTGCTGGCCTTCTAGCCTTAGATACAGAAAAGGCTTTTGACAAAGTACATTGGCAATATCTCTTTCATACATTGGCTGCATTTAATATGGGTTCCTCATTTATTCGTATGATTTCAGCTTTATATTTGGGTCCGTCTGCTCAACTTTTTATTAATGGTCAGAGGTCCGATAAATTTTTACTTTACAGAGGTACTAGGCAAAGATACCCGTTATCACCTTTCATTTTCTTACTTGCAATAGAACCTTTGTTACTTGCGATTAGAAATTATAAAGAAATTGAAGGTCTTACTATTAACAACGTTCCTATTAAAACCTCTGCATACGCTGATGACGTGCTTCTCTATATTGGTAATCCAGCTTCGTCAATTCCTTCATTATTAAATTTAATTAATACTTATTCTCAATTTTCAGGATACTCACTAAATACTAAAAAAACAGAATTTTTCCCTTAAATGTTCATTGTTTTCCAGTTGTGGTTCCTAACAAAGATATAATTTGGGCCGCTGACAAAATCAAATACCTGGGTATATTATTTTCACATAATATAAAACAATCGATTACATTAAACTGTGAATGTATTTTAGAATATATCCGAGAAAATTTTCAAAAAATGGTCTGCACTCCATTTAACCTGGTGGGGGAAGATAGATTCCATTAAAATGGTTATTTCTCCGAAAATCTTTTACTTTCTATCCATGATGCCTATATAGCTTCCTCTTAAATTCTATAAAAAAACTTGATAGCATTATTACCAGATTTATTTGGAATAACAAACCTCCTCGAATAAGCTATAAGAAATTGAAAGTTGTCAAGAACAATGGTGGTTTAGGTTTACCTGATTTTGTAAAGTATCACAAAGCATTCAATTTAAAGCAAAGTACGTTATAGTTTCAAACTGTGACACCTAATAATACTCCTACTTGGCTTAGCATGGAACAAAGCTTGGTTGCCCCGTTTCCGTTGCCGGCATTAGTCACCATGTCTAATTCAACGAGTTTGCTCCGGAAATCAACTATTGTGAAATCTACAAAATTGATATTAAATGATCTTGATTCAATTTTTCAATACACAATGGCATTTACATTACACTCATCATTATGGTATAATCCTAGACTTAAGTTAAATAGATCCACAACATTTTGGAATACCTGGATTAAAGCTGGTATTTTTACTTGAAAGATATATACCGTGATAATACTTTTTTATCTTTTCAGGAACTACAACAATTGTTCAAACTAAAATCTAAAGTTAGTTATAAATATGAACTATTGTGTAATTCAATACTAGACTCTTTCCATAATAATTTCCCCCAGAATGCAACAACTGATTTGTCTGTATACATATAAACCCTGGCCTCCTCTTCCCATGCTGTATCTCTCTTTTATAAAAAATAGAATGGAAGTACAAATGATAATATTATTTTCCTAACTTCTTTTTGTAATAAAGAATTAGATATTGTATTATCCTTAGATATTTGGTGGAAAATCTGGCTGAATAACGTCTCAGGATGGCTGCCCATTTCAATATATCAAACAAATACATTTATTTTATTCAATTGCTTATTGACTCCTTTTAGGTTATTTAAAGCAAAATTATTGAATTCTTGTGTATGTTGGAATTGCTCTCAACAAGAAGGACTGTTAAGACATATGTTCTTTGACTGTCCTAACATTATTAAGTTTTGGAATGATGTTTGGAATATAGTTACGAAAATATTGAATATTACTGATATATTGTATTATACTATAATCATTTGTAAATCAGTCGTTATTATAACAAAATTGACAGATCTTGAAGGCAAGCTTTTTGATTTTTTAATTTCAGCTGCGTTGAAATCTATTACTGCTAAGTGGAAAAATGCTTCATTACTGTCAGTACATACATGGTGGGCATGGATAATTTTTCCAGAAGAGGAGCCAATTTATCCCTTACAGGTGTTATTCATAACACTTCTAATTATCATTTATTTTGGAAACCAATTGATAATTATATAGCTTTACAGCCATGACTATATCTAATATGTTGAGTAAAATAATATTTTTTAACTAATTTAATACAATTACATAGTTCTACTTAAATTTTACTGGAGTCATAGTAACTTGTAATATTTTGTTCTATTAAAGGATTTATCTATTTTCTATTTTGTATCTTTTATTCTTTTCTTTTCCTTTTATCTTTATCTTGTCTTCCTTTTCTTGCTTTTCTTTTCTTTTATTACAGTATATAATTATATTCATGGGTACTTAAGATTGTTTAGCCAATATTAAAATGTTAAATAACTGTTGGATAGTTCACTATAACATATGTGTACCTTTTTCCGATGCTCTTTTTTGCATGGTCTTCTCTATATATGATCAAAATCAATAAAATATTTGGACACAGAACCCTCCAGCATATGTGCCTCCTCAGAATGTTCTAGCATTTCCACCCTCCTCAGAACCCTCCAGCATCTGTGCCTCCTCAGAATGTTCTAGCATTTCTACCCTCCTCAGAACCCTCCAGCTTCTGTGCCTCCTCAGAGTGTTCTAGCATTTCTACCCTCCTCAGAACCCTCCCGCATCTGTGCCTTCTCATAATGTTCTAGCATTTCTACCCTCCTCAGAACCCTCCAGCTTCTGTGCCTCCTCAGAATGTTCTAGCATTTCTACCCTGCTCAGAACCCTCCAGCATCTGTGCCTCCTCAGAATGTTGTAGCATTTCCACCCTCCTCAGAACCCTCCCGCTTCTGTGCCTCCTGAGAATGTTCTAGCATTTCTACCCTCCTCAGATCCCTCCAGACTCTGTGCCTCCTCTGAATGTTCTGGCATCTCTACCCTCCTCATAACCTTCCAGCCTCTGTCTACATTTCTACCCTACTCAGAGCCCTCCAGCTTCTGTGCCTCCTCAGAATGTTCCAGCATCTCTACCCTCCTCAGAACCCTCCATCTTCTCCACCTCCTCAGAATGTTCTGGCATCTCTACCCTCCTCAGAACCCTCCAGACTCTGTGCCTCCTCAGAATATTCTGACATCTGTACCCTCCTCAGAGCCCTCCATCTTCTGTGCCTCCTCGGAATGTTCTGGCATCTCTACCGTCCTCAGAACCCTCCAGCTTCTGTGCCTCCTCAGAATGTTCCGGCATCTCTACCCTCCTTAGAGTCCTACAACTTTTGTGCCTCTTTTGAATGTTCCTGCATCTCTACCCTCCTCAGAACCCTCCAGCTTCTGTGCCTCCTTGGAATGTTCCGGCATCTCTACCCTCCTTAGTGTCCTACAACGTTTGTGCCTCTTTTGAATGTTCCTGCATGTCTACCCTCCTCAGAACCCTCCAGCTTCTGTGCCTCCTCGGAATGTTCCAGCATCTCTACCCTCCTTAGAGTCCTACAACTTTTGTGCCTCTACAGAATGTTCCATCATCTCTACCCTCCTCAGAACCCTCCAGACTCTGTGCCTCCTCGGAATGTTCTGACATCTCTACCCTCCTCGGAGCCCTCCAGCTTCTGTGCCTCCTTGGAATGTTCCATCATCTCTACCCTCCTCAGAACTCCCCAGCGTCTCTGTCTCCTCGGAATGTTCGGGCATCTCTACATTTCTGCCCTCCTCAGAGCCCTCCAGCTTCTGTGCCTCCTTGTAATGTTCGGGCATCTCTACCCTCCTCAGAGCCCTCCACCTTCTGTGTCTCCTCTGAATGTTCCGGCATCTCTACATTTCTACCCTTCTCAGAACACTCCAGCTTCTCCACCTCCTTAGAATGTTCTAGCATCTCTACCCTCCTCAGAATTTTCCGGCTTCTCTGCCTCTTCTGAATTTTCCAGCTTCTCTGCCTCCTCTGAATGTTCCGGCATCTCTACCTTGCTCAGAACCCTCCACTGCTTTGAGGTACTTTGCATCGGAGAAGCGTTCCATGGGTGGAGCATGTGTGTTCCCATGCATCCACCCATGGATTTTGACGCAATCCCAGATCTACTAAGGTCAGTAAACCTGGGATTGCACCAAAATGGTGCGCCTCACCATAGGCCCAGGCTTAACAAGGAGAAATATGTTCATTTCTCCTCAATATTTCCTCTTCATAGAAAATGAGGAATGCCTTTAAGGATTGTTTTTGTGCAGGTATTTACTCCTGCCTGCACATAGCAATCTTGCCCGTAACGCGACATCCTTGCCACATGACACAAGGGTGCTTGCTTAGGTGCTAGGATGCACGCAGTGCGCCATCGCCAGGCGGGAGCAGAGGTGCACCGTATCTCAGTAGATGTGGCGCCTTTCTACTCTCTCCATTTCACACAACTCAGTGCAGCAACTTTGCTTGATGCCTGCATCGCATGGAACCTTAGTAAATAAGCCCCAAAGTGTGGCCGTGGAGAGAAGGCGCCCAGGTGTCAGCCTCATGGGCCTTCCCATCCACTTCTGTAAGTCAGTCATCCTGCTCAACATCACAGACCTGAGGGCGCTCAGAGTAGGAGCAAGGGTCCTGTTGGGAGTTGTCAGAGAGGGTTTCTGCCTCGCCCTTGAGCACTCTACAGCCTGCCAGCCGCCAGAATCCATGTCCATCTCGTGAGTTATGAAAAAGGGCGTGTACTGGGGGGCGGGACACAAAATGTCTTTGCATTTAAGACACACCAGGCCTGATTGACAAAGGTAAACTGAGAGGATAGTCTAACTTTACGACTTCCGGTATTCACGTAGGGCACTTACGAGTAGTAAAGTTAGACTTTTGTCTTAGTTAAGCTTAAGTTTTGGTCTTAAAGTCTAACTGAGACCAAAACTTAAGTTCAACTGAGACAAAAGTTTTACTTTACTACTCGTAAATGCCCTACGTGAATACCGAAAGTCGTGAAGTTAGACTTTTGTCTCAGTTTACCGTTGTGAATCGGGTTCAGTTACTGTATGCGGAGGATCAAATGCCAAGTTGCTCTGGGACCTTTCTGTGTCAGCGGGGCAAAACGCTGTGGTACCTTTTCAACGAGTGGGGCAACCTCTGGGATTATCTGGTTCAGGCCATGATTACTGGTAACTCAGGAAGGGCCGGAAGATGCAGGAATTCACACATCTGGGGTGTCCTCTGTGTGCACTTCAGTAATAAGCAGGTATAAAGAAAATAAACAAAACTAAAAGTATAAATTAAAATGAGAAGGGTCACATTAATAACACCAAGAGGCTGAACTCTGGGAGGCGCCATGCTTCCAATGACCTCATGCTTGCTTTCACAAGCAGATCACACTCATATAGGAAAGGAGGTGTGAAGATAGCCACTCTACACGCACACTCACAGTTGGATGATTTACTTTCAAACAAAAGCAGAAGCAATGAAAGATGGCCACAATATGTGAGTGTGCATGTAAAGCAGCCCTCTGCGTGCAAACAACAGGCACCGACAAAGCCAACAGGTGCAACAGCAAGACGTTGACTTTGCCAATGTTTTTTTTTTACACAAGTCTACTTCTCTAATCACAGTCAGAACTTTTCTTCTCAAGCAAACAAGTATCGCAGTTGTTTGTCCCTGTCAGACTTTCCAGACATTTACCTCATTGTGCACTGAAACCCTTGTCTTTTTTTCCGGGGTTGTCCTACGTCAGCCTGCTGTTGCTTCCATCTTGGAAAGTTTTTTCTTGTGCTTTTCTCGAAGAATGATTCAAAGATGGCCACCATGCATGCATGTGATTCACTTCTGGCCATCTTACAAAAGTTTAAAATCCACGTAAAAATGGCCACCCTCAGAAGAAGCCGCAGATATTGATGGGAGGGTTGGGGAAAGCAAGTGGGTGCTGGGGGCTAATACATGATAAAAAGAGCAGAGGCCCAATGGAGGGGGAGCAAGGAGAGACGTTCAAAGGGAGAGAAAAAATTCCTTCCTTCATGGAGGTGGGCGAGCCACTGAAAGCTCGAGCTGGGCTCGATCCAGAAATCTGGCTGTGTCTCAGCTAAATATCCTCGAGCCCAAACCGAGCTAAGCTTTTACAGGAGGTGATGTGACCTAGCGGCTGCGACTACTGACTGTGCATAATAGGGAGCTGGGTTTGAATCCCTGTCTCGGCTCAGGATCCTGTAAACCGCCCTATGCTGAACCAAAAATAAAGTGTCACCTAGTACGTGTATGTTGTGAAGTGTTTTCATTTGGGGTGGGTGGAACCCGCGGAGTGTCACTCAGTGGAATTCTGCAGAGTCACATAAAACTCCAGGAGATTCTGGGGAGTTCCGGCAATGGGCGGAAATATGCATGTTGTGCTGCAATTTAGCGCCAGTAGCGCGAGCATCGCTGAAAAATGAGCGTGAACGGTACCTTGCGGTACGCAATAGAGCGAGGCCATTTGAGTTCCATTTGCTACCACTCGAGTGAAAAATCTCCTTGAACGGTAGCAAATCTACTCAAGAAGCAACCCTCTGACAGCGAGCGCCTGCGACTGCCCACGTTAGAAAATGGCGCTAGCGGATGCCGAATCTGGCTCTCATCTCTGGAGCCTCGCGGGAAAAAATTCCGCCAGGTGGCGATTGACGGAATTTTGATGGTACTTTGCATAATAACAGTAAAGTCAAGTCGCAAAATTCCACCAACTACACAGGCGTTGAAACATTCCACCCACCCCTAGTTTTCATGCCCTTGGGCAAAGTTTGTGCTGTGAAAAACTACTAGAAATAAAATGCAGAGTCTTTCCATCACGCACACCCAAATTACATCCTCCAAGTATTAACAAAGCACTAACCTTTGATGATGGAAAGAGATACCTATCCCGTGGCTGAATTGCAAAGTGTGAAACTGAAAAAGCTCGGATCAATCCTGGCGTTACTTCTTGACCTAACTGTGTGATTCTAGACAAATGCTTGATTTCAGTCAGCCCTTTTCTGTTTATCATCACATATGAGAGCCCCTACAAATACCTGAGTTCAACATGCGTACAAAGACCTTTTTGTGATGTAATAGCCTATAATGTTGATCCATGTATAATAAGAATTTAGATCCCATATGGGGCATATTTATCAAGGTTATACGTTGCCTTTGTGCCACGCAAGGGGACGCAAGGGCGATACAAAACCTAAATGGGATTTATCAAGCCATGCAAGGCCACCTTGCATGGCGCTGTGTTACTCTTAGGGTGCAAACGGGAAGACCATAGAATTCCTGCATCCTGAAATTCCTGCATTACTGTTGCACCAGGTATTAGAAAGTTTGGGAGTGGGAATACTGCAATGGTATTTCTGCACCCCTCAGAGTGATGGCCAATGTGTTCACTACCTGGAGTGGACTATGTCACGTTTTTAAATTAAAAAAACAGCAAGATAACAATTCTTAACGATTCATTTAAATCCATAAAAGAGGCCGAGCTGTCCTTTCAATGCACGGCTAACATTGACAAATAGCCCATAAATGATGCACACCTGAAAAGTGACTTGCTTCCTAGATCACTAATGGCATTGTCCTCATGGTGGGAGCACAAACTCCTCTCAGTGCTGTGATATAAGCTTATGCACCAAGGTGAAATGCTTCCACATGAAAAAAATACACTTTTATTTCACTGGTAATGTTTTCAGGGCTCGACTTCTGTATGAGCTTTTAAGGCCAGGCCAGACTTCCTGGTTCGGCTCTGACTGGGCTCTCCTTGTTAATTTGTTGGTTCACCCACCTTTACCCCTCCCAGAGCCCCTCCACTAACCCAGGAGAAAATGGCCTGTACAAAACAAAATACAATTGTGTTGAAACACTGCGGAGAGAGCAGATCTGCACTGAAGAGAGAGTGGCCTTGCACTTGCTACAAGCGCACCCTTTCACGTGCGCTTCAAGTGCAGAGTGTGGTAATACAGGGCTTGTCGGGCTTGCAACTATACATCTGCTATGCTGGACACTGCAGACAACACTCACTCATGCAAGAACACTCACAGGGTCACAGAAGCATTCATGCACGCAGACAGGGCATTCAGTACATGCGTTTTAGAAATGCTTACATTCGCTGCTGCCCACATTACTAAACCTTGACTCCCACTGGCTGTGCACAGCATCACTATCACCACTTTCCTCCTCCGTTTGGATCCAAACATTTGCTGCCCTATTCTGCTATGCCAGCAGGAAGTCTTCTCTTCGATTTCCCGAGAGTCACGAGATATGCCTGTTAGCCAGCCCGCTCTCACACCTACAGTGCTATGGGCTCCACAGCGCCTGAGTACACACTGCAGATAGCTGCCAAGGTTTCAGATTGCTTATGTGTGACATTTTCATAATTTCAGTGTAATTATGAGTGACATTCAACGACTATAAGTGACACTTTCTCACAGGCAAAATCAAGCAGTGAAGACGAGGGAAACCTATAAATTTCAGAAATTACACCCATTTGAGGAACAAGAAACTCTAAGAAGATCTTAAAACTGCTGCAGAGCACCAGAAATGAAAGGGCACTTTGGCACCAGACTGTACCAAACGGGATGTAAGAGGTCCTACCTACACGCATGATCTCAGCTGCCTACTAATACAGTTTCATAATTATTCACACTTGCTTTCAATCTGCCGCTGCCTGGTGTTCTGGAGGGCACCAGAATATTCTGCATATGGAAGCCTCTTGCACTAAACTCTCGAACAAAAGCTAAGGAGAGTCCTGATTAAATGCACCCCCCAGCAGCCCTGGTTTAATGCACCCCCAGCAGTGTCAGCATCCAGTGCTGTGCTGTCAACGAAGTGACGGCAGAGTGAGGGCTCTTATTAAATGCAACCCAGCAGTGTCAACATCCAGTGCTGTCAACATAGTGACGTCAGAGCGAGGGCTTTGATTAACTGCACCCCCAGGGAAGGGCGGCGTCTGTCCCTTTAATAAGGCACATCTGTGACCTCGAACCACTAACAAACCCTCATCCGAGGAAATGCCAAGAACATTTGTCTGATGTGAGCTGAACAAAAAACAGCAGCTTCATGTGTAGTGAACAAACAATATCTGCAATAACACTGTTCTCTGCTCAGTGCTCCGAGCCCGAGGCCCGCGGTACATCAAATATACCACGGAAACAATTAATATACGTTTAACCTTTTCTCCAAGAGGCCAAATGTGGCAATAATGAACTTCGAAAATAGCAAATAAAGTAAAGGAGTTCAAATGTCTTTGAAGCATCTGGACGACTCCACGTGGAACATAAATGTGAATAAAATCAAAAGGACTGGAATAAAAGTCAGCACAGAAGGGAGAACCGTGCCTTTATCTCAGGAGGCAGATGCTCTTAGTGGAAGAGATCTGCCTGGCGCAGGTTCCTCCCCCCCCCACCACTGCACCCCGTTATGAGCCCGACGAGGCCTGGTGAAGGGCTGATGCCTGGGGGTCAGGTACACTGCATCCAGTTACAACAGGGAATAGAAAGCTGAGCAGTGAGCGCTGTAACATGCTCACAGTTACCACAATGATGATTGCACTTTCATTTTGGTGCCTGTGCCTAATTTCTGTCCCAGTCTGACTCTGGTCAGAGCAGACAGAGAGTCACAGGCTGTGTCAGTAATCACAGTGTATGTCGGCCCCTCCCAAACTTCCTGCCAGCTCCCTGGCTCTGAATGAATGCCTACTGGCGGCCGCTCAATTAGCACATTGTAAGGGGAGATTAGCACTCGATCAGAGCTTCACGAAAACGGACCCACTCATTGTCAGCTGTGTTGCGCTTCTTTTTGTAAATGCCAATTTCACGGAGCTTGGCTTACATTCCCATGAGTACCGGTACTCTCTTTGGACAAAGAGAAGTTCCGGTACTCAAGCGCCGAAAATTTAGAAGTGCCGGTACTCAGTACCGGTGAGTACCGGCCCATTTAAAGCACTGCCCCCCCCCACAGTTTTCGGTGCATCTGCCATTGCCCTGACAACAGTCTTGCCTATCGCTCCAGAAGATAATAACTCGATGGCCAGGCCCTCCAACCTTCACCTTTAACCCGGAACTCAGTCTCGAAAGTCAATTAATAAGGCACGCCCACCTGATGGGGACGAAGCCCAAAACACAGCAACAAATCACCCTCACAAGATGTATCTGAGACCAGCCTGCTATGGTAGCCCCGGGGACCACATGGACGTCTCTGGACTGCTGGTAGTGCTAAGAGGCCATACCAACGGACTCACGTGCGCTATACAAATGCTAATATCATCAAACAACATCACAGAGCCTCAGGGTAGCTCGATGTTATTTTGATCTGTGGCAGTTCTGTTGAACTCTGACGCCGGCCTTTGCAAGACACATTTTCAACATCAAACACATATTTTCAAGCATGTATATCTATTTGTCTAGTCTCGAGTCTGAGAATACTTCTGAAGCATAAAGGCAGATTCTCAAAAGGTTGTGGGAAGTAGATGCGATGTGTGGAAAGAGCGGGTGCAGAGGGGTTCCTCGCGCCTGCGGTAGACGGACATCTCCCCCTCAGTCCCCCCAGATCTGTACTCCCGAAGGTCAGGTGTCACAAATAAAATACCTGCAGATAGTTTAATGTGGTAGCGTTTGTTGCGTAATAAGACATCTGGTGCCGTCATCGTGAGCAGAAAAGATGTCGGCAATTGGCTCGAGTAATGTGCGGTTTGTAATTGGCTCGAGTGATGTGCGGTTTGTAATTGGCTCGAGTGATGTGCGGTTTGTAATTCGCTCCTGAAAGCATGTTTGCTCCTGCACATTAGGTGGGTGTTTCCCGCTGTTGTTGCTCGTTTTGTTGTTGAGAGCGGCCGTTCTCATTCGCCCCCGTGGCTCTATATCTCTCAGACAGTGAGGGATACTTGAAAATAAGTGAAATCTTTTCTACTCTGTCTATTCTCCTACTGGACACTAATTACACTTTTCAGTTTTTCTAAGTGAGTAGATAACCGATGATGATACACGTGGGCATGCTGGCGAGAACCTGCTGGTAGCCTCCCTGGTGTTGAGTACGTGAGGTATCTACTCACTCTTTCACTTATTTTCAAGTATCCCTCACTCTTAGACCAGGAGGAGGGTGATTTTTTAGCAGATTCAAGTCACATAAGTTCCTTGTTTTTAAGAAAATTGAACAGAATGAGGGTGGCAGGTTGTAGCTTATACTGGACCAAGGGCCAGGAATAATTGGGTGGAAAGGCTTCCCCACTTCACTAGCTACCCCACTATGAACATTGTGTACCCTCTGTGAAATCCAGGCTTGTGTTATATTTTTGGTTACTTGAGTGGAGGGCAGCCTGGATGTTTACCCTCTAAAGCTCCTATTTGTGAAGACAAGTAAGGTTAAGGCAAGGCTCCTCTTCTGGTAAAAGGGGTGATAGCAGAGTAAAACAAGCTGAACAGATGCCAAAGGCATTATGTAGGAGAGTAGGATCTGCCTCTTATAGTTACCCCCACTGTTTGCTGATGTCTCACTGTTTTTGGCCTAGTCTGACTAGGATCCTGCTATTCAGGACCCCAGTCTATCTGCTTTCTCCTATAAATTGCAATACATGTACTTTAGGTACACTCCAGATTGGATTCTGGGGTACCCTTATAAGTCCCTAGTATATGGTACACCATGTACCCAGGGCATAGGTACCCCAGAGGCCTCCCAGGGGCTGCAGCATGTATTATGCCACCCATGAGAGGCCATTTAAAATGACACCACAGGTCTGCTACAGCAGCCTGTGTAAGCTGGTGCTTGCACCACTTACTTAGATATAGGTTCACTATATCTATCTAAATCACTACACATATAAACCTATCAGTCCCCCCAATGGCAGGCCTTATCAATCCTGAAGGCAGGGTGCTGGGTGCCCCTGCATGAGCAGAGCCCCTCTGCAGCCTTCGGAGACCATTCCCTGGGGTTGTCTGTGATGCAGCCAGACATATAGGTCTAAGTGCATTATAACCTCGCGGTTAATGCTGACTTTAAAACGGCTGCTTAGAAACATGTCGTGTTTGGTGTCAAACACCTTGGAATCATACCTCCCACACCAGTAACTGGTGTGGGAGGTATGATTCCGCCCTTGTAGAACCACTACTATGGGTCACCGGTCTACCCGGTACCAGCTTTCTCGACCTGGGCAGCACAAAATTAATGCTGCCAGCCACAGACACAAGTCTGTCCTCCTGCTGCTGAGCCAAGCTCGAGCAGAGGAAGGCCTGACAATAGGTTTCTTGTCACAGGGAGGTGTTACCACCTCCCAGACAGGATTTAGTGTATTGGGGCTGGGTGGGTGCACTCTGAGAGTGCCAGAAAGTCTGCACTAAATCTAAAAAATCTAAATCCGTATTTGTAAAGTGCGAACTACTCACCCTTATGGGTCTCAAGGCGCTGGGGGCCATCGTGGAAATTAAGTGAGCTATTGCCCAGAGTCACATGGTGCTGTGCTGAGCTGCCGCCGGAGCCGGGGATCGAACCGTGATCCCTGTGCTCCGAAGTCAGCTGCCCTGGCCGCTGCACCACACCTCTCTGGGGGCACATTTGGTGTCCCTGTGCATAGTCCAGCTCAAACCAGTTCTGGGAGCCATTGGCTCCTGCTCTGGCGCGAAACTGGACAAAGGACATGGGTGTAGCCACCCCTCTGTCCTGCCCCTCCCCTAGGAGGGTCCCCAGAGTCCGTCCAACCCCTTCCCATGGGTATAAAGTGGGATACCTGATTCCAGGACTTTAGATTATACCTGGACAAGACTTTGCAAAGAAACCAAGTACTTTGACGGTCTATACTTCGCTGGACGATGGAAGAATCTCCCTTGGAGTAAAGGAGTTACTCCCCTGCAGCAGCAGGCACCTAAGCGCATCTGACCGGCTTGCATCTCCAGAGCTCCTGCGGACTCCGAAGATTTCTGCAACACAGGAGGTGGGTTCCCAAAGGTCCCCGAGGTAGATCTGACCTCTCAGCGATTCTGAGACCAGTATCCCTCGTGTGGGCCATGCAACCCGTACCCCTGTGCACCGCGTCTATTTGCAAGTGCAAATGCTTGTTGGCAATCCCTGAGCTTGTGCATTGGACTACTTGTAGTCCTGACTCCAAGCAACATTTGCACTGAAGATATCCGGCCTCCACTCCACGAGTGCTCTGTGGGCTGGTACTTTGTGAATTCGCTCGAGGTCTCCTCGCGATCCTTGGTCCGTTGGCCTGTGGGTTCTGATGAGGGTCATCTCATTTGTTCTTGGGCTTCCCTGGTTGCTCCAGACGTGCCCTGACTCTCCATTGCTTGGAGAGTCCCCTGGACCTTGCTGGTCCACACCGTAACCTGTTTCCTCTGCCTGCGTGGGTTGCCGTTGCCAAGGCTTGTTGGTGCTCCAGCCGGACACTGACCCCTCAGCTCTCGACATTCTTCATGGCACAGCTCACCTCCAGACCCTGGTTGTCGTCGGCATCTCCTGGTCCCCGTGGCTGCAGAGACAAACATCCTTTCTCTTCACCTGAAGCACCTGACATCGGTGGGCATTCGACTACCGAGCCCCTGGTCACCTGAAGTGACCCAGACTCTGTCCCCTCTGCTTTCAGGTTCTTCTCACCTCAAATCTAGGCTTGGATTCCACTGGACACTCTTTGCCTTCCTGGCAGCAGTTCTTCTTCACATCCCTCCATTGAAAACGACAGAGGTTTCCGACACCACTTGACCCCTATGCACCCGGCTCCTCAGGGATAGGTAGCTCGGGTACCTCGGTACTCACTGGTGTGTTGGCTCTAGAACCTCTTATGTTCCAAAGGGTTTGCTCGAAGACCTCGTAGAAGTATCCTTAAACTGTAACTTTCCAACCGTGACCTTCCCATAGAGTTGCACGGAAGACGCGGTTGTGTTCCTACACTGCACCCGTCCTCCGTGGGCCCCCTGTGTCACTCCTCTGGGTGGTTCCTTGGGGTCCCAGCGATTCTACGTGCTCTAGGCACTGTGTCTAGTGAAGTCGTTGTTGTTATACCATTTTTTTAGTATATGGTTCGGTCTCCCCCTGGAGCCCGTTGTACATTTTGCTACTTACGTATGTTCTATTGATTCAGTATTGTGTGCTTTGTGTTCTAATCTCGTGTAGAGATTAGTAGAGAGTGTTATAGTAATAAATACATATTTTTTATATAACACTTGTGTGGTTCTCCTTTCATTTAGTCATTCAGGAGGTGATATTCTGGTAAAACAAGCTGCTTTACATTCCTTCAAGATTAAGCCTGAAGGCTGCTCTCCACAGCTACCACTAGGATAGCTTTCTAAAGGTTATCTTTGACCTCATACATCATAAGGGTCGTGTGGCCTGGTACAAGGTGCCCACTTTAATTAGTGGACAGCATATACCAGGCCAACTTCTCACACATTATAGCTGAAAAAACATAACTTGTTGCAATAAAGAGAGGCTGAGCCTCTGTGGCACAAGAGGATTTCTTTGCAACACCGAAACCTTCCGAAAAATGTATCTCTCAAAAGAAATAAGGACATTTTAGGGATTTCGCTGGGATTTTTTGCAAATTAAATCTTAAACTAATAAAAATATATGTTTCTACTGCCACCAACCTGTTTACAAAGATCAAACGGAGCCGCAGTTTTTCCTGAGGGGAACTTGAAAAAGAAGCCCCCTCAAATCTGTGGAAGGAGGAGCTATTGTCCCCTGTGGTGGAGTGGAGCCCCCCTTCTGCTACCGCAGAGGGTCCAGGGACTCCATAGAAGAGACTTTATTCCTACAAGAAGGTCGGACATGGCCCTCAGAGGAGCCAGGGCGGACCAACTCTTCAAAGGTGGCTCAGGTCTTTCCTTTTGTGCAATCTCTTCTAGCGCTTAGATACCAGAGCCCACATCTACCGTCTAGGGCTTCATGAGACTGGCAGTCCAGCCTCCAGCCAGGCGGCCTGTGGAGGCAAAGTCCTACCTCCACTAGGGGGTGCTGGCCCCAGGGCACACTCCCTCACAGGATGTGGTGACAACCTGTGGGTGAAGTGTGGCAGGTACCAGCACACCTCGGGCACTCCCCTTAACAGAGGAATCCAGCCTCCAGCCAGGCCCACCTGACTGGGATGATGCCCAAAACACAGCAAGCAAATCCTGTCTCAAACTTTATAGAAGTTATACTCCAGTGTTTTTAATATTATTTTTTTCATCTCTTTTCAGTGCATGTTTTTAAATAACTCCCCACGCAGATCACGGAGATGAAAATTGGAAAGAAATCACATCATCCTCCCCCTCTGGATAGCACCGCGCGCTGATGCTCCGCGAGCGGTGTTGTGTGGCGGCCACGAAGGGCTGCAGGGGCGGGTTTGACGTGTCAGTTGCTAAGTATCAGTCTTGTCTGCCTGTTGGGTCTCGAGGGATCACAAAAGCTTGATATTAAATCTTAGTGGGTCTGATGGAAGATTACCTTCAGACAGAGCGAGAATCCTGCAGAAATCTCCCCAACCCATTCGTGGGCGCATACAAGGAATATCATTACAGAGCATTACTGGCGACGAGGCCACCTCACCCGCTCGTGGACTTTACAAATGGCCTCTGTGAGGCTTCTAAATCGCCTTCGAGCAATTCTTCCGGACACTTGACATAATCTGGAGCAGGCCTTGCTTCCTGGAACCAGTGTCCATGTTAACTATCTTCTCAATAGTAGCAACATTTTTAGCAGTCACAGTTATGTCTGTTCTGTTCAGAGGACATGGTTCACAGGATCACTGAAGTAGCAGGACTTTAGGGGTGTTGGGAACAAGAGCCTGTAGGCCCCCTCCTTCCATCACAACACAGGGGTGCTGGAGGTGGGCACCCGAAGGCGCCCTCTCCTTCAGACACCGTGTTTGATACAGTGTTTGACGCAGCAACCAGAGATGATCATGAGGATAAAATCCATACGGCCTCCAGAAGCAGCGCGTTCTTTTCAAACTGCGCTGCTAATTATTTAAATACATGCACGAGCTGGTCACTGCCCCTCGACCTAACCATCTTCATGTCACTCCCCAAAGAATGGCGGCATTTCTCTGTCCCGGATACAAAACTTGGTAAAGTCTCCGTAGGAAATTATAATCGGAAAAATCATTGGAAAAGTTTAAAGCAGACACCTCCTTTAGTTCAGGGTCTTCTTCTAAAGGCCAGAGTGTGTCAACTATCAGAAACGCTAGGGGTTTGTGTAGCGCCTCCTTTGCAAGGTATCTTTGCACAGCACACTGTGACAGAGCAGACTGAAAACCCACGTAAGTGTCTGAGATCAGGCCACGCCCCCTTTGAAAAGTTTATGCTGTTTAGAGTTTTACTCAATTGTGTTCTAAAAGCAACCAGTAGAGCTGAGTCCCTTGCTCCACAGGGTGTTACCCTATAGGGGGCGACACCTGCCCATGTAACCATGGACAACGTTTCAACCAGGGCACGAGTCGGGGGTACACGCGGGTGGACGGCGTCCACCCACTTTTTTCACAGGGTGAACGCCGTCCACCCTGCCAAGAATTTGGGCCCCACTGAATAATGTGCTGAACTCGTCCCGGTGTAATTTTCAAACACCGGAACACTTTCAGCAGCGCCTGTACGTTGTCCGCTTTCCATCTGCAACAAGCAACAACATGCAGGCGGGCACGGAGCTTTCTTATTTTAGACTCCTGCTGGGCCCATAACAAAGGCCGAATCTGAGGGGCCATCAGGCCTCCTTTTGTTCGACTCTCTTGGCTGGGAGCAGTCAGGAGCCTCACACCTGATGCAAATGAAGCTGAGGGGAAACAAAGGCTCACACCTTGTTAGCACTTCACACATACTTAAGAGAGGCAGCTTTTCACTTTGTTCAGTCCCTGTTTAGGAGATATGCATGCACTGTAAGAATACCAGATGTGTTGGTCTTTACCAGTATTTACACAAAGCAAACTGCATTTATCTAGAGCTTACTTCCCCTGAGGAGGCATTGAAATAATTTAAGTACCACTATTTTTTCTTGTATAGCCCTACTCATCCCAATGCAGGTTGTCAGAGCGCTTTATAGCAACACGTGCATATCACATGTACAATAAATTATATAAGTTTGTAAATGAATGTACAGGATGTGTTACATAAAACTGGGGGATTGCAAGGTGTAGAAGTCACATATCATCTTCCATAGCTCACTGTGCTATTATCCTCGCAATGCGCTCAAACGTACACATGATAGACCTGCTAAACATATATGTGAGGGCTTTAGATCTGATGTCACTTCTTGTGATGCCACTTCCTGTAAAGTCGTGGCTTGTGATGCCACTTTCTATGATGTCAATTCCTGTGATGCCATGTATGATGTCATGCGCCTTGATGTCACGTGCCGTGATTTCATGCGCTGTGTTGTCACGCGCGCTGTGATGTCACTTGCATACTGCCTAACTAGGTTAGTCCCCCCACTCCTTTTTTTAGGACTTGTGCCCTGGTTTCAACCCGTGCAGTGTTGTGGGAAGCCAAATGCATTCTGGGTGTTGCAGTCCTGTTTTGCTTCCACAGATATAAGTAGACTAACTCACCTGAAAGCAATCACTTGTAGATTAAACTATTCGGACTGGAGACGGTGTCCGTAATGAACTGGAGTGAGGTGTTCCCAATATTTCCCCTTTGGTTTCTTCCTAATGCCGGCTGGACATTGCTTTAGAGATGTGCTCGTACCTTTACCAAGAAGTGCCATAGCCTTTTTCTTGCACACTCTTGCACACTCTTGCACTGGGCCCACCATGGTGACAGGAGGGGTGTTTGTGGTGTCTACTCTAAATGCGATCCTGCTATTCCAGAGTGTGGTAACCGTTCTGCTACTGCTCAATGAATATTCAGTGCCCCGCGGGGTTGCGGTTACCACTGTGGCTGTCCATTGCCTGCAAGCGTACCTCGCGTTCCAAGAAGACAATGAGTCGCCCTGTATATATACTCAGTGCTTAATCTGAGCCGGTGGTTTTCAGTGCTCAGCACCTGCACTTAATTGTCAATACTGGCATGTATCACAGTCTGCCACATGGTGGTGCTGTTTGCATAACAATAGTTGTTTATTAATTCAATATACTGTAAAGCAATTGATACCTGCCACACACACCATTCTTATAGCTTTAGGGGCCTGAAATAGTCTGAATTGTCACACTTGTAGGGTGTGATGGTTAGTAGTTGTGTAGATAAAAATAAGTTGAGTACGTCCTCCTGTTTAAATTTGTGATTCCAACTTATTGATGACATATATAGAGAGACACTTTAGGTCTTGTATTGCTTGCATTGATTTTCTGTTTTATTCTCAAATCAAGATTTTCATCATGCTTCCAACATTATCGATTAGTGATTTTTGGCAGCCGACACGTGTTTCGCCCCCTAGTGGCTCGTTGGCCTGGGGCTTTCTCAAGGCTGCAAAGAATGATGAATATCATAAGACCCAAGGTTCCATTAGGGTTAAGGTAACCACCACCAAGTGTAGATGACTCATTCATATTCTAAATCAGTGTTTAACAACAAGACACGTTTTGTTAAAGTGTTAAAATGATTACTTTACTTAAGTGTAATGGAAGTTTTAAGAAGGATTAGTAATTAATTCGTGAAATAAGAAAGCGAGGGAAAGAAATCAAAGATATAAAAGTATAAGAATGTATAGTGAGCGTGCTGGCACGGGCAGGGGTTTGCTATGTATGTGTTAAGTACACTTTTTTCATTTGCTTCATGCACAATGTGTTAAGTTAGTGAAAACAGAGGAAAAATGTAAGTGTACAAGCTGCATATTTGTTCTTGACTCCATGCACAACACGTTATAATTTAGTGCAGTTGTACATTATTGGTGCGCATTGCCCTTATCTAAGAATGTGAGCATTGTTAGTAATTTTCATGCCTACATTCGTGGGTAATAAATTTTTTCTAACATGTTTCCAAACATATTTTAAGGGAACAGAATACTTTCAGTCATTTTTGAAACATCATTGTTGTTATGTGATGCATATAGTAACCTTCAGCAATTAGTATCCACCGGAAGATGGAAAGAGCAATGATTATCTAAGTGAAAAAGAAACGGAGTAGCACTCCACATTCTTCAACTGGATTAGTCAGGAATAAATAGTCATTGTTAAAGAATGCTGGCTGAAGAAGGGTGACATACCCTGAAACCGGTCCTAGGATGCTTGTTTCCGGTCCAGGGAAGCCCTGGCCTGGCAGTTCGGTCTGGACTGTTCCCATGGGGCACAGGGTCAAGACTGATTTGCATATGGCTGGGTCCAAACTGGGGTGGCGTAGTGGGCAAAAGAACGATGGATTTAACCCAGATCTTTTGACTTGGGGAGAATGTTTGCATTGTCAGCATTCCGTCCATCATTTGTTTGCTGTAACACAGTTTACTTATAGATCAGTTGGAGCAGGTGTAAAAGCCCTTCGGTTGTTGAAGAAATGTTTTTCCATCTTTATTATCTTGAAGGAAGGAAGGACAAAGTTAGTCTCTAAGGTGCCTGGCTCGTTGAAAGCTTAATTGCGGTGAATCTTTTATAACATCCCATATGGTGGGATTGCTCGCAAGGATGCCCCAATGTTTCTTTTAGATTTTTCGAATAAAGTGCTGTCCATTGCTATATTTATGAAAAAACAACAAAAGAGTGAGGCCAGGATATCAAGGGCTATAAACAGGGATCACTCATGTTTTTATAAAGGGTCCTCACTCACCAACCTGGTTGGTGACATGCTTCATCATAGGACCCCCACCGGAGAGGCCGAATGCCTCTCCAGTGTGCTTCAACGCCTGATTACAGTGGAGCAGGATTTATGAGTGTTGTGTGCAAGTGATGGTGCAGTGAGTGGTGTTAAAATAATCTTTACTACTCCTAAAAAAATTTAATAATAGGGTAGTAAGACTAGATTAAAAAATGTGTGATGGACATTGTGACTGAATAAATTGATCAGCCATATCCAGAATTAAAACATTAGGTCGACATGTTTCAGCCTCTATGTGCCAGTTGCGAGGCTTTCCTCAGGACCAGGGACCATGGCGGTATGCACTCTCTAAGGTGCACCCTAACCTATGGCCACGTAGAGAACCGGATTACTCACGGTTCGAAAAAATCACGCCTTCAGCTCTTCTGAATCCGCAATTAACTGTTTCAACATGAAGTTGTATTACAGCATGGGTCCTGGCAGGGGGCGGTGACAAGGAGTCACTTGTGCTTCAAAGTCAGCCGCCCGCGTTGCCTAGGTCGTGCCCGTCTACAGGACCCGAAAAGCTATATTTAGTCATAAACCTGATGGTTAGTTTAGAATCCTTAGATTTTATTTTTTGTAGTATAGAATTACGATCTGTTTGTGAGTAGAGGTGTTGGGTTTGAACCAGTTTGTTCAGATTGTATCCCCTTTGACTCAAATGTTCACTAATTTCTGAAGATTTACTGTCATAATCTTTTTTTAAATTGCAATTGCTGCGGGCTCTTCGGTATTCCCCCGCAGGGATGTTAAAAATTATGTGCTGTGGGTGACAACTAGAGGCATGGAGAATAGGGTTAGCAGCTGTATTTTTTCTATGGATTCTTCTTTGTAATATGTTCTGGTCAACATAAAGTGTAAGATCAAGGAACTCAATTTCTATCGCAGAGAGAGTAGGTGTTTCTTCTATGCCCCGTTTATTCGGTGTCATGCTGTCAATGAACTGTTGGAGAAGAGATTCAGGTCCTTGCCAGATGAGCAGTATATCGTCAATACACCTTCCCCAGAAAACAATGTTTCTGGAGAGGTATTCCAATTGATCATTCCATAGCCACTGTCGTTCAACCTCCCCCATCAAAAGACAGGCATACAATAAAGCGAAACGAACCCTTGTTGCAGGCCCTTGCAGTTCTAAATAAAACTCTCCTTTAAAGATGAAGTAGTTGTTATGAAGGCAGAATTCCAACATTTCTATTATTATCTGGTTTCTTCGCAGATAATTAGGCCTGGGTGGTGAACTCCGCTCCGTTCGTGGAGTTTGCGGAGTTTTCTGCACTCTGCGGAGCTCACGGAGTGCAGAAAACTCCACTTCGCGTAGTGCGGCGGAGTTTTTTTCACAACTCGCGCTCGCGAACAGTAAGTTCGCGAGCGTGAGCTGCCGCTCGGGTAGAATTTCTACCTGAGCGGCAGGTGGACCAGCGAGAACGGCGGATCGCACTGCCTCTGCCACTTGCGGAACTTCCCGGAATTTTTTTGTCACTTTGCGGAGTTCCGCGTAGCAAAACTCCGCGAACTACGCCCAGGCCTGCAGATAATGTACAGATCTCGTGTGTAAGCATTTTCTAATTGCTACAGTTCCATCAGAATGTTTTATAGAAGTGTAAAGGCTAACCACATCTACAGTTTCCAAGAGATAGTCTGGTTGCCAAACAATATTTTGAAGTGTCTGCAAGATATTCTTCGTGTCCCTGATGAGGGACGGTAAGTCTTTCATGAAGGGTTGTAGTTCTGCATCTATAAAAGTTCCCAATTTTGAACAGATTGAATCAATGCCTGCAATGATGGGTCTGCCCCTTGGTGGTTTTCACGGTTTGTGGATTTTGGGTAGCAGATAAAGTGTTGGGGTCACTGGATATTCAATGAAGAGAAGCTGTTTCTCTTCAAAGGTAAGGGGGTCCTTACTATACCAGTTGTTGAGAAGTAGATTTAGCTTTACTTGAATCTCCTTTGTTGGATTACACTTGAGTTTCTGGTAACAATTGCAGTCATCAAGATGTCGACTTGCTTCCAAGAGATAATCTTCTGTATTTAAGAGGACCAGCTTACCCCCTTTATCAGCTTCTTTGATAATCACACTTTGATCGTTCTGAAGCTTTGTAAGTGCTTGTTGTTGTGTTCTTGTAATATTAGAGTGTGCATATTTTCTCTTTGAAAGATATTTTTGATATTCTTTGTCTAAGTCCTTAGTTACAGCTGAAAGAAATGAGTCTTTAGTGTTTCCAGAGGGTAAGATTGGAAAGAATGTGACTTTTTTGATAGGGGAGTTGATTTGGAATGAACGATGTCTATTCCTAGTTCCGCAGCAGTTATGGACAGTGATTCCAATCCTTCTATTTCATTCTCTGTAGACAAATTAGTGAGTAAGTAAACATATTCTCAAGATCTTGTGCAGTCAGTTCACTTGTTTGTGGTGAATGGTCATTTGATAATCACTGTGGTATTTTGTCAACAAAAAGAGCGTAATTTTAGTTTTCTTGTGAATTTAAAGTGATCCACTTTAGTCTGCACTGTATCCCATTGAGCTGTTGGACAAAGGGAAAGGCCTTTGCTTAGGATTGGATTATGGGTCTGATGTAATGTCCTACTAGATAAATTCACAACGAGTTGATTATCAGGGTTTGCAACTAGTTGGTTAACGTAGATTGAGTCTTGTTGAGTTCTTTGCTCCTGGCTCTTGTTCGTACTCCTGTTGTACTTGGATTTGGGGTTTTTATATTTGGCGGCTTTGTACGGTTGTCTTGTGCATTTCCTAAACGATGTCTGCATACTTCCTCGTGAAAATTTACAGTTGGCCTTGCAGATCTCATGTTCTCCAAATCCCCCACAGATTCCACCTCCGAGAAGGGGATTGTTTCAGTCTCCAATCTCCAGACTCCCACTCCCTGCGAAAATCACCGAAAAAATTATGAATACACAACTCAGTTCATTCTGTGAAGAAGCCCAGGTGCTAGATCCCACCCAGTATGGCTTTTGAGGGGGGCATAGCACTGAGTCTGCGCTTCTTAAGTCCACTGAAGAAATCAGGACCATACTGGACCAGGGAGGAAAAGCTGCAATGATCTCTCCGCGGCTTTTGATACGGTCCATCATGTTTTATTGATGGACCGGCTGCAAGAGATTGGAATCAAGGGCACTGCCTGGAATTTACTCAAATCCTTCCTATCTAATAGAGTACAGACTGTTTCCCTTGGAGATTTCACTGCCAAACCTTTTTCATTGCCCCGTGGAGTCCCGCAGGGGTCGTCTATGAGTCCGACACTTTTTAACATATATGTATCTCAGCTGGCTCCACTGATTGAATCCTTTGGTTTTAACTTGACCTCATATGCAGATGACACCCAAATTGTAGTGTCACTGCTACCGGATGGGGTACAGGAAACGGCGTCCCGTTTCCATGATTGCTTGACAGCAGTGGGGAACTGGATGGCCCAAAACTGCCTTAAACTAAACTCCAGTAAAACGGAGGTGGTTTTGTTTGGCAATGAACCAAATTTTTGGACCTCGGCATGGTGGCCGGACACACTGGGTCCTCTTCCGACTCCTATTAGGAGGGTGAAAAATCTAGGAGTATACATAGATAACAAACTTAATTTCAAGGATCAAGTGAATGCAGTGGTCTCAGCTACTTCGTACACTCTTAGATCCTGCAAAAAAATTATGCCCTTCCTACCTAAAGAAAGCCAACAAACTGTCATCACTGCTTTAGCTCCACTGGTTTCCCGTCAAAAAACGCGTTCTGTTTAAAGCTCTTTGTGTGGTCCACAAATGCCTTCAAGGAAATGGACCCCTCCACCTAAAATGGCAGTTCCAGTGGTATGTACCCGGAAGACCTCTGCGCTCTTCAGAAGCAAAACGGGTATCAGTACCCTTTGTAAAAAAGTCCAACTGGGGAGGCAGAAGTTTTGTGGTTGGTGCAGCTAAGGCATGGAATGAACTCCCGATTCATCTCAGGTGCAAGACAAACCATCTGGACTTCAGGAAGGCCCTGAAGACGTGGCTGTTTACTGCCTAACTACTTCCTTTTTCAACCCCGTGTTTAGGCCTCCGTAGGACATCCGGTTCAGCGCCAGGACACCCTCGGGTAACAGTTTGCGCTTTAGAAGTATTAATAATATAACATAACATAACAGTAGAGGTAGCTGGGTGCGTTGAAGTGGCCGTTGTTTTGATGTTATTATATTTTGTAGCAAAGGTATACACATGACCTAATTGATAATCTGTCAGGTTACATTTAAATTTTCTGTTTTTCCATTGAATAATGTCCTCTTCATAGTCATCAAGGACTTTGTTTAAAATTTCATAGTTTTTAGTGGTAATATCGCCCCAATTTGCCTCTTCAATTCTTTTAGTCTGAGAGTACACCTCTATTTTATGTTTGTCGAATTCTTCTTGTGTTATGTCTATTAAATGACAAAGCATATTATTGGAAGCTGTTCTTAGGTTATCTTCTAATTGTTGGAGTTTGTCAGGGGCTGTTGTTTCTATAGGAGGAAATATGGGGATTCTAAGTAGTTGTGTAGGTACTGTCATTAGCAGATCTGGAAATGGCAATGGGTGGTGCAAGCTGCAGAGGCCACCTGACGAGAGCCCTGGCACTTATTTTACAAATTAAGCACTGTGTCAGGTCCATGAGCCCGCTTACTCCCTGCACTGAACTGTGAAGCATTAGAACCAGAACTTGTTTAATCAATGCTCCTGAAAGGCCATATTTGTGCCTTCTCCTGAGAAGCACCGGTGTTATATCCTGCATAGAGGCCCTAATGTAGACCCGTTCGTACATGTCCTAAAATGGACGTATTCATATTTACCCTAATATGGTCATATTCGTACTTGCCCAATTATGGTCATGGCCGCATATGCCCAATTATGGTCACAACTGTACATGTCCTATTATAGTCAAGATTCCTTACATATGCATGATCTTTCACCTACATTGGTCCCAGCTAGTACACAACGAGCTCTGAGGGCTGAACGTTATCTATCCTGTGGTTTTGAATACAGCAGGGTTTTTCCAAACACAGGCCCACACTGCACTCATTAATTATGTATGGCTTTCTAGGAATACACCACTGGCATAATATGTATGTACAAAGTTCACCCCTGACGTCTTCCTCATGTCCAATACAAACCATACTGAGGACCGAGACTCTTAGGGTATAAATACACCACATCTTGCCCCGGTAAGATAGAGGGAACCGAGACTTCCATGCTGAGACACTGACCAGAGACGCTGAGGCTCCTGCATACAGTCGCTCCAGCTGACAGTGGTCTGACACAGCCTTGACGGGGTGTCCAACCCGAGACCAGGACGGGGTCCAACACTCTCTCTAATCAGGTATGGGGGTTCGACTAAATCCTAGAAGGATTCTTGGCTCTTAGGCTTTTAGACCTACACACATATGCTAGGTACACTCAGGTACATCTAGTTGGGCATCGTAGGAGTACGCACACTTGCATAATGCTTTTATATTCATGTATGTATTCATGATTATTGCAATATGGTAGAACTGTTCTATCCCTTTGCTTTTATCGTACTGCTGATAATATATCTCTGCTATTGTCTGCTGGTTACCGCAGCACATATATTTTACACTAGAATAACAACTGTTCAATAAATACTTATTGAAACGCCCGACTGTTTATTCTGTGTAACTCTCTGAGACAAACCGAATAAGTAAGCACGAGTGACTGAGCGAAAGGTAGTACATTGTTTCCACGATTCTGAGGGAATCAGGGTTGTCATGTTCTAAGGTTGCCAGAAACTAATCTCTCCCCGATAAGAGGAGACACTAGTGGCATTGCGAGCTAGCTAATGCAAACTAGGCTAACATATATGGTGGGGGTGCATGGAGTCAGTCTGCCACCAAGCCCGCAGTATATGTTATCCAAACGCGCAGGTCCTGCAGGGGTACTATAGAAACTACACGACATGGCGCCACCAACGTTGGTTTGGTACTTATTTAACAGTAGAATCTGAGTAGTTCAGTCGTGCTATTCTCAGAGAACCTACTCACAAAACCCCAGAGACGTCTGGAGTGGGTGGGCACAAACTCCGCCGCAGCTGAGTAGTATTAGAATACTATTTATTGGCTGTTGGTTATTCAAGCTTGAAGGACATATAGTTCCTACAATTGTGCATTTACACCTTATCTTAAAAATTCTTTAAACCTCCCTTCTTCCAATTAAAAATGGTGGAAGAAACAGACGAAACAAGGAGAGTTGTAACAGACCTCTTCGGTTTAGGAGAAGAAGACCCTGAAGATGCAATACAAATTGCACCAAATTTCAGAAGGGCAGTCACCATAAAACTTTTAGAACATGGCTTAAGAGCCAGGGGTGGTAAAGTAATTTTCGTGATTGAGGCACACGAATCTAATAAAACAGAGGTGTTCTATTCATGGGTTACATTCCCAGCAGCGAATGCAGTTACAGATGTATTTCACTACTACCTAGAAGGTGAAACACCAGCGGACTATACTCCTTTTGAGGAGTTAGAGGTTCCGCTCACTTACCAGGAGCATAATTACTGGTTTAAAGGCGCCCTACCCCACGTACGAGGAAGAGCAAGATTAGGCCCGCTCGGAGGAGCAGGAGCCACATGGCCCATATTAGCGGCATACACACCACATCCTGACATTGGCACAATGCCACAGCCAGTCTTACTCATACAACACAGAGATTTAATTAAAATCTACAGAAACCTCACACAATTTGTGATGAGGACTTTAACAGTTCAACCTGCACCAGCTGCAGCACAAAATACTCCAGTCCAGAGTACAGTTAATAAAATAACTCCACAAACATTACACGCGCTAATGGGCAAAATGCCAGAAAAACGCGAACAAATCCCATTCTGGATAGCTCAAAAAATAACTCAGCTTGAAGCAGTATTCCCGAATACTACCACCAGTGATAAACACAGAATTCTAACAATCTGCTTGCCCATGGGCCTGACACCACAAGTAGAGGACTGCACCTCTTGGGGTTCAGTCTTTGCTGCCATATATACCAGAACACATGGTATCCCGTCAATAGCAGTAGTACCTGAAGTATTAATACAGATACAAAATGAGTACGGAGCAGAGCCTGCCCTTAACTTAGGGATGAAGTTGCTAAACAACTTTGAACAGGTCTCAGCCATAATACTTGCTAAGATTAAGGGGGAAGCAGCTTCAGTGGCGATCCGCCAACGCCTGAGGGAGTTCGGACCAGAGGATCAACAACACGAACTACCCAAAATAATTGAAACTGCATATGCAGAACTAGGCAGAGACAGTCTAGGTGGAAAAGCATTAAAACCACAACTGGTGGGCAGTCCTGAAAAGGACACTATAAAGCAGACAATTACTTCTTCTAAAAAGAAGTGGGAAAATAAAAAACAACAAAAGTCTAAAGACACCAGATCTCAGTCCAGAGGGAGGTCTCCTCAACAGGAGCCCTCTGAAAGGAGGTATAACCTCAGGAATAGGGATAATATTAAAAACCTGACAGGTATCAGGATACTGATACTCGTTCCTCTCGTTCCTTTCAGGGTTCATCAAGAAACTCCGAGAGGCAAGGACGGTCAGAACACAGACAAGAGGAGCGTACAAAGTCCAGAGACACGCAACGCGCTGCGGACTACGCACCTAAAAAAGAGGATAAACAAAAACAGAAACCTCAGTTCAAAAAGAAGAAGGTAACAGGTCTCAAGATCAGACATGCCCAGAATTCTGAGGACACAGCTTCTGAACGGGGAATGGGCTCTGACGATGCTAGACAGCGCGGCAGAAGTAACGATAGCTCGCCAGAACCTGAAGGAATTTCTGGTGACCCGCGGAGTTGAGTGAGTATATCATGGTGGAAACACCTGATACTCGGGTAAGTGTCCCACATAAGTTACATGAGATAACACTCCGGCTGGAGGGGGACAAACCCAGAAAAGTTAAAGGTCTCTTTTGGGAAAATCTGTCATCTGGTTATGACATTCTATTAGCAGAACAAGACTGGCCGCCAGCATTCGTCATGGAGTGCCCTAGGGGAGAAACTGTAATTTTTCCAGCCTTTTCCGACCTCGTTCCCATTCACCTAAAACATGCATATGCGCAAGGAGTGGGTGGTTGCCCAAGCTCCAGCATTGTATAAAAATCATGTCACTCAATCAATCAGGGGTTTGTTAAAGCGCGACTACTCACCCGTAAGGGTCTCAAGGCGCTAGGGGTAGGGGGTGCAGGTACCATTCCATCAAGGAGGGGGTCTGTCGAAGAGCCAGGTTTTGAGGTTTCTTGCGAAGATGGGGAGCGATGTTGTCTGTCTGAGGTGGAGCGGAAGGACGTTCCATGCTTTGGCCGCGAGGAAGGAGATGGAGCGGCCTCCCGGTCTGGTCTTTCTGGTGCGGGGGACCACGGCGTAGGAGAGCTGGGCTGATCGTAGGGTCCTTTGGGGTGCGTGGAATTTTAGTCGGCTGTTCAGGTATGCTGGTCCGGTGCCGTGGAGGGCCTTGTGTGCGTGGGTGAGCATCTTGAAGGTGATTCTCGCCTCGACGGGGAGCCAGTGGAGTGTGCGCAGGTGCAGGGAGATGTGGCATTTTGGCAGGTTGAGGACCAGTCTTGCGGCGGCGTTCTGGATGTTCTGTAGCTTGCGGGTGAGGTTTTTGTTTATTCCGGCGTAGAGTGCGTTGCCGTAGTCGAGTCTGCTGGTGACCAGGGCGTGAGTGACGGTCTTTCGGTGTTCGAGGGGGATCCATTTGAAGGTCTTACGAAGGAGGCGGAGGGTGTGGAAGCAGGAAGATGAGACAGAGTTGATCTGGTGGTCCATTTTGAGCTCGGAGTCCAGGATGATTCCCAGGTTGCGTGCGTGGTCCGTGGGGTTTGGCGGGTTTCCGAGGGCGGGGGGCCACCAGGTGTCGCTCCAGGCGTCTGGGTTTGGGCCCATGATGAGTACTTCTGTTTTGTTGGTGTTTAGTTGTAGGCAGCTGTTTTTCATCCATTTGGCGACGGCTTCCATGCCTTCTCGAAAGTTGCATCTGGCGGTGTTGGGCTCGTTGGATAGGGAGAGGATGAGTTGGGTGTCGTCTGCGTATGACACAATGTTGAGTCCGTAGGTTCTGACGATGGGGGCGATGGTTGGGATGAGGAGTCAACCCCCCACGTGATCCCATTAAAAGTTTCCCCAAATGCCCAAAGGCAATACCCTATCAAGCAGGAAGCTAAGAAACAAGTCAGGGAGATCCTAGATCAATTAGAATACCAGGGGGTGATTGAAAATTGCACTTCACCTATGAACAATCCTTTGTTCCCCGGAGCCAAACCTGACAACACATATCGTCTAGTTTTAGACTACAGACATTTAAACACTTGCACAAAGACATTTGCAGTTCAAAATGCACACAGTGCCGCATTAATGAATAACATTGTGCGCAAAAAATACAAAACAGCACTTGATATCTCAAATGGATTTTTCTGCCAAAATATAGCGCCTGAAAGCAGGTATCTGACCGCCTTCAGTGCATTAGGGTCCCAGCGACAATTTTGTCGCCTAGTCCAAGGGTATAAAAACAGCCCGGGGGTATTTTCAGCAAGAGTAACGGAGTTACTCCAAAATTTGGATGAAGAAGCATTGTCCTATGTAGATGATATTTATCTGACGGACGATGACTTACCAAGGCACTTGACCAGGGTGAGCACCATTATTATGGGATTCGCCTCTGAGGGCTACAAATGTAACTTTAAAAAATCAAAGATTGCCCACCTCAGTGTCCTGTTTTTGGGATACGAGCTGTCAAGTGAGGGAAAAAGCCTGGCAGCTAACTTTTTAGAAAAGTGCGCGCTGCTCCAACCTCCAAAATCATTAAAGAGTTTACAATCGATTCTGGGATTCCTAAATTTTGGTCGAAACTACATTTTGGATCACGCAGAAAGAGTAAAACCTTTCTACGAGTTAATAAAACCTGATTTTTCAGTCAGACAATGGACACAGGAACACACAAATATCCTGCGTTCCCGACAGGAAGACATGATAGCTTCTAAACATTTACAGACTCGCGTAAACGCACAGAACTTAGTGATCCGAGTCATAGCGGGTCAATGCGGGTACACTTATTTAACTTTTAATGAAGGTGAAACAGTACTACTCGCATACAAATCACACCTGTACACAAACGCAGAAATGCGTTTCACTTCAACAGAAAAAATCCTGACAGCAGTACAGACCGCTGTAGCAAGAGGAAGAGCTCTGGCTTAGGGAAAACGCATAATTGTCGTGACCCCGGTACCAGCTTTAGAAGCTGTTACAAAAGCTAGCATTCCAAATGCTAAAGCCTTACATCCAAGATGGATACAATGGGCTAATTCTCTTACTGCAACGGATGTTGAATACAGATTCGATCCAAGTTTAAAAACACAGGCATTCCTGCAATACGAACAAGAATACCCTCTACCAAATGAAATTTTGCCTCTAGATCAGTATGAATACATTATCTATACTGACGGACCTGCTCAACTAGCCACAGGAAGCAAGCAAGCTTACAGTGCAGCGTGTGCGATTGTTAAAGGTCGCATGCACGATGGCAAGTTCCATCCGAGTTGTACTAAAACGCAATCTCTAGGAGACTGCACGGCTCAGTTGGCAGAACTCAAAGCACTGATACTGGCACTTATAAATACGGATCACGAATTCCCCACACTGATTGTGTGTGATTCCTTTTAATGTGTACAGTCGTACAATGAATATCTACATCATTGGGGACAAAACGGGTTCAAAGATGCAAAAGGTGGCACAATAAAGCATAAAATGCTATGGGAACAGGTAGTGGAGTTGAGAAACGAACGACCAAGGGCTCACGTGATACATACACTGAGTCATCAGCGTGATGGTGTTCACGTTGAAGGGAATTCATTGGCTGATGAAGCCGCAAAGGGGGCTGTTCGCACAGCCGCCGTAGCTGCAGTTACTCGTTCAAAGATGAGAATAGACAGCGAGATAATGGTAGCTGTCAATGCTTCGCGCAAAGGCAGCACAGCAGTACCAAAGAAATTTCCACTCAAGTACTCCTACAAGTTAGATGCACAAAACATTCCATATGCTCAGATTCCTGGAGTGGGGGATAGAGTAATACCAAATATGGATCGTAGGTTAGGCTTAATTTTAGCAGCACACGAGGGTTTGGGTTCTGCGCATACAGGCATTACAGCGACTATTTCTTTACGAAACAGCGCTACTGGTGGCCAGGGTTAACGAAGCAGACCAAAGACTATGTCTTGAAATGCGACATCTGTCAGCAGATGAAAGGCTCCACCGTAACACGCCCAGCACAGACACCATTGCTGAAATCAGACAAACCTCTCGCATGTGTATATCTTGACCACTGCGGACCCTTACAATCTGATGGGTCCAAGAAGTATAGCATGGTTGCAGTGGATTCCTGCTCTAGATTCCTATGGGTTTGGCCTCAGCGCTCGGCTGATGCTCGAACTGCTATAAAAGATTTGCGAGTCTTTATCGGCACATACGGAGTTGGCACGTTACATTCTGACCGTGGTCCGGCGTTTAGCTCTCGGGCTTACAAAGAGGCCATGGAAGGAATGGGCGTAGCATTGCGGTACTCCTCTCCGTACCATCCCGAGGGAAATTCTGTTGTGGAGAGGAAAAACCGAGACCTAAAGCAATCTTTAACAGCTAGGGCAGTGGTTCCCAAACTGGGGTCCGCAGACCCCCAGGGGTCCCTGACACATTCCCAGTGGGTCCGCAGGCAGCTGTCTTAAAAGCAATGCAAAGTTCCTTGTATAATCTGCAGTTTTACAATAACAATAAAAGTGTCAAGATAACTCGAATGATTAATGTACCTGCTGGAGAGAGATGGTAGGTAGCGCAGAGGGTTAACATGCCTGCTCCAAAGGACGTGTACCATGCATTTTGAATAAAACAGTATTTTATGTGCATAGCTTAGTGGGTTACTGCTTTTGTCACAGAGATTCTTTTGTTACTGTGCAGTTCATAAGTTACAATCATAATCTAGCACCGTCAGCTATGAACTGCCGTCAAAGAGCTGCATACAAACTGCATGGTACAAGTTAGTATGCCATCTTTTTTCCCAGTCTTTCATTATCCTGATGCTGCCAAAAAGGTATGTTTGGGTAGAATTAAATTGTTATAATTAAAGTCAACGCTAACCACTGTGTTAAATTCTGAAACCAGATTTTGTGCTTCTCCAAATCAAGCACTCTTCAAAAATGCTTACCAGTATGGATGACATGTGAATCCTACACCCTGAAGTCCCCTTTCCCCTATGTAACATTTTCTATACACTGATTTACACACGTATGATTCATTGGGGAGATTTACTAAGCTTTTGCGCCATGTTTGCGTCACAAAAGTGACACAAAACAACGCAAAATCTTTTTTGTAATTTACTTTCCAGCACTAAACTTGTTCCCATGCAACCACCCAAGGTTTCTCACGCTAAACCCAATTTACTAAAAACAGTAGATTGGGTTTAGCGTGAGAACACTGCGCCCTTTTCAAGTAGGCACAAGGAAGGAGAAATTCTTTCAATTCTCCTTCCTTTTCCGGCTTTGCATGCGTGCTGCACTGTGCATTACGCTTATAAAGTGGGAAAACCTTTCCCTCGTGTCTAGCATAGTATTTTGTACAGGAAGGGGACCCTTCCTGTACAAAACCTATGCTACACTCATGCACACACCTTAGCGCTACAGCGCTAAGGTGTGTGCATGGCGTGGGGCTACTGAAATCAGCGCCGGCGCCAGAAAAAAGGGAGGAGAGAGCCATAGCTTTGGAAATATGGCGCTCCCCTGCTCCCTCCCTGTCGCGCAGTGCAGCCTCGCGGGGGGGCTGCACTGCTTTGCGCAACTTTTTTGTAAATCTCCCCATTGTTTCTGTATGTGTGTGATGTAAAGTGCTCTGACACCCTACACTAGTATGAGAGATGCTATAAAACAAATGAAATACATGTGACAGAGGTGCTATGGGAAGAAGAGAGGCACTGTTGGAGGATAATAGGGAGGGATTCATGGAAGAGCCCCAAAAAGATTGTTGTATTGGTGCATAGTAAGGTCATCATTTACTATGCTTTGAAAGCGAATACAATTCAATATATAATTACAAATGTGTTGTAGAATGCCCCATTTTTCCCCACATTTTCTTGGTGGGAGAGCCCCCCAAAGTCCGCTTTGTAGTGGCCAGGTTCACTCACTGCACTTGGTGTGCACCGTACAGGGACTGGCCTGACAACATTTGCCAGGGCTGCTTTGGGTTCCAGTCCGGCCCCGTCAGGAGCAGGAGCCTCATACTCTAAAATAAAGCCAAATATTGAAAAGTTAGTCACCGAGATGCAGTACCAACCTTCCTATTAAAAAGTTTCGATTTTGCAAATTTTTTCAATATAAAATACTAAAAGCTTTAGTAATTTGGGTATCTGTTTGGTGTGCACACGTGTGTTTATTTTTTTCGAATTACTGTTTTAATGTTTGAAATTTAAATCGTACGAATTGCTTGGGGGTCCTCGGCTTCCAGTAGTGACTCAATAGGGGTCCTCAGGAGTCAAAAGTTTGGGAACCACTGAGCTAGGGTATTAGGCAAGGGCGGTAGATGGGTCGATCACCTTTATCGGGTACAGCGAGCGCTCAATAACCAGCCAAGAAGCTCTGTAGGGGGTGTCACTCCTTACGAGGTCCTATTTGGGACGAGAATGTGGGTACCTGATCTTGATTGTGAAGGCACAGTGGCGGATGAAAAACCATTTGATATCCATGATCGTTTGGCTGTTTTACAGGATCAAAATGAATCCAGAACACAACAAAGTAACGTGCTCCAGAAACAGGCCACCACTGAGGAAGTCAAGGCAGTAACGGCAAGACCTATCTGGATCCCAAAAGTCGGGGATCTGGTCAGAGAGAAGATTGCTGACAAGAAAGAATTTGGGCCATCCTACAGAAAGCCTGTACCGGTCCTAGCAGTACAAGGAACAAGAACTGTACTTCTGCCACCTCTTGCCGGAAAAAAGGAGAAAAGACTTGTCTCAATTGACTTAATCAAACCACACTATGTGGCCGATACTAAACAGTAGGCCTCGTGGACTCCACAGTAGCAAACGCCCTCCTCTCGCTACAATCCAAGAAGTTCAAACAGAAAGACTCATCACGTTTGAAGAGCCACCTGTACGGAATAAAGGACTATGCAACAATGCTATGGAACTCGTTCCACTTCAACAAGAAATTAATCTCCAAAATGAAAATCAACTTAGTAACCAAGTTGCAATCAGACCGACTACAGACATCTACGTCAACATGCCTCGTCAAGAGCAAAATCCGATTTCAACAAATCCCGATGCAATTCCAACAATTGATCGAACTGCTTCTGGCTATTTCATGAACTTTGATACGTTTTCATTGGATCCAAGCGAACCGGAAACGACGCCAGCCAAAAAATCACTCCAACAGAGTCTCAATGACTTTTTGAACTTTTTAGAAAGACTTACCTGGTGTCACCTTGGATAGAACTATGGTATATCACTGGGATTTTATTTTTCATTTTCTGGCTAGGTTTAATAATAACTTTTAGTATGCTTATTAATGGATGATACCTCCAGCAAAGCTCTACAGCCCAAAGAGTCAATTTGATTTTAAAACCACACCAGTCTTCACACCGTGAACCAAGAGACTTGTCTTCAGTGAACATTACAGCAGTTCCTATACCGGACGGTATAGTATGGGACAAGATTGATTATGATTAGGCTATCTGGTTTTAGGTTTAAACCTATAATAACTGATAAAACCCCACCGAAAGGAAAATAGCCATCACCGGTGTAAACATATAAACACTGAAAAAACACCTTTGCAACCACAAACTGAGTGCCATTCAAAGAAAGGAAAAGATGAGTGAAACAGTCATTTTTATTTCTTCCTGAAGGGTCCAATACAATGTAACTTTGTTATACAAGTTAGTATCAAGAAAGACTGGGCTAACATTATTCTGCTTGAGTTTTGTTGTTTAGGGATGTCACTAAAACATTGTCTCTTCTTCCTTCTGCTTTTTTCAGTTTTGTGGTCTTTGGTGATGCAGTGTTTAGAAGCATGTTTTAGGTCTTATTTAGTTATTTTATAAACTGTAGAGATTCGGGAAATATCAAAATCATATTTGACATTTTGGCTACATTTGATTTCACTGATAGGTAAAATGGCTAGTTTCATAAGAATCTTTCCTAATATGTACCATCACATTTACCCACAGACAGAGAATGGGTGAAATCCTTTGATACATCAGCCCCCTTTTCTGGTGAGTCAGTATTGATTGTAAGTGAATTGCCAAACACCCCAGTCTTTAAACATTCAATGCAAGATGTAGTGACAGGTATATGTGAAAAGAATGTTGTCACCAAGCATCTGAGATAGTGGTCAAAACATAACACCAGGCGTTTGGTAAACATGTAACGCAGTGTCACTTGGAATGCTGCTGAAAAAAGTTCCTACCAAGTTCAATAAAGATTGGAGTGATATTGTTTGTATTTGCAGTAATTCAGCTACGCATATGAAAATGTTGTATGATGGCCTGTCAAAATGAATACCTGAGCTGAAATGCTTCCCCGTAAGAGATCCTTGTCACTTGCTAGATGGTATGCTGAAAGCATCTTTACAATCTTCAGAGTTAATGAAGAATGCTATTGACTTTGTAGTCCATTCAGGTGCAGCAAAAATGTATTTGGACCTCATATACCCTGTGCACACGCTATCTATACACATGCACTATCAGTGCAAAAAGCAAGTAATAATTAAAATTAAATTAAAATTCCATAAACACCGGAAAAACACTGTTTCTGTTGTTTTTAATGGCGCGAAAATGTGTAACCACTGATAACCACTGTTTTTTAAGGTATTGAAAAAACTGAAGAAACCCCACCAGAATTTACCAAAAATAGAAACTGAAAACAGGAAAGCCTAATTATGATGTATTCGGTCCAACTGAACTTTTAAAGCTAAAACATGTATTTAAAATTTCTTTAAGTGATATTATTACCTCCAGTACATTTTCTGATGATTGGGACACTGAAACTGTAAATGCTATGATGTCTGATTTAGAAAAAACTGCTGCATTTCCGAACAATGAAATGTTAGAAGGTACTTCAGACTATGATATATTGTACTGTTACCAGCAATATGGTCATCATTTCTTACACAAGTCTATAACACCTAGAAATGTATTTGAGTACCACCAGTGGGAACACTGCCCAACACCTCCAAAAGGTAGTTCGCAAGCATTTGCACAGAAATTCACATACTTCTCAGGGGTTAACACATCCGAAGTGGCGAAAATTTCAGCTCAGAAAATTATGTTAACAAACACCAAACATATTTACTCTGCATCCTTTCTGAACCAGTTGGCTAAACAGGGTTTCGATCTATGGAAAGACACAATAGATTCAAAATCGATCTGGGGTTCAAAGGACTGGCAAGTCCAGGGAATAGAAGCACTTTTTAGAGCATGCATCATTCCGCAGCAGATGTTATTTCTGAATGAAACTGTGCAACAAACAACCTGTCTTGGATTAGCCAAAGGTAAGGAAATGAACACACCGGGGTTTCCAACACCATCACATATGGGTGGGGGGCAGAATTCAACTACCCATGGGGTGAGATTAGATGACATTTTCCAGTACAACAGATCAGATCCTGATTGGACAGAATGGCTCGTTTGGCCCATTGACACAAACAAATGTCAGCAGAGATTTATGAATACAACCGAAGGGTTTAGTATCCATAGGCCAGACCCACGCTATGCACAAAGACTTCACCCGGGGGTAGTGACATCCTATAGTGTTGGGAAGTTGTGCCTTGATTGGCTAGAGACCTCAACACTCACAGAAGTGAAACATCACTTGACCTTACTCACACCTGACATGGATCTTAGAGATTTTCTATTAGGACCCAGGAAACAATGTCAGAAACGTTTCATATAAGCAGACCTTTATGCCTACTATAATGAAAACTGGAAAATATCCCAACAAGAGGCCGCAGAGAGGATACGAGAAATAGACCGCATTAACTTAGAAAAGGCATTAGCTGTGGTGGATAATGGGTTAACAACTTTGACCTCCAGGATTTACTCCTTGGGCAACATTGTGTCTTCGGCGATCGACATATTAGAACAAGATCTGGCCTTGTTACAACACGGGCAATCTCAGCTATGTTCTATTATGATGTTAAGCTGGACACTGCAATCTTGCGTGCAGGCTATGTGCCCTGGCGTTTTATAAACACCACGTCTCTGTTTTCAGAATACAATCTAACTGATAAAAAGACAGAAATGGCACAAAGGGGAGCCAAATATACAATGTTGCATATTGAGAAACTGGAAAGGCTACCTTTCACTGTAGCCGAGTCACCATCAACAGAATGGCTAATTCATGGCCAAATCACTCTGCCGGTCACTATGTTTCAGTTTCAATATTGACTTGAGCAGAGGCAGGCAGGCAAATATGAGAAAATGGGTAAGGGATACATCAAGGAAACTTGGAAGTTACCATATAGATACCGATGCCGGAATGGGGATCGAGAAGTGTATCTGAGTGGTACAAACTGCAAGAACGCTTTAAGCGGTTCTCTCATGTGTCAGGATATTTCTCTACACGGAGCCTGCAGTGGTTCAGTGGCGAACGTATCTTGTCACATGTCAGGAACCCCAGCGGCCATGATCACGCCGGTTTTCCAGCTGCTCTCGAATGGGATTTACTTAATGCTAAATGATCAAGGTTGTTGTGGGATGCTTCCAGGCATCGCATATCTAGTAACTGTTAACTCCAGGGTTACTTGCTGTATGCAAGTATTGTTTCCGCCACTGAACACAGTCAGGGAGGCGCCGCTATGGCCTTCACTGAACGTTTCTTTCATACAATTTGATACTCTGAGCAGATTGAAAGCCATGCTTTTACAGCAACCCGTGCGCTTAACCTCCACTTGAGAAACCTATGAACTTCAAGTTGCAAGGACCTCGACCGAGATACAGGCACTCATACGTACAAACTGCCCCATTCATTTCGCAGAAATGGTTAGTCGTATCTTCAACATGTCTGATACGAGCAGTATTGTACACCTATTTAAGACCATAGGGTCAGGACTATTAAGTACCTTTCAGACAGTCCTCGGAGTAATCCCAAATTTTATACACTCCGTATTGGGAAGCGTATTTGGAGGATTCCCGCTCATCTTGTTCCTAATTGCAGGAATCCTAATTGTAATATTGCTGCTACGCAATAGACGGCCCACATCCCGAGGGAATGGTGAACACGCTCCTGGAGCGGAAATACCGTGAACTCATGGTACAACTTCTGGGCATTTCTTGCCTGCGAGAACTCAATGCCTCCTGGTTTCTATCCTTTCGACCAGTCTGGGTAGACTGCATCTTACCTGTTCTTCGATGCCTGTTCTGCGGAGAAGAATGCACGTTGGATCTTTGTCTAACATTTCCATCAGATGCGCCTCCGGACACGGATGCAATGCTGGACCCCATAAAGGCCCACGCTCTGCGTTGTCCTCAGCGGCTTCCGATTCTGATGAATGCATTCCTGGAGAATCCACAGGTGCCGTTTGCTCCTGCTGGGTTAGGTGACTCTCCCACAGGCACCCAGGTTACAATTGCCGCACAAGCTGCCGCAGCACCTACTGTTGGCAGTACTACATTCCATCTATGTGCGATTGACGTTCTCTGTGAGGCGTTGGATTTGTCATCTACAGCAGCTGACACCGATAATATTGTGCTTCCCAGCCAGGACGCGTAATCTTGAATTGGCTCATCGTGTCCTGGGAAAGAATTCGGCTTCTTCACTCGTATCAAAATAAACTATCTAAATTTGGAACATTTTCTTACATTGACACTTTCGCTTGAGAAAAGCATGGCCTTCTCCTGCTTATGGTAATGCAACTTCTATAGAGAAACGATATTGACTTTTTGAGTGGCAACTAGAAAAAGCTGAATTTTAACATTTTTTTTAGCATCTCATTTTTTAACGATTGTTTAGAACCATGTTTTTACTTGCTTTTAAAAATGTTTTTATATTGTCCAGATTTTAAGTATGGTCATTTTTATCCAGTTCGGAAGAGGAGTGGGTGTTATATCCCGCATAGAGGCCCTAATGTAGACCCGTTCGTACATGCCCTAAAATGGACGTATTCATATTTACCCTAATATGGTCATATTCGTACTTGCCCAATTATGGTCATGGCCGCATATGCCCAATTATGGTCACAACTGTACATGTCCTATTATAGTCAAGATTCCTTACATATGCATGATCTTTCACCTACATTGGTCCCAGCTAGTACACAACGAGCTCTGAGGGCTGAACGTTATCTATCCTGTTGTTTTGAATACAGCAGGGTTTTTCCAAACACAGGCCCACACTGCACTCATTAATTATGTATGGCTTTCTAGGAATACACCACTGGCATAATATGTATGTACAAAGTTCACCCCTGACGTCTTCCTCATGTCCAATACAAACCATACTGAGGACCGAGACTCTTAGGGTATAAATACACCACATCTTGCCCCGGTAAGATAGAGGGAACCGAGACTTCCATGCTGAGACACTGACCAGAGACGCTGAGGCTCCTGCATGCAGTCGCTCCAGCTGACAGTGGTCTGACACAGCCTTGACGGGGTGTCCAACCCGAGACCAGTACGGGGTCCAACACTCTCTCTAATCAGGTATGGGGGTTCGACTAAATCCTAGAAGGATTCTTGGCTCTTAGGCTTTTAGACCTACACACATATGCTAGGTACACTCAGGTACATCTAGTTGGGCATCGTAGGAGTACGCACACTTGCATAATGCTTTTATATTCATGTATGTATTCATGATTATTGCAATATGGTAGAACTGTTCTATCCCTTTGCTTTTATCGTACTGCTGATAATATATCTCTGCTATTGTCTGCTGGTTACCGCAGCACATATATTTTACACTAGAATAACAACTGTTCAATAAATACTTATTGAAACGACCGACTGTTTATTCTGTGTAACTCTCTGAGACAAACCGAATAAGTGAGCACGAGTGACTGAGCGAAAGGTAGTACATTGTTTCCACGATTCTGAGGGAATCAGGGTTGTCATGTTTTAAGGTTGCCAGAAACTAATCTCTCCCCGATAAGAGGAGACACTAGTGGCATTGCGAGCTAGCTAATGCAAACTAGGCTAACATATACGGTGGGGGTGCACGGAGTCAGTCTGCCACCAAGCCTGCAGTATATGTTATCCAAACGCACAGGTCCTGCAGGGGTACTATAGGAACTACACGATACCGGGAGCGTCGAGGAAAGCTAAGCAGACCCAGCTCTTTACTTCTGCGCAAGTTGTGATCTCCTCTCAAAACTTTCCTGCAGCACATCATTCCTTAGCGGCTGCACATTTAGACACAAAGCCAACACAACACAATACAACACAACACAGCACAACACAATACAACACAACACAACACAACACAGCACAACACAATACAACACAACACAATACAACACAGAACAACATAACACAATACAACACAATACAACACAACACAACACAATACAACACAATACAAACACCGGCAGCAGCTGAAGATTTCCTCAAGTGGGAAAAGACTTCTCAGCTTGTATCACACTAATAATCACACCTCTCCCAGCTTTGCCTTCAACACTCCACTTCCAGTGATTGGAGCCTTCATTAGCCCCACATGGAAACCAACATCACAAATATTTAATCACTTCCTGTCACACTTCCTTGGTCTTTACTGATCAGAAGTAGTGATCACATAGTAGTGTTAAAGGTGAGACTGGATGTGTTCCCTACCCAAGAGGGCTCAGATGACTTGGTCTGAGAGAGACAGTTGGGCCTGCAAAGCCTATTTCATCCTCTGACGCGGCTCAGGTGACAGCCAGGGCCTGACTCCTGGGAGGTGTTCGCAAGGTTGAGCCTGATACAGTATAACAGAGGCAAATAATCAAAAACACACAATAAATCACAGTTCCCATTCATGGCTACCAGCATAATAAACTGCCAAACGTGTAGTGTGTTACAGATGATAAACAATGTTGCTGGTAGACAGTTTCCAGCTCTAAGCCTGCCAGGGGTACCAAGAGAAGGTGTGTTTCTGGTAGGGCTCGTGTTCACTGCATGCAGGACCGAGTGTCAGCCACACCCCGGTTAGTTTCAGCACAGCATCTCTCTTGGGTGACAGTAAACCGTGTCCTCAGAAACAGGAATAATGGTAGAAGGAACCAGCAGGTGTAGAGACACCCGGGGAGGGTGGCCCACTCTTCTCTTGTGCTTTAAGTTAAGTCACCGTTCCCTCTTCAGGCTTTTGCAAACTCAGAATTAAGCTCCTATTATTTTCCTTAATTCACGAGTGCAGACATCAACATTCACTCGCTGCCTGAAATAACTCACATCACGTGACCGGTAATGCCACACAGATCCAGGCTGCGGACATCAACAATCACTCGCTGCCTGAAATAACTCACATTGTGTGACCGATAATGCCGCACAGCTCCAGGCTGCAGACATCAACACTCACTCGCTGCCTGAAATAAATACCATTGCGTGACCGGCAATGCTGCACAGCTCCAGGCTGCAGACATCAACGCTCACTCACAGCCTGAAATAACTCACATCGCATGACTCGCAATGCCGCTTAGCTCCAGGCTGTGGACATCAACAATCACTTGTTTCCTGAAATAACTCACATCACGTGACCAGCAATGCTGCACAACTCCAGGCTGTGGACATCAACGCTCACTCGCTTTCTGAAATAAATACCATCGCATGACCGGCAATGAAGCACAGCTCCAGGCTGCAGACATCAACGCTCCCGCGCTGGCTGAAATAACTTACATTGCACGACCGGCAATGCCACACAGCTCCATGCTGCGGACATCAACGCTCACGCGCTGCCTGAAATAACTTTCATTGCAGGACCAGCAATGCCACACAGCTCCAGGCTGCGGACATCAACGCTCACTCGCTGCCTGAAATAACTCACACCGCTTGACCAGCAATGCCACACAGCTCCAGGCTGCAGACATCAACACTCACTTGTTGCCTGAAATAATCGAATCGCGTGACCAGTAATGTTCTATTACTTACCGGTAATCTTCATTACTCCGGGTCCCGTTGTCCTCGTCCCATTCATTTACATATTGGAGATGACCATCTCCATGACAGAAAAAAAGACAGAAGAATGCTGGTACACTAACCCCGCCCCTCCCACTGGAAGTATATATACCGGCCCAACCCAGCATTCTCCCTGAACCACCAAGCCCCCAACAGGAAGGCCGGCCGTCCGGGAGGGAGGGCGGGGCGTATGAATGGGACGAGGACAACGGGACCCGGAGTAATGAAGATTACTGGTAAGTAATAGAACATTACCCCCAGGTCCCTTATGTCCTCGTCCCATTCATTTACATATTGGAGGATACCAAAGCAGAAAAGCCGGCCTTCCCAAAAAAACAGAAGCCAACCCAGGAAACCACACCAAGGCAGCCACCGAAGGAAAGCCAAAAAGGCAGAACCGCCGAAAACCCCAGGCAGAGCACCCAGACAAGAGGGAGCCCCACCAAAGCAGGGGCGCACCGAACAAAACAATGGGAGACCAGGCAGACGAGGAGGCTGACAACCACAGAGGCCAAACCAGCCCACAGCAGGAACACCCCACAGCAAACAAGGGAAGGGGAGAGAACGGACACCACAACCCACCGAGGCAGCCAAAAACAAAAACAGCGAGGAGGCCACCCAAAGAAGAAGACCAAAGGGTCAACAGGTTAGCAAGCCAAAACCGGGCAACAGGAAGCAACCAACACCCCGCACCAAAGGGGTCTAGAGAAAACGAAGCCCCAGCAAGAGAAGACCAAGAGCGCGCATGGGACAAAAAAAGGCCAAGAAGCCCACCAAGGGCAGGACCAAACCAGAAGAGGAGGGAAGCAAACGGCCAAGCCCAAGCAACCCCCCCCACCCCCCAAGCAACCAGCATGACCCAGCACCAGAGAGCCCAGAGGACAACAGCCCCTGGAGCCACACAGAAGAGCACCAGGCCCCAGGAAAAAAAGAGACCAGCACCAACCACGACAGCCAACCAGCACCCAGCCCGGAAGGCGAGAAAGCCCAGGGACACGCCAAGACGGAGAGCCAAGGCACCGGGGAAAGAAAGAAGAAAGGGGAACAGGAGGGAGCGCATGACCCAAAGAACACAGCCCCAGCAGAACACCCCAACAGCAAACCTGGGGAGACAGGAGAAGGAAGCCACAGCCCGGAGAAGCACACACAGACCACCCGAGAAGAGGCGCAACAGGCCCCAAACTGAACAGGGAGCCGGGAAAACGAGCCAGAGAACCCAAGACCAGATCAAGGGAACCACAAGGGAGCCAACTTCAGCAGCAGCGGACAAACCCAACCAAAGACTCAACAACACACAGGCCAGTAAAGACCCGAGCCCAACAACCGGAGCCCCCAGGGGCCCGGAAGGAACCGGACAGGCCCAAACACCACAGCCAGGAAACACCAACCCCGAGGGGAAGGACTCCCAAAACCAGCCCGGCCACAGAAGCAACAGAAGCCAGGGCGGAAGAAGGACAGGCAAACCAAACCCCAAGGCCCAGCACGCAGCAGGGGAAGGCAGAAGCAGGGGAGAAATCCCCACGGCAGAAACCGCAACAAAACACAAGCAGCCGAGAAGCCAGAGCCGAAGCCAAGCAAACAGCCCGACCAGAAGGACCCGAAGGCCCAAAACACACCCTTGGATGGCCAAAGAGGGGAGGACCCCAACAGAGCACAGGCAAGCAAAGGCCGGAAGGGTGCAGAGAGACCCAGCACAGAAAACAGCCAAGCGTGCACGACCACAACCAACAAGGCAACAGCACAAAGATCCGGAACAGCAAGGGCCGAGAACATGGAAGACACCAGGCCCCAGCACCCCACATGGGAACAGAGACCCGAAGAGTCCACAGAAGAGGAGAACTGCCAGCAGCCACAAGGACAAAACCAGAAGGCAGAGAGCAAGCAGCCCCGGGGAGAGCACCACAGGCGAAGCTGGAAAGGACAGCTACCCAAAGGAAGCCCCCAGCACCCGCAACACCTGGGCGGACCCCACAACCAGGCACGAACCAGGACCAACCCAGCCGAACCACCGAGAACAGAGGAGAGAAGGCGCAGGCAAGGAAGCAACGCAACAAGCCACCAGACCCCCTCAAAACAAGCCGCAGACCCCCAGAGGACCAGGGGACCAGCAGCCAGGCCCGCCTCCCAACCGACACTACCAGAGGCAGCAGGCAAGCAGGGAAGACAGTAGTGGGAGACAGACCAAAACAGGCTCAGCCGGAGCCAAGAGGCCACAACGGCAGGAACACACCACACACGCAAGGACCAGAACCCGACCGCAGAAGGACCAGAGCAAGCGAGCAGCCGGGCAACCCCGATCAGACAGCACCAGCACAACCAGGAGGACACCCCACCAGGACGCAACCAGGCACCCAAGTGCCAACAGGGAGGAAAGGCCGAAGGCAACCGGAGACCACAAGGAGGCACCGCCGGAGACCAAGCAGAGGCAGCCGCAAGCCCGCAAACCAGGAGCGACCGGAAAACGGACCCCGGAACAACAGGACAACGGGAAAAAAAAAACCGAGGCCCAACCCCGGCTAAAAGAACCAGGACCAGGCAGGGACAAGAACACGCCCCCCACCCCCCAGAGAATCAAGCCGGAGAAGAACACCGCAGGCCAGCGGAAGCACAGCCGAGGCCAACAGCACCCGGGAAACCTGTCAGGCACCAAGCATGGCCCCCCCAGCCCCAAAGACACAATCACCGCAGGAAGTGCACAGAGCGGGAAAGCGACCCGAAAGGAGCAAGGGCCGAACACCAGAACCAGCCGCGAAACAGTAGGACACAGGCAACAGACAGAGCATCCAGCAGACAGGGAGCCGCAGCAGGAGCAGCCACAGACCAAGCAGCACCACTGACAGAACCACGAGCCAGGAAAAGCCAGACCAGAGGCGAAGGGCGCGAGCATGACCCACCTAAGTAAGCCAAAGGCAAAAGGCATGCACAGGAGACAGAACAGAGCCCGCAAAGCCAAGGCCAGAAGACACGCAAGGGCAACCCCTGAGAACCTAGCGGAGTGCAGCAGCCGGGGAACACAAGGACCAAGCCAAGGAAACCACAGAAGCCAGGAACAGTGCAATGAAAGTGCCAGAGCCCAGAGCAACAAAGACAGCCAAACCCAGCACGGAAGCGGCAAGCCGTTGAACACAGCACCACCCAGCCAGGCCACACGAAGCAGCCCAAAGGCAGAGGACAAGCCACCCACGCCACACGAAGCCAGAACCAACACTAGGAAGGAAGAGAAAGGCTCCGCGCACCCAGGAGGCCCCATGGCTAAACCCAGCAACCCCAGGCTGTACAGGACCCAAACAAGGAGTACACACAGGGCGCAGCATGGGAAGCACGCAGCTACAGAAGCCGCGGAGTGGAACCGCACAGGACACAGGACCAGGCGCCAAGGCCCGAGCGAAGGACAAGATAACAGCACATCGCAGGAACAGCGAGGCAAAGAAGGAACAGCCAGGAACACCAAGAACCAGACCGGCCAAGCCAAGGCACGCCCAGCGGTCACAGTGGAACACCCCGACAGGGACCGCCAGCCGGGAACAACCAGCACCAAACAGGGCAGCGTCACCCGAAGACCAGGACAGGCTCCAACGCATGACACCAAAATGCAGCGCAGGAAACACACTGGAAAAACGAGACCACAAGGCAGAAAGGACACCGCCCTTACCAACAGACCCGCACAGTGAGGCCTGTCGCAAAGAGACGCAGAAGCAAAGGGGACAAAGGCGGAAGTAACGCGCAGCAGGGTACCAGAGCAGAAAGCACGCAACCCAGGGAACACCAGAAGCCCAGGAAGCGGCAGCGACCCTGAGGCGCGAACAACACCCCCCCCCCCCCAGCACAAAGTCCATCCAAAGTGCAACAGCAGACCACAAGCCGCACAGATGGACACATACACATAGAAACATACATGACAGCAGCAGTTGGCACGAGGGGAAATGAGGCAATCCGGATCCACACCCCACCCCCGGCAGACAGCCAACACAGGCAGGGAAACACAAGAGAGTGAAACCCAGACCAATGAAAAAGAGTATAGGACCACAACCACCAGGCCACAGTGACTCCGCAAGGCAGGAAGAGAAGGTCAAAAGTAGAAGAACCCCTGCAACCTGGAAAAAAACATCAGGCAAGAAATGGCCACGAATCCAAGCATGGCACACACAGTATGTTAGACCCCCATGTGTATAACAAAGGAAACGGCAAAGCGCAAAGCCACCCAAATAACCTGGCACTGAACAACAGATGTATTACCGTCCCCCCAACTCCAAGGCACACAGGTGAACAACCGCAGAAATAGGAAAGGCCGAGCGGACCCACCAGGAGTCGAACCCCAGACCATGAGGTCAACACAGGCCCATGCTGCGGAAGCATTAGTCCACCATGCCACCAGACCCAGCTTCTGAGGGAGAAATGAAAGACCACAAGGGAATACGTCCCAGGCCCCCTGTGGGCCGCCGTAGGCAAGAGGAAAAATAAACCGCTATGCGGTACTTACCACGGGGGTAGTCAAACTCCAACACACAAAGACTGACCCCCAACCACCAGCCCAGACGCCAACCAACAACGAGCGCCGAGTCAACAGAGGTAAAACCAGGAGCAACCGGCACCCCCAGACGTCCACGCAGCGTCCAGGGAGGAAAGCCGAACCTTACAGCTACAACCGGCATCCAGGAACACCAGGGGCCTCACCAAGACCGGCCCGAGATGTGCCCCAAACAGCAGCAGCAGCGCGTCACCCTGACCGGCCCAGCCACAGGAAGACGCGGCCTTCAACCCGGAACAGACCGGGATGAGCGGCGCCCCAGCCACAAAGGACCGGCCGCCCAATAACGCGGCTCCCGGCAAGCCCGGCAGGCCAGGAGACCGCGGAACAGGACGTCGAGAAGCCCAGCAGCTCGACGAGACAATGAGGAAGACTTCAGGGACGTAGAGGACAGCCCAGCAGCCCGACAAGACATCCCAGAAGCGTACAGCAGGTAAGAGCAAACTTCACATCCCTTTCTGTCGGAAGACAGAAAAAAAGAACAGGGAGAATGCTGGGTTGGGCCGGTATATATATATACTCCCAGTGGGAGGGGCGGGGTTAGTGTACCAGCATTCTTCTGTCTTTTTTTCTGTCATGGAGATGGTCATCTCCAATATGTAAATGAATGGGACGAGGACATAAGGGACCTGGGGGTAATGCCACACAGCTCCAGGCTGCAGACATCAACACTCACTCGCTGCCTGAAAAAACTCACACCGCTTGACCAGCAATGCCACACAGCTCCAGGCTGCGACATCAACACTCACTCGTTGCCTGAAATAATCGAATTGCGTGACCAGTAGTAATGCCACACAGCTCCAGGCTGCAGACATCAACACTCACTCGCTGCCTGAAAAAACTCACACCGCTTGTCCAGCAATGCCACACAGCTCCAGGCTGCGACATCAACACTCACTCGTTGCCTGAAATAATCGTGACCAGTAGTAATGCCACACAGCTCCAGGCTGCAGACATCAACACTCACTTGTTGCCTAAAATAATCGATTTGCGTGACCAGTAGTAATGCCACACAGCTCCAGGCTGCAGACATCAACACTCACTCGCTGCCTGAAATAACTTGCACCGCGTGACCAGTAATGCCACACAGCTCTCGGCTGCGACATCAACACTCACTCGTTGCCTGAAATAATCGAATTGCGTGACCAATAGTAATGCCACACAGCTCTCGGCTGCAGATATCAACACTCACTCGTTGCCTGAAATAATCGAATTGCGTGACCAGTAGTAATGCCACACAGCTCCAGGCTGCCAGAAATAACTCACATCACATGACCGGTAATGCCACACAGATCACTCGCTGCTTGAAATAACTCACACTGCGTGACCAGCAATGCCACACAGCTCTAGGCTGCAGACATCAACACTCACTCGCTGCCTGAAATAACTTGCACCACGTGACCAGTAATGCCACACAGCTCTAGGCTGCAGACATCAACACTCACTCGTTGCCTGAAATAATCGAATTGCGTGACCAGTAGTAATGCCACACAGATCCAGGCTGCGGACATCAACAATCACTCGCTGCCTGAAATAACTCACATTGTGTGACCGATAATGCCGCACAGCTCCAGGGTGCAGACATCAACACTCACTCGCTGCCTGAAATAACTCGCACCGCGTGACCAGTAATGCCACACAGCTCTAGGCTGCAGACATCAATACTCACTCGTTGCCTGAAATAATCGAATCACGTGACCAGTAGTAATGCCACACAGCTCCAGGCTGCAGACATCAACACTCACTCGTTACCTGAAATAATCGAATCGCGTGACCAGTAATGCCACACATATCCAGGCTGCAGACATCAACACTCACTCATTGCCTGAAATAACTCACATCGCTGACCTGTAATGCCACACAGCTCCGGGCACACAGAGGCCTGCAGGAACCCTGCTCACCACACTGAGAGCAGTGACTGGAGTTAGAGAGCAGCCCCACTTCCTGCTGAAGGAGGTGGCACTTTACATCTGACCTCAGCTCCCTGTCTGAATGTAAACAAACCATGTATGGACAGGGGGACTACAGAGACAGAAGGAGCCTGACTCCGAAAACTGTCCTGTGGGCTCTGCAGCGATGGACTGTGAGACAGTCAGGGCCAAACAAGAGGTGCTGGTTCTTGTTTTGTGCCAACACTACAGTAGTGGAGACAGTGAAAAGGAGATGTGGAATATCTTCTCTGGATTTTCTTTCCTCAGTTTCTTTGCTGACAGTCCGTGGCTGACTGTAAGTAGGGTTGTACATGGGTAATGTAAATAATGGGCTTGTTTTCCACTGAGGGGTTCAGGGGGACACCATGGGAAGCAAGTGCCATTCAATCTCACATTGTTATGATGTCATTTGGAACATGAGGTGGGAAACCTACCCTTGTCATGCACTTCTGCAGAACCTCAAGCTGTATAAGGGCTTTCCCCACCCACCCCACACACCTCTCCCTCAGCTGTCCGCAACCACAAGAAAAGGAAGGGGTAGGGAGAGGTGGCGTGGACACCCACAAACAGCATGGGCCTTCAGTGGAGCTCAGCTGCAAGGTTTGTGAGGCCCTAGCAAGTGAAAATACATGCTGAAATGTTTAGTACCAAGGGTGCACTTCTGTAGCACCTTTCTGCAAATTCAATCCCCTCCAAGCACTTCTGTAGAGCACTATCTATCTATCTATCTATCTATCTATCTATCTATCTATCTATCTATCTATATATTTTAAAGCTTGGTAGTCAGCTTACTGTATATGTTATGTTATGCAGATTTGTAGAGCTCAATATCACCCAGGAGGGTATCTTGGCGCTGAGCAGGTGTGAGTTTAGGCACCCTTAGGGCCTAGTGAACTACTCAAAAAGTCAGGTCTTCATATTCTTGTGCAGATCAAGAAGTGAGGAGGAGTCTCTTATGTGTAGAGGCAGGTCGTTCCACGCCATACGAGCGAGGTAGGAGACAGCTCGACCACCGGAGCTGGTTTTCTGTATGAGTGGGCTTTGTGCAAGTAGGAGTCCGGATGAGTGGAAGTATCTGGAAGGTTTGTGAAAGCAGATGCGATTGTTGAGGGATGCTGAATCAGTGTCATGTAGTGTGTTGAAAGTGTGGTGAGGGGTTTGAATTGTGCTAGTTTGTGAACAGGGAGCCAGTGGAGCTCCGTCAGGTGTGTTGTGCTGTGAGTGCAGCATAAGAGGATGAGAGTGATTCTGGCTGCGGAGTTCTGAATGGTCTGCAGCCTTTTGGTGAGTTTTTTGTTGATCACGGCATAGAGGATACTCCCGTACTCCAGCTTCCTTGTGACCAGGGCATGCGTGACGGGTTTCCAGGTGCGTATTGGGAGCCATTTGAAAATGAAGCGGTGGCGGCTTTGATTTGGGCAGTCATATTGAGTTTGCTGTTTACGATGATCCCGAGGTCCTTGGTGGGTGGTGAGTCCTAGCTTTGTTGGCCACCAGGTGGGTTCCATGTTGATGTGTTCTTCCTGAACATCCCAATTATGGTCTTGTCTGTGTTTAGCTTTAGACAGTTGGACTTCATCCAGTGGGCAATTTCAGTCATGTACACACTGAACTTGACCTGGTTACTGGGCGTCTTGTCCGTGAGGGAAAGAATGAGTTGAGAGTTTTTGTTGTGGGAGAGGAGGTTGATATCATGAGAGCAGGTGATGGTGTCTAGAGGGGTCATATAGGCATTGAAGAGGGTCAGGATCCTTGCAGAACTCAGCAGATTACGTCACAGGCGTCCACGGTGTACGGTGCCAGGCTAACTCACTGGGTTCTTCTAGTCAAGAAGGATCCAATCCATCGGAGTGTCTGTCCTTGGATTCCGATGTCATATAGGTGTTGGATGAGGATGGGTAAGAGACTGTGTCAAATGATGTGGAAAGGCGCAGAAGGAATATGGCCGTTGTTTCTCCTCTGTCCAGAGTAATGTGGAAGTCATCCATGCGGGCGATAAGGGCAGTTTCTGTGCTATGGTTGGTTCTGAAACCAGACCGAGTGGTTTTGAGGAGTTGTTGGTCATTGAGGTGCCGGTTGATGACTGTCTCTAAGACCTTGGCTGGGAATGGTAGCAGGGAGATCGGTCTATGGTTGGCAAGCGTTGAAGGGTCCGCAAAGGGGTTCTTCAGCAATGGGAGGAGAGTTGTGTGTTTCCAAGCACCTAGGAAGGTTGTTGAAGAGGTGGAGACACTCAGAATGGGTGTAAGCTTGGCGCAGATAGTTCCAAGTAAGTGGGTTTTCCTAGGTAATGAATTACTGTCCAATAGTGCGACCAAGACTGTGCATTCTTGTTTATCTCGGCACAGCTCAGGTTATTCTAAATCTGAATTTATCGGGTGAAATTTCCCACCTCCACCACGGTCACTCTAACGTCCACCATCATCCTCCCAGGATACAGTTTTACTGACTGTGCCCCTCTATGTGTGCAGAACGGGCCCTTACAAATGCTAAAACATATAACAGCTTTAAAGCGTCACCTAAAAGTGGTGCCACATTATTGCAAAAGGTCTGAAAAATGTCCTATATTTAAAAGTACGGGGAGCACTCCAGCAGGCAAAATGGCCAGTTAATGACAGCTCTTAGCTCCCTAAAGTAATAGTGAATTCACAATAAGGCAGTGGTTCTTAACCTGTGGCCCCTGGGGGTCCACAAAGCCTACTCAGAGGGTCTGCAATTGCTTAGAAAATGTAATAACATTAACAGAATAATAAAGTACATTAAACTAAAGAAGAAAATGTACAATTGAAAATTTTAAAACATTCTGTAAATGTGAATGAATTTGTAATTAGAGGCTAATATGAAGTTAGTACCCTCAGATTGATTAGTGCTTCAAATAGAATAAAGTATGGATGACGAGTGGCCTTAACATTTTTTATATTTGCTTCTGAATTAAATGAAATATTTTCTTGTTTGTGTATTGGCTTGATGAATGCTCGTTTCTGTATTTTTGTGTAATCTTTTGAAGTTCAAATCATTAGCATTCCAATAATGACTCGGTGGGGGTCCCCTGATTCCACTAATGATTCAGTGGGGTCCCCAGGTTTCAGTAATGGTTAAGTGGGGGTCCCCTGGTTTCAGTAATGGTTAAGTGGGGGTCCCCAGGTTTCATTAATGGTTAAGTGGGGGTCCTCAGAAGTTAAAAGGCTAAGAACCACTGGCTGTAAGGAATTTCTAGTGGTGCAGTGTGTGACTTTGTTGAGGCGAATTTAAAGGTCACCCACATAAACTAAGAGTGTAAAACCTGCTATCTAAGGGAAGAGTGGAGTCACAGCCTGGTTTTAAACGCATTTCCATGCAGTAGTGAAAGAGCCAGCTGACATTAAAGCGCCAGAAGTCACTAAGCAGGCTCTGGGCGCTAGAGTATCTTGTCAGGTACTGTTGACATGACAAGGTTTCAGGCTGATTCTCACACACGGCGACATGATGAGGTTTTTACTCATTTTAATATGAAAGGTCGCAGTCACGTGCCCCCCGCCCCCTCCTGCTCGCCCCTCTAATGGCCGATACCTCTAATGCACTAACTCTCGCAGCTTATAATCCCGCCGCTGTAATATCACAAAATGGCTTCGGAAATTGATTTAAGGGACAAGGCTCAACCTTTTAGAGATTCCTCGGAGGTTGCCTCGTCCCATAACCAAATTAAAAATCAAATCGGTAATTTTGTCTGTGCAGGGAAAATTAATTATTTCCCAGCAATAAACTGTACCCTTTCAAAGGTCACGACGTAGCCCAAATCGTGTGCGCTTCGAAGGACCTAGCGCCTCTAGAGGTGATGTGGAGAGAAGCAGTGGGTGTGTCCTGATGCAAACATGCGACACACCTGCTTATTTTCAATTCAACAATTATGAAATGACCCCAAGCAGGAAAGGATCGTGTGTCCTCTTTTACATACCTGCTCGAGGGCAACTGGCAGACACAGTGCAACAGCACATTTTGTTTTACAGCGCCTAGAGTGACCAGACGTCCCCGATTTGCCCGGACAGTCCCGGTTTTTCACCAGCTGTCCGGGCAGATTTTGGCAATTTTGTCTCATGTCCCGGTTTTTAGAAGGGGTTGACTGAAAACAGTGAGAGGCACTTTTTTGGGTGTTCTAAAGCTTTGCTAGTTAGCAACTGTTATAAGTAAGCAGTTTAATTAATAGGTATAATTTTGATTGTAGAAATTACATTGTATTTACTTTCTTAATGCATCTTCTGTGATCCTATGTTGATGACAGCTGTCATTCTGCGCCATTCCGTGGATGAAAAGTTATAGTCCTTCTTCTATTTTCCCCAAATGTCCCGGTTTTTGGTTCTCAAGATCTGGTCACCCTATGTTTGAGGGACCAGGCACTATACAAATAACTTCAGACACGATTTTGCCTTTTCACAGGGCTGTAAAACAAGTGTTACTATTACACAGTTTGTCGTCAACATCAGAAAGATGAAAGGCTGAGTGTGTCTTGTGGCTTTCAGGTGATGCAGACGCAAGCAGTGAAGGCTTAACTTACTGAGTAAGTGATATCGCTTCGACGCATCGTCAGGGGTAGTAAGCGCTATATGAGTGCAATTACAATACAATCAGGGCTTTAAGTGTGCCGGGTCTCACCGGTGTTGAGCACCGGCAGTTTTTTAAAGGAGGCCTCGAAACGGGTCTCTATCGGGCTCTGTTTTGTGCCCTGCCACAGGCGGTCCGTTTTTTTCCGGACAGCAGGCACACTGCTCACTTCTCACTATTGGAGAAGTTACGGCATGACGTCATGCCAGGTGAGAGTTGTAGGGGAAGGGGAATCCTTTAAAGAGAGTCATTTTCTCTCTGGATTTCCCTTTTCTTTTTGAAACTCGGGAGCAGCGGCGTCACTAGGGTTGGTGTCACCCAGTGCGGACACCTTTCCCAAATGAGACTATTTACTAAATAGTCTCATTTGGGAAAGGTGTCACCCCATGTGATGGTGTCACCCGGTGCGGTCCGCACCCCCCCCGCACCCCTTAGTGACGCCACTGCTCGGGAGCAGCAACATTGTCCTGGTGTCACCAGGGCTTTAAGTGGAAGTTTTTCCAATATTATATACAAGCCATAGTTGCTGCTTATTTATCTTATGCAACTAACAACCATTGACAAAGCCAATATGTCCTGACTTGTTGTAGGTATGATGTTACTTGTTCTATCATATATCGAGATGCAATGACAGAAACAGCAAAATACAAGACAGGCGGCACACTATGCTAAGCACAGACTTTTAGCTTACGTGTTATTAAGCCACGCCCTTAATTACATTGGCCTCGCCCCTTTGAGAGACCCCCCAGTTTTTTCATCCCACTTAAAGCCCTGATTACAATACAATGCAATATCGGCAGGGCACGAGTCGGGGGTACACGCGGGTGGACGGCGTCCACCCACTATTTTCACAGGGTGAACGCCGTCCACCCTGCCAAGAAGTTTGCCCCACGAAACACATCCCGGTGTAATTTCCTAACACCGGGACACTTTCAGCAGAGCCTGCACGTTGTCTGTTTTCCATCTGCAACAAGCAACAACGTGCAGGTGGGGACGGGGCTTTCTTATTTTAGACTCCTGCTGGGCCCATAACAAAGGCCGAATTTGACGGGTCATCAGGCCTCCTTTTGTTGGAGTCTCCTGGCTGGGAGCAGTCAGGAGCCTCACACCTAGAAGCAAATTCAGCAGAGGGGAAACAAAGGTTAGCACTTCACACATACTTAAGAGAGGCAGCTTTTCACTTTGTTCGGGCTCTGTTTACTAGATATGCATTCACTGTAAGAATGTCAGATGTGTTGGTCTCTCCCAATAGTTCCATAATACTAAATGTAATTTATATAGCGCTTGCTAGCCCTGAGGAGGCGTTGAAATAATTTAAGTACCACTATTTTTTCTTGTATAGCGCTACTCATCCCAAATCAGACTGTCAGAGCGCTTTACATCACACCTACATATTAAAGTCGTGGCTTGTGATGCCACTTCCTATGATGTTAATTCCTGTGATGCCACATGTAATGTCATGCGCCGAGATGTCATGTGCCGTGATGTCACGCGTCGTGATGTCGCGCGCCGTTGAGTCACTTGCATACTGCCTAACTAGGTTAGTCCCCCCACTTCTTTTTTTAGGACTTGTGCCCTGAATATCGGTAGGCACGTGTTCTCATTAAAGACAATAATAGCAGCACAAGCATTCACCACACACCTCAGGTGCAGGCAGGGCAGGAACAGTGCAAGCATTCCTGACACAAAACAGGTCCAGACAGACACAGACAGACACACATACACATAAAAAACACACACAGAGACACACACGCAGATACACACACACAATGAGTAGACATTCAAAATCTACACAGCAAGCAGTCACATGACACTGGAAAAACACAAGTAAAGCACAGGTACATCTGCACCAATAAAAGTGCCCTCACATGCATGAGGTAAAAAGCATGCATCATAGCAGCAGTGCATCAGCAGTGCAAGCATCCCTCACACAGCACTGCAGTGCAGCAGTAATGCAAGCATCCCTTTCACAGAGCAGGGACAGTGCAGCAGTAATGCAAGCATCCTGCTCACAGAGCAGGGACAGTGCAGCAGCAGTGTAAGCATCCCTCTCACAGAGCAGGGACAGTGCAGCAGTAATGCAAGCATCCCTCTCACAGAGCAGGGACAGCGCAGCAGTAATGCAGGCATCCCTCACACAGCACGTGCAGTGCAGCAGTAATGCAAGCATCCCTCTCACAGAGCAGGGACAGTGCAGCAGTAATGCAAGCATCCCTCTCACAGAGCAGGGACAGTGCAGCAGCAGTGCAAGCATCCCTTGCAGAGCAGGGACAGTGCAGCAGTAATGCAAGCACCCCTCACACAGCACGTGCAGTGCAGCAGTAATGCAAGCATCCCTCTCACAGAGCAGGGACAGTGCAGCATTAATGCAAGCATCTCTCTCACAGAGCAGGAACGGTGCAGCAGCAGTGCAAGCATCCCTTGCAGAGCAGGGACAGCGCAGCAATAATGCAAGCATCCCTCACACAGCACGTGCAGTGCAGCAGTAATGCAAGCATCCCTCTCACAGAGCAGGGACGGTGCAGCAGTAATGCAAGCATCTCTCACAGAGCAGGGACAGTGCAGCAGCAGTGCAAGCATCCCTTGCAGAGCAGGGACAGCACAGCAGTAATGCAGGCATCCCTCACACAGCACGTGCAGTGCAGCAGTAATGCAAGCATCCCTCTCACAGAGCAGGGACAGTGCAGCAGTAATGCAAGCATCTCTCACAGAGCAGGGACAGTGCAGCAGCAGTGCAAGCATCCCTTGCAGAGCAGGGACAGCGCAGCAGTAATGCAAGCATCCCTCACACAGCACGTGCAGTGCAGCAGTAATGCAAGCATCCCTCTCACAGAGCAGGGACAGTGCAGCAGTAATGCAAGCATCCCTCTCACAGAGCAGGGACAGTGCAGGAGCAGTGCAAGCATCCCTTGCAGAGCAGGGACAGCGCAGTAGTAATGCAAGCATCCCTCACACAGCACGTGCAGTGCAGCAGTAATGCAAGCATCCCTCTCACAGAGCAGGGACAGTGCAGCAGTAATGCAAGCATCCCTCTCACAGAGCAGGAACAGTGCAGGAGCAGTGCAAGCATCCCTTGCAGAGCAGGGACAGCGCAGCAGTAATGCAAGCATCCCTCACACAGCACGTGCAGTGGAGCAGTAATGCAAGCATCCCTCTCACAGAGCAGGGACAGTGCAGCAGTATTGCAAGCATCCCTCTCACAGAGCAGGGACAGTGCAGCATCAGTGCAAGCATCCCTCACAGAGCAGGGACAGCGCAGCAGTAATGCAGGCATCCCTCACACAGCACGTGCAGTGCAGCAGTAATGCAAGCATCCCTCTCACAGAGCAGGGACAGTGCAGCAGTAATGCAAGCATCCCTCTCACAGAGCAGGGACAGTGCAGGAGCAGTGCAAGCATCCCTTGCAGAGCAGGGACAGCGCAGTAGTAATGCAAGCATCCCTCACACAGCACGTGCAGTGCAGCAGTAATGCAAGCATCCCTCTCACAGAGCAGGGACAGTGCAGCAGTAATGCAAGCATCCCTCTCACAGAGCAGGAACAGTGCAGGAGCAGTGCAAGCATCCCTTGCAGAGCAGGGACAGCGCAGCAGTAATGCAAGCATCCCTCACACAGCACGTGCAGTGGAGCAGTAATGCAAGCATCCCTCTCACAGAGCAGGGACAGTGCAGCAGTATTGCAAGCATCCCTCTCACAGAGCAGGGACAGTGCAGCATCAGTGCAAGCATCCCTCACAGAGCAGGGACAGCGCAGCAGTAATGCAGGCATCCCTCACACAGCACGTGCAGTGCAGCAGTAATGCAAGCATCCCTCTCACAGAGCAGGGACAGTGCAGCAGTAATGCAAGCATCCCTCTCACAGAGCAGGGACAGTGCAGCAGCAGTGCAAGCATCCCTTGCAGAGCAGGGACAGCGCAGCAGTAATGCAAGCATCCCTCACACAGCACGTGCAGTGCAGCAGTAATGCAAGCATCCCTCTCACAGAGCAGGGACAGTGCAGCAGTATTGCAAGCATCCCTCTCACAGAGCAGGGACAGTGCAGCATCAGTGCAAGCATCCCTCACAGAGCAGGGACAGTGCAGACGTGGAGTCTGTTCCTGTTTTTTTGCATTACCCGCCGGCCGGTTGCAGTGTGCAGTGTGCGAGGAGAAGGACGCCGTCTCGCTGCCGCATCTCCGTTGCCGTGGTTGCCGCAGTTGCCGTGGGCTTTGCAGGGTTGCAAGGCTCTGCAGCATCGAAACTGCGGCCCCTGTAGCTCCTGTAGTTTTCCGCAAATCCGCCACTGTTTTCCGCACTGCCTCCCGCAGTTTCCCGCTGAATCCCGCTGAGTAACTGCGAGCAGGGGGAGTGAAGGCAGAGCGGATTGCAGACCGGTGGCTGCAGACTGCGGACGGAGCCACCCCCTGCAAGGAGGTCCACACAGGCTCTCATAGTAGGCAGCCCGAGGGAGGGTAAGGGCAAGACAGGAGACAGGAAGAGCGGGCGCGAGAGCGCGGCTACCATTAGTGGTGGCCGCAGAGTGTAGAGCCCAGGTGCGACCGCGGAGGCGGCTCAACTAGGTTGGGTGCGGTTGCGGCGCCCAGTGTGCCCTGCTCTCGTGCCCCCTCCTGTCATCACCCCAGCCTCTGTCCGGGTCCAGGTCCAGGTCCAGGTCCGGCTCCAACCTGGTTGGATAAAGGCGAAGGGCTTTCAATTTTACTTTCAACGTTACTGAGCCGAGTGTGGGCAGTCTTGGTAGTCCAAGAGTACCGCCCTCTTCAACAGAGCAACATGGAGGCGCCGGTGGCGTTTCTTTGATCGTGCTGACCTCGCTGATCTAGCTGGAAGGCCAGTGGAAATCCTGTTTCAACCGGTGCAGAGAGTGCAGTGGGTGCTGCTGCGAACGGGCACCTACAGTGACTAAGGCGGTTAACTAAGGAGGCTCCCTGAAGTTCCTTGAAGTGCCGGTATTGTTTTTGCTTTCTAACATTTAATACTTGTTACAGTGGCTACATCTGTTATATTTGCTACACTTGCTACCCCCAAACCGCCACGACCATTCACAAACTGCCACAGATTGTAGTGTGCTCTACATTACTTACATTTTCCTTTGCCCCTCCAATATTGTTAGAGGTTGGAGGTGAAAGAGTCATTAATTCCCAGACTGGTGCTGGTGCACCGTTTCCTTATAAAGTGTGTATTATGAGGTCGGGAAAGGAGCGGCCACCCTTCCCTCTCATTAAGAGGAAGAAAAAAACACACCAATCAACAATTTTAGACAAATTCCAAATAATTCAAACGAGTGATATCCAGCCCCGTAAATTATCTAAGGTTCATAAATTTGGGAAACCGGGAAAGTCACCGACAAAATTTGATTTTTTGAAAGATCCAACTGGTGCCATGTTAACGTTACTAACCAATTCACGTGGACTCCAAACTCCAATTAAGCCAATGGGTGGAACAAGTACAACAACCCCCAAGCAAGGAATAAGAGAACCCTGCCAATTTGAGCTGGAAGAGCAAATTGAGCTAAGGTCAAATTCAAACGAGGATCTAGGCAACCAATGGGGTCAAATAACGGATCTAGAGATGTTAACTATTCCTTTAATTGCACATCAGCAGCAAGAAGCTTCAAATTGCACGAGTCAAATGATGGGAGATACTCAACAATTATTAACAACTGGACTGCCAATGCCAATTGAAGTGCAAGTAAATATAAGGAAAGCTAATGTTGTAGGGGACCTAACCAAATCAACGCCATCAAGAATCTCCCAAAAATGGGTTCGACCCATTTACAACTACAACGGATGACAATATCCTACCTAATTACCAGCAATCGGACTTCAATAGATATTGTCCAAAAGTTGGACCAGGAGAGTTCCAAACAAAATAAAGAGTTTCAAAATAATATAGATGAATATAATAGTAAACAAGAAACCCCCTACCAAGAAGATACTATGAATAGTAGGCTACAATTTACTGAGCAACTCGATGAGGAGCACGAACAGCAAAGCGATGCAAAAGAAGTCTATAAAGATCAGTCGTCCATAAATGGGCAACACCAAAATGGGAACTCAGGAGCAATCTGGGATCTATTTTTTAAAACCTCACAACTAACTTTGGAAGCTTTAACATATCAGTCTCATAAAATGGAGGTACAAATAGATCTGTTAAGTGCCATGGCATCCTCTGTAGCAGGAATCGATCAGAACATTTCAACATTAAACAATCTAATAATAAGGGCACAAGCCCAACCAATATCCACGTATATAGATTGTAATTGTGCCCCACTAGTTAATAAATTAGCTACCATTCCTGAGGTTTTAAAAACAATAATTGAAGATGTGAAAGGAAATTTAGTTAAGGTTGGAAATCAAGCCAGCCTGAGTGATTGCTCTCCTAACGATATAACGATATGTAATGATAAAATTGTAATTAAAGAAAAAACAACGGACAAAACGAATGATCATATAGAGAAAATGTTATGTTCACCAAAGTCAACATCGTTAGACGTAGCCCCGGAAGCTCATTTATCCAAAAGACAGAGGAAAAAACAAAGGAAAGCGAGAAATAAAGTCTCAAAAATAACGAAAAATGTAACTGTCTCGGAAGTAATGAGATCTAATAGAGGAAACATCAATGAGCAACCATTATTTCAGGAAGAAGATGTCAAAGAAATGTTACCAGCAAAATCCCTCTATCCTTTATTCAATAAAAAGTAATTGAAAGTACATACAGTAATAACAAATAAAAGCATAAACAAGTCAATAGATAACATAAATAAAAACATCAACGAGTCAATAGATTACACAAAACAGGTAGTAAAGGAAAAAAAAAATCAGCTTTCAGAGATGCCGCAAGTGGAGGAAAGTAAAAATAAGGTGAAAAGTAATCCATCACAATTGAAAACGAAAAGGTCGAAAAATGAGAGCATCATAGTCGCCCAAGAGAGTAGAGATTCGTTAATAAATTGGATGGTCAATAAAACACCAAAGGAACAGGGAATCGAGGAAAAATATTTATCTAAACAACAACAAATTGGACCTCAGGTCTCAGGTAATCACAGTGGGAAGCCAATTGAGCATGGTCAAGAAAAAGAAAAAAATTGTTTACAACAAATTAAATTAAAAAATCCTGATCAAAAAGGCGAAGCAATACAGCTAATATTTACACCCGAATATAGATCTAGGGGTAATAATGATATCCTGAATCGAGGAAACATTCTAAGGCTGTGTAAAGCAGTACCTTTGTTGGAGAGAATTAGAAGTACTGACATTGATTGAATTGAATTTTTGGTAAATAATAATAAGCAAGAATCAACACTGGTAACCTGGACAACAACTTTTGCTGCTAGTCTTATTATACAAGAACACAACCTTTTTATGGAATGGGGAATAAAAATAACAACCCCACAGCAACCCTCTTATCCTAGCCCTTTTATTTCACCAAAATTACAAAATAAGAAACAAAAAAGAACAGGCATTAACCAGAAATATTCAATACTAAAAAATCCGATAGGTATGACAAATGGGCAAGTTTTAAGTTCATTAGAGGTGAATAAAGGCGATTCATCTGATATTGTAAATTTGGGTTGGTTGACAGCAGCCTTACATAACGTTAGGCAGGATTGAAGAATGGTAACCGATGTACCTTTAAGGGGAGCAATAAACCCGACTGCGAGGATTAGAATATGTTTTTGGAACATAAATGGTGTACACTCAAAAATCCGGAATAAACAATTATACTCCCTGTTGCACCATTTTCAAATCATCTGTCTACAAGAGACTTGGGCCTTAGTACCTTTCATGTTAGAAGGATACAAGGGCTACTACTCGTTGGATAAGAAAACAAATAAACATGGCAGACCTTGCATGGGTTTGGCTACTTTTATTTCAACCGAACTAAAGATGGAAAGTGAGATGTATGTGCAAAGTACAAACGATTGTTTAATTGTTAAAATTCGGTACAAAGATCAACAAATTAATAAACTTCTTGTAATAATTAACGTATATATTCACCCTGACAGCGGTTCACGAAGAAAAATGGTTAACTGTTTGGTAACTATGATATTGCAGCAATTGGATAGTGACATTCAACCAGAGATCATTATCACTGGCGACTTTAATATGAACTTGTTGTGGCTTTATGTGAGAGATGCCGAAATACAACAACAGAATTACTTATGGTCAATCCCAAGCTTCCCATTTATAAATGAAACTAAGGAATTGAAGAATGAAAAAACTGGTAAGACTTTTGTAAAAGAATTAGAAACTATAGGCCTAAGGGTGCTAAATGGGCGATATCCGCAAGATTCGCCACCAGCCTGGACATATCAAGCAGGAAAATATAGGTCCAGAATAGACTATACAATAGCATCGCTGAACCTTTTTCACAAAATGTTGTCCTACCAGTTAGGGGGAACGGACATGAGTGATCACAATCTGCAAATACTAGAGTTAAATTTAAATGGTATAAGGCATGAAAATTACAAGACACTTCCAGGAGAAACAACTACAGTAAATTACAAAAAGCTTTATTGGACAGATAATACCAAAGATTTGATTACAAATAACGCACAATCAATGGCAGAATCATATTTTGATGGAAACCTTCTCAATATTATTGAAAAATGGTCCCTTTTTACGAAGGAATTAATTTCCGGTCAGTCTCAAAAAGATGGTAATAAAGGGAAGCTGAGAAAAAAATCATCAATAACACTGGTTAAAATATCGCCTGAATGTCATCTACTAAAAAGAGAACGTAACAGAGCTCTAAGATTGGTAAAGACGTATCCAGGTAATCAAATTTATGGAGAAAAACTTAAAAGGATAAATGCAGAAGTAAAGGAAATTGACCTGGAATGATAAAATGCAAGCAAAACAACGGTTATGGGCTAAAGCTTTATATACTTGCAAAAGAAATAACACAAGAGACTTCTGGTTACTAGTTAATAAATTGAACAGATCCAGCAGGAAAGCTACTTCGTCAACAGTAACTGAATCCGAATGGGTTAAGTTCTTAAACACGCATCTGAATCCTAAACCAGGTATGGTTAGTAATTCTAGTATTTGTTGTGTAAATGGAGCAGAGGTTGAACAGAATACTGATACATTAACCGTTACGGAAAGCCAAATATGCAAACTTATACAGAAACAGAGACCCAACGGTGCCCCTGGCCCAAATGGGATTCCTGCGGGGTTTTATAAGGAGAAAGCACTATATTGGTCAAGTTACCTAACACCAGTATTTAATCAAGTGTTGCAACTGAGCTCTGTCCCTGAGTCATGGAAGGGATCTATAATTTCTCCTATTTATAAAAGCGGGGACTGGTCACTTCCAGCCAACTACAGATTAATTACACTGCAAGATATTGAAGCCAAACTTTTTGCATCAATTTTACTTAAAGAGTTAATAGACTGGGCAACAGACAAGCAACTAATTCCGCCAAATCAATCCGTTTTTGTACAAGGACAAGGGACGGCAATGAATATTTTAATTTTGGGAACTCTAATGGAAAAATATAAAATAAAAAAACAACCAGTGTATTTATGTTTTGTGGATTTTAAAGCAGCTTTTGATTGTGTAGACAGGCACATTTTATGGAGGAAATTGGATCGTTATGGTATTAGTCTCTGTCTTTTAAAAGCAATTCAAATATTATATACTGAAACATGGACAAGGGTTCGACTTGGGAATGGCTCAAGGCTTTCTAAGAAAATTAATACATCCCAAGGTTTAAAGCAAGGTTGTGTTTTAGCCCCATACTTGTTTAATGTATTTTTATCTGATTTTACGGTTGCAATGAACAATGAGTTAGCGGACTCACCAAAACTGGCAGAGAAACAAATATCAAACTTACTATATGCCGACGACGTCGTCCTGCTAAGTCAAACGAGGATAGGGTTGCAACGATTAATAAACAAAACATTGATGTATTCAATTGAGAACAAACTGATAATCAATGAAACAAAAACAAAAGTAATGGAAATCAGAACGACTGCAGGGAAGTTTAGTAAATATAAATGGTACCTGCAGAAGCGGCAACTAGAAAAAGTTCAATGTTATAAATATCTTGGCATATTGTTTGATGAGAATGGATCTATTTCACAACATAAAACGGAGATGAAGAAAAGAGCTAACCGTTTACAAGGGGCCTTTCGCTTACTCTATAGTTCGTTGGGAGGTCCAACTTATTCTCCATTATTAAAAGCAAAATTGCTCCCTAGTCTTACTTATGGAAGCGAAATTCTCCGTGGATCAGATTCTATATTATTAAATAATGTTCTCACAAAAACCTTCAAATTCTTGTTTAGACTACCATCTAACGTATCGCCCGCCCAGATTAGGCTGGAATTTGGTTTCTGCAACCAACAACTTGCAAGGATGGGTCAGTATGTTAAAACCTGGAAACAAATCAAAACCAAAATTGACAATCCAATGTGCTGTCTTCTGTGGCAAGAGATGCAACGGCATCAAAAATCGTCTTTCTATAAATATCTTAAAATGGCTTTAGAAGAACTGTCAATTGTTGAGATTTGGGAAATGTCGTTAACTCCACAAAGTTTTAAGAAAATAGTCAACAAATCAGTTAAACATTTATCCCTATTACAAGACAAAGATCTGTTCATTAAGCGATCGCATGCATGGATGTTAGTCCAGGAGTACACGAGTCTTAAAGTGCAACCCTATCTAGAAATACCATGGTCCGTACAAACCTGAAAGCAAGATTTGGCAATTTGCCAGGCCTAAAACATGCAATGCCTTGGATGAGACCATCTACGCCGACTCCCTGCAGATTATGCAATTTATGGGATGAAGATATTATACATTTTGTTTGCATATGTGCAGCAATGATGGCTGAAAGAAAACGATATTTAAAAAACTGCTTCATTGATAGAGGTGTTCGCACCTGTAGACATGCTATGGTGGTTTGTTTTAGACCAATAGACATTAAAATGAATGCTAATTTTATTAAATTTTTGATTCTTGTAAAAAAGAAACTGGATGCTAGTGAGTCGAGCCTTGAACATTTGTAAGTCTTAAATAGCTAGGGTTACATTTTGCACTATATAAATGAATTTGCACATAAGTTATGAAAATTACTAATGATATTATCTATGTTAGGCCTTGGTAAAATGACGGACTGAAATCATGTCTATAACTCAATTTTTTTTTTTGGGGCATTACTTGAGAAAATTATTCGAATGAAATTATTAGGAATTTTAGATTAATTTTGCAATATTTTAATTGGTGTGAATTAAAGATTGTTTTAATTGTAAGATTTTAATTAATCATGCAATAAAATTTTTACTTACTTACAGTGCAGCAGTAATGCAAGAATCTCTTACAGAGCAGGGACAGTGCAGCAGTAAAGCAGGCATCTCTTACAGAGCAGGGACAGTGCAGCAGCAGTGCAAGCATCCCTCACAGAGCAGGGACAGTAAAGCAGCAATGCAGGCATCCCTCACAGAGCAGGGACAGTGCAGCAGCAGTGCAAGCATCTCTCACAGAGCAGGGACAGTGCAGCAGCAATGCAGGCATCCCTCACAGAGCAGGGACAGTGCAGCAGCAATGCAAGTATCCCTCACAGAGAAGGGACTGTGCAGCAGTATTCCAGGCATCCCTCACAGAGCAGGGACAGTGCAGCAGCAATGCAGGCATCTCTCACAGAGCAGGGACAGTGCAAAAGCAGTGCAAGCATTCCTTCACAGAGCAGGGACAGTGCAGCAGCAGTGCAGGCATCTCTCACAGAGCAGGGACAGTGCAGAAGTAAAGCAGGCATCTCTCACAGAGCAGGTACGGTGCAGCAGCAATGCAGGCATCCCTCACAGAGCAGGGACAGTGTAGCAGTAGTGCAGGCATCCCTCACAGAGCAGGGACAGTGCAGCAGTAATGCTGGCACCCCTCACAGAGCAGGGAGAGTGCAGCAGCAATGCAAGCTTCTCTCACAGAGCAGGGTCAGTGCAGTAGTAGTGCAGGCATCTCTCACAGAGCAGGGACAGTGCAGCAGCAATGCAAGCATCTCTCACAGAGCAGGGTCAGTGCAGTAGTAGTGCAGGCATCTCTCACAGAGCAGGGACAGTGCAGCAGCAATGTAGGCATCTCTCACAGAGCAGGGACAGTGCTGCAGTAGTGCAGGCATTTCTCACAGAGCAGGGACAGTGCAGCAGCAATGCAGGCATCTCTCACAGAGCAGGGACAGTGCAGGCATCCCTCACAGAGCAGGGACAGTGAAGTAGCAGTGCAGGCATCCCTCACAGAGCAGGGACAGTGCAGCAGTAATGCAGTCATCACTCATGGAGGAGGGACAGTGCAGCAGTAATGCTGGCATCCCTCACAGAGCAGGGACAGTGCAGCAGTAATGCAGGCATCCCTCACAGAGCAGGGACAGTGCAGCAGTAATGCAGGTATCTCTCACAGAGCAGGGACAGTGCAGCAGTAATGCAGGCATCCCTCACAGAGCACTGACAGTGCAACTGTAATGTAGGCATCCCTCACAAAGCAAGGACAGTGCAGCAGCAGTGCAAGCATCCCTCACAGAGCAGGGACAGTGCAGAAGCAGTGCAAGCATTCCTCACTCAGAGCAGGGACAGTGCAGCAGCAGTGCAAGCATCCCTCACAGAGCAGGGACAGTGCAGCAGCAATGCAGGCATCCCTCACAGAGCAGGGACAGTGCAGCAGCAATGCAGGTATCCCTCACAGATCAGGGACAGTGCAGCAGTAATGCTGGTATCTCTCACAGAGCAGGGACAGTGCAGCAGTAATGCAGGCATCTCTCAAAGAAATGGGTCAGTGCAGCAGTAATGCAGGCATGGCTCACAGAGCAGGGACAGTGCAGCAGTAATACTGGCATCCTTCACAGAGATGGGTCAGTGCAGCAGTAATGCAGGCATCTCTCACAGAGCAGGGACAGTGCAGCAGTAATGCAGGCATCCCTCACAGAGCAGGGAGAGTGCAGCAGCGATGCAAGCATCTCTCATAGAGCAGGGACAGTGCAGCAGTAATGCAGGCATCCCTCACAGAGCAGGGACAGTTCAGCAGTAATGCAGGCATCTCTCACAGAGCAGGGACAGTGCTGCAGCAATGCAGGCATCTCTCACAGATCAGGGACAGTGCAGCAGTAATGCTGGCATCTCTCAAAGAGCAGGGACAGTGCAGCAGTAATGCAAACATCCCTCACAGAACAGGGACAGTGCAGCAGTAATGCAGGCATCCCTCAAAGAGCAGGTACAGGGCAGCAGTAATGCAGGCATCTCTCACAGAGCAGGGACAGTGTCGCAGTAATGCTGGCATCCCTCAAAGAGCAGGGACAGTGCAGCAGTAATGCAAGCATCCCTCACAGAGCAGGGATAGTGCAGGAGCAATGCTGGCATCCCACCCTCACAGAGGAGGGACAGTGCAGCAGTAATGCAGGCATCTGTCACAGAGCAGGGACAGTGCAGCAGTAATGCAAGCATCTCTCACAGAGCAGGGACAGTGCAGCAGTAATGCAGGCATCTCTCACAGAGCAGGGACAGTGCAGCAGCAATGCAAGCATCTCTCACAGAGCAGGGACAGTGCAGCAGCAATGCAGGCATCCCTCACAGAGCAGGGACAGTGCAGCAGCAATGCAAGCATCTCTCACAGAGCAGGGACAGTGCAGCAGCAATGCAGGCATCCCTCACAGAGCAGGGACAGTGCAGCAGTAATGCAAGCATCTCTCACAGAGCAGGGACAGTGTAGCAGTAATGTAGGCCTATCTCACAGAGCATGGACAGTGCAGCAGCAGTGCAAGCATTCCTCACATAGAGCAGGGACAGTGCAGCAGCAGTGCAAGCATTCCTCACAGAGCACTGACAGTGCAACAGTAATGTAGGCATCCCTCACAAAGCAAGGACAGTGCAGCAGCAGTGCAAGCATCCCTCACAGAGCAGGGACAGTGCAGAAGCAGTGCAAGCATTCCTCACTCAGAGCAGGGACAGTGCAGCAGCAGTGCAAGCATCCCTCACAGAGCAGGGACAGTGCAGCAGCAATGCAGGCATCCCTCACAGAGCAGGGACAGTGCAGCAGCAATGCAGGTATCCCTCACAGACCAGGGACAGTGCAGCAGTAATGCTGGCATCTCTCACAGAGCAGGGACAGTGCAGCAGTAATGCAGGCATCTCTCAAAGAAATGGGTCAGTGCAGCAGTAATGCAGGCATGGCTCACAGAGCAGGGACAGTGCAGCAGTAATACTGGCATCCTTCACAGAGATGGGTCAGTGCAGCAGTAATGCAGGCATCTCTCACAGAGCAGGGACAGTGCAGCAGTAATGCAGGCATCCCTCACAGAGCAGGGAGAGTGCAGCAGCGATGCAAGCATCTCTCATAGAGCAGGGACAGTGCAGCAGTAATGCAGGCATCCCTCACAGAGCAGGGACAGTTCAGCAGTAATGCAGGCATCTCTCACAGAGCAGGGACAGTGCTGCAGCAATGCAGGCATCTCTCACAGATCAGGGACAGTGCAGCAGTAATGCTGGCATCTCTCAAAGAGCAGGGACAGTGCAGCAGTAATGCAAGCATCCCTCACAGAACAGGGACAGTGCAGCAGTAATGCAGGCATCCCTCAAAGAGCAGGTACAGGGCAGCAGTAATGCAGGCATCTCTCACAGAGCAGGGACAGTGTCGCAGTAATGCTGGCATCCCTCAAAGAGCAGGGACAGTGCAGCTGTAATGCAAGCATCCCTCACAGAGCAGGGATAGTGCAGGAGCAATGCTGGCATCCCACCCTCACAGAGGAGGGACAGTGCAGCAGTAATGCAGGCATCTGTCACAGAGCAGGGACAGTGCAGCAGTAATGCAAGCATCTCTCACAGAGCAGGGACAGTGCAGCAGTAATGCAGGCATCTCTCACAGAGCAGGGACAGTGCAGCAGTAATGCAGGCATCTCTCACAGAGCAAGGACAGTGCAGCAGTAATGCAGGCATCCCTCACAGAGCAGGGCCAGTGCAGCAGTAATGCAGGCATCTCTCACAGAGCAGGGACAGTGCAGCAGTAATGCAAGCATATCTCACAGAGCAGGAACAGTGCTGCAGCAGTGCAGGCACCTCTCACAGAGCAGGGACAGTGCAGCAGTAATGCAGGCATCTCTCACAGAGCAGGGACAGTGCAGTAGTAATTCAGGCATACCGCACAGGGCAGGGGCAGTGCAGCAGTAATGCAGTCATCACTCACAGAGCAGGGACAGTGCAGCAGTAATGCTGGCATCCCTCACAGAGCAGGAACAGTGCAGCAGTAATGCTGGCATCCCTCACAGAGCAGGGACAGTGCAGCAGTAATGCAGGCATCCCTCACAGAGCAGGGACAGTGCAGCAGTAATGCAGGTATCTCTCACAGAGCAGGGATAGTGCAGCAGTAATGCAGGCATCTCTCACAGAGCAGGGACAGTGCAACAGTAATGCAGGCATCTCTCACAGAGCAGGGACAGTGCAGCAGTAATGAAGGCATCCCAACCAGAGCAGGGACAGTGCAGCAGTAATTCAAGCATCTCTCACAGAGCAGGGACAGTGCAGCAGTAATGCAGGCATCCCTCACAGAGCAGGGACAGTGCAGCAGTAATGCATGCATCTCTCACAGAGCAGGGACAGTGCAGCAGTAATGCAAGAATCTCTCACAGAGCAGGCACAGTGCAGCAGTAATGCTGGCATCTCTCACAGAGCAGGGACAGTGCAGCAGTAATGCATGCATCTCTCACAGAGCAGGGACAGTGCACAGTAATTCAAGCATCTCTCACAGAGCAGGGACAGTGCAGCAGTAATGCAGGCCTCCCTCACAGAGCAGGGACAGTGCAGCAGTAATGCATGCATCTCTCACAGAGCAGGAACAGTGCAGCAGTAATGCAGGTATCTCTCACAGAGCAGGGACAGTGCAGCAGTAATGCAAGAATCTCTCACACAGCAGGCACAGTGCAGCAGTAATGCAGGCCTCTCTCACAGAGCAGGGACAGTGCAGCAGTAATGCAGGCATCCCTTACAGAGCAGGGACAGTGCAGCAGTAATGCAGGTATCTCCCACAGAGCAGGGACAGTGCAGCAGTAATGCAGGCATCTCTCACAGAGCAGGGACAGTGCAGCAGTAATGAAGGCATCTCTCACAGAGCAGGGACAGTGCAGCAGTAATGAAGGCATCTCAACCAGAGCAGGGACAGTGCAGCAGTAATTCAAGCATCTCTCACAGAGAAGGGACAGTGCAGCAGTAATTTAAGCATCTCTCACAGAGCAGGGACAGTGCAGCAGTAATGCAGGCATCCCTCACAGAGCAAGGACAGTGCAGCAGTAATGCATGCATCTCTCACAGAGCAGGGACAGTGCAGCAGTAATTTAAGCATCTCTCACAGAGCAGGGACAGTGCAGCAGTAATGCAGGCATCCCTCACAGAGCAAGGACAGTGCAGCAGTAATGCATGCATCTCTCACAGAGCAGGGACAGTGCAGCAGTAATGCATGCATCTCTCACAGAGCAGGGACAGTGCAGCAGTAATGCAAGCATCTCTCACAGAGCAGGGACAGTGCAGCAGTAATGCAGGCATCCCTCACAGAGCAAGGACAGTGCAGCAGTAATGCATGCATCTCTCACAGAGCAGGGACAGTGCAGCAGTAATGCATGCATCTCTCACAGAGCAGGGACAGTGCTGCCATAGCCTAACCATTCTTTACATAGAGAGGAACCTGTCCCACGTGTCTTTAGGACAGAAGTAGAAAGCAGGTGTAGTAACATCGACTCTCGTGTTTCACTCAAACAGCAGGGACAGCACAGGGGCATGAACCTCTCATTTGAGGCGGGGGCTATCATTTACCACCCCCTGCTGTGTTACCCACACACCATTGATTCATAAAGGACAAGTTAATCCTGCAGTGTCCAATGACCTGGGTTCATGTCCCATGCAGGCTAACCCTCCTGATTTAGGGGGAGACGACCTATCCAAGGCTAGTCTCCCGCCTCCGATTCAGGGTGGGGGAGGCTACCGATCCAAGGCTAGTCTCCCGCCTCCCGATTCAGGGGGGAGGGAGGGGCTACCGATCCAAGGCTAGTCTCCCGCCTCCGATTCAGGGGGGAGGAAGGGGCTACCGATCCAAGGCTAGTCTCCCGCCTCCCGATTCAGGGGGGAGGGAGGGGCTACCGATCCAAGGCTAGTCTCCCGCCTCCGATTCAGGGGGGGAGGCTACCGATCCTAGGCTAGTCTCCTGCTTCCCGATTCAGGGGGGAGGGAGGGGCTACCGATCCAAGGCTAGTCTCCCGCCTCCCGATTCCTATCTGCAAAAACCCGATTCCTCAGCGGGCTTCTGCTGTGGTGTGACTCGGAGTATGCACTGCCAGTAACCTGCTCCTGCAGGCCGGTGCACAGCATTTGTGTCACGCTCTCTCTGCCTGCCATAAGAGCTTACTCAGTGCTCCTGACAGGTAAGGTAAAAGCAAACAGGTATTTCCATTTAGTCCCATACATGACAATAGACCCAATCCAGGCCTCAATAGAAGTCAATGGGAGAAATACATTCTCCCAATTATTTTTAAAAAAATCTCCCACTTTCCTCTTCTAAAATGTTGGCATGTATGTCCCACTCTCAGGGTGCTCACCAAGGATAAGTTTACATAAATAATTCACTCTGTCTCCATTTATACTGAAAACGCGGCATGGATCAGACCCTCATGGACTCAGCCTGGACACCCCTGATACCATGATGACATAATAACTCAAGCAAGGCCCTTAAACAAGCTTCCCTACAGAGTCACTCGAGCAAACACCACGGACCTCCAGACACTGACAGGCGTAGCAGAGAGACCCTGGTGCGCAGACTCAGAGCAAACCCCGGAAGTGTTGACATCTGATGACACCAGCAGCAGCAACATGAAGGAGGTACTCCATGGCACCAGCCAATGAGAAGCGTTGAATGGTGAAATTAATCCCACCCTACTCAAAATAAAGTGTATCAACCGCCTTCAGAACCACAATCTCACAGTCCATCGCTAACTCCACAGCCATTGGTCTGGTCCATCACTCATATCACGTCATAGATCTTAAGAACTTTAACGGTGTAGCAGGAAGCCATGTGGCAGCTGTTTAATTAGAATCTGAATCCGATTAGATGGTGTCAGAGGAGGACGCGGTGGCCCCAGGGCCTGGGATTGGGCCGGTTTACAAGTGCTAGAACCATGAGCGAAGCACGCAGTGTTAATCGCCATGTTGCGTTCAGGCCTTCGCACCCTTCGTTCTGCGTAGGGCGCCTTGGACCGTGGGGTCTCTGCAGAGAACAGAATATTAGGATGAATGCTGATCACAGGATTAAACTCCTTCCTGTGAGGTAAGCATGCATTCTGCCTGGACTAACCAATAGGACAGTCCCTCATGGGTCCGCGCAAGCCCATGGCTCCGCCTAGAAGCTGCCTTTTCTTTTTCTAAACGGCTGCTCTGCATGCACATGGCATTTCTTTCTCAATAATAATAATGCTGTCACTCTAATATTAAAACCAATCCTGAGTTTCCTAGCTATAGATTATTGCTAAAAAAATATGCATTTTATGACTTTTTTGGGGTCTAGTGACATGCTTTGGGATATTGACCTTGTATTTAGTGGACACAACAAAATTATTCATTTTTAGGTAGTTCCGTAACAGATGTTGTTTTTATTGAACTCCTGGTGTGGAAGGCACAGACACTGCTCCGTCTGCCCAAGGGCTGAGGTTAGGACATCATCTTAGGAATAACAGTCAGGCAGTGGCGGCTGGTGACAATTGAAAGTGGTGAGGCATAATATTATGCACTGCGGCGAGCGAGCGTATCGAGTGAGCCCGAACAACATTCGGGGGATTCGGGGGGGTTCTCCCCCCGAGAAAAGTTTGAAAAAAGAGTGGACAAATGGTGCATTTTCAAGCAAATTTAAGGAAGCAGGAAGGTTAATAAAGCAATACGATTGAATTATTTATCATTTAAGAAATTGCCAATTTTTATGAGCTATAGAGGACAATCTTTGCCTATGGTGATGTTATCATTTGCCGATATTAACTTTTGAACACACTGATACACTTGTAATGGTTTTGTGCAATATAAAAAACATTTGCTCATGCAATGCAAGCAAAGACACTCGTAGGGAGCACGGAGGATGATGCCCAGAACCTGTGTCTTATGCACACAAGGTCACACTTTCCACTTTGGAGTGGCATTGCACCTTTTCGCACAGTGGTGTCTGGAGCAGAGAAAGAGATTCTTTGGGCTAGGCGCCGCTCCTTTGTCTATAGTACACACTCAGTCCCTCGAGGAGAGGAAGAGCTCCCTTTTGCACATACATTGACACCTTAGTTGAAAAATATCGCTCTTTTGCACGCCGAGACCCTGTTAAAAAGATAGATTTATCTTGTGACAAATTCACTGACATCATGGAGAAGAAGGAACTGCTTCCTTGTGCATACCAATAACACCCAGGAGGAGTGGCAAAAATGTTCTGTGCACCCAAGAGTAGAGCTAGAATTCCCCCTGTGGACACTCTGTGCGAGGCCCATTTTTTAAGCTTACACAAATATTACACCTCCGAATAAACTCCGTGGTCACACTTCACATGCACCCCACAAACATTGTCAGCATGATACACAAACCCAGGCATCGTAACTGCGAAACGTAATGGCCAAGTACTGTAAAAACTAATTTGTATAAACAGCTAGTTCGAAACAGGCCGCAAGAACACTACAAAACACTGTGAAACACAGTAAGCAGTTACCATCGCCCTGTTCTATAAAAACTAATTGTGCACGCATTCAAGCCATCTCTACCCAGTCTTAGGTTATTCACCCCGCAAATGCAACATACAGAAACGCTGCCTACAATAACTTAGTCTTACCACTGAGGACGCACAGTGGCAAGCATAGCATGATGCACGCAATTGTACACTGTAAATTGTAAATGTATTTATATAGCGCGTACGACCCCTGACGAGGCTAGGTCTCGCTTTTCAGGCAAGTAGCTCGCTATTCTGGAACACCTATCACGCATGCTGTTTGCAAATGCACACGGTACGTCGCAGACAACTTACGAACCAACAATTAAATATACAGACGGTAGATGTGCGTCACTCACAGACAAACGGACTCAGAAAAACACACAAAGCGTGCACACACTCAGTGAAGGTAAGCAACACATGTGCACATGCAAGGCACACAATGTACACATTGCAAGCAAGCACATTACGGAAGTAATGAAGACATATGACACTACACACAGCACAAACATGGTAAACGTAGTGCAAGCACACTACACATGTAAACCATGTAGTTGAAGCTACACAGCTACAATGACAGATGACCATGCAACTTGAAGAAGCAACCGAAAACGCTGCTCTTTCCAGAACAAAACAGGATGCGGCCCTGCATGATGGGCTGGTGGGGGGGGGAAGGGTCGCGCGGGTTCGGGGGGGAGCAGGACGCGGGACGGTAATTACAATAAAAAAAACTTACCTTCCTCCGGGTCAAGCGCCGCTGCCTCAGCTCCTGGCCGGGTCTGCGTTTTCCACAGTCAGCCTCCCTCCCCTCCCCTAAGCCAATCACAATGCTGCAATGGCAGCAGTGTGATTGGTGCAGACGGTGCCCAGCCGGGCGCCTGTAGAGAGGCCATTTTCTCTATGTAGGCTGCATGCAGCCTACATAGGGAAAAAGGGAGAGTGCGCATGACTGGTTTGGTCGGCCCAAGAGGGCCGACCAAACAGTCAGGGCCCACAACAGTGGGCATGCCACTCCCCCCCTGATCTCGCGCAGGACCGCCCGCCCCCAACCAGGCACTTCTGCTATCTTGCGGTGTGAGAAGCAGAAACATAAAATGGTAGTTTTACCATTTTATGTTTCTGCTTCTCGCACTGCGAGAAAGCAGTGGGGCGACGCCCCTCCGCCCTAATGGAGGAGCCGCCCCTGCAGTCAGGCAACGTCATCATTCCTGGCTTTTGGGGGCCAGAGGGACAATATTCTTGAAGGGCCCTAGTGGACCCATTAACCTCTCAATATCATTTCTGTCAGCAATCTCATCTCTGTTGCAGTGGGGGGGGATAACAAATAACCTTGAAGAAGGGCTTGGCTACATCTGTGAATAAAAAATATGCAGCCGAGTCACTGACCTGCCTTCACTAAGGCACCCATGTGTGAGACCCGGGTAGAGACATTGAAGCCTAGATTTACTAACAGTTCATGCAGCGAGGCAAGTTGCTGTGCTGCGCTGCGTGAACGGGGGGAGCTGAACTGTGCCATATTTACAAAGATACAGTGCTCTTCAGATCTCTCCCTGTCCTCGTGCACTTGTGGCTGCCGAGCATCAACGCAGGCACACTTGAACTATGGTGCAAGGGTGTCCACGTTGTGGGCAGGACACTTTTTGTGCAGAAAGGGGCACCTTCCTGCACAGAAAATATCATCGATGACATTCTTGTTGCATGAGGGCTGCAGAATGCAGCGCACATGCAAAGAGGATAAAATGAGGAAAAATCAAGACAATTCTCCTTGTTAAGCCATCCTCGGGCAGGAGTACCATTTTGATGTGCAAGTCTAAGTAGATATGAATTTGCGTCAAAATCCATGGGTGGATGTGTGGGAACGGCCATGCATTACCTATGGAGCGCCTCCCTGATGGAAGGTAAGGGAGCCTGCTTTGCCGGCCTTGCATTTCTGTTTTACACAAAGCCATGCAAATCGGGGTGTGCGTGGCTTTGTAAATCCCAAAATAGATTTTGCATCGAGGCTGAGCCAAGAAAGTGATGCAACCCCAATGCAAAATGTTAGTAAAACTTGGCCTAAATTTGAAGAATTAGCTAGAGTTCCAAAAATCCTATAGAATGAAAGTGTAGCATGAACCGTAAACTTAAAGAGTTGGTTTGTACATGGTCAGACATTAGCATAACTGTTGCAGGGATTCTGCTCAGGAACAGAACTATGATTGGGACCATAGAACATCAGTGGATAGGGACTGAGTCACCATAACACCTCAGTACCTTGAGCCCGAGTCCGACTAACTAGTGTCTCACTTTCTCTACTACTCATATCCAGTGAGACAAGTGAATTGACACCCCAGAACACAACACTTCCGACCCTCTCATGAATCGCGGTAACAGGACACTCCCTTTAGCCCACACACTCGTACTCGTACTCGTCCACGATAAGATATGACAGAGTCACAAAGGAAGTTTGGCATTTTTATTTAAACTATGGTGCTCTAGAATGCAGTATACGTGCCACAATCGGAAAACAACTGCCTAGCAAAAATACCATCAGCATTGTCAGTAAACCGTATATTATGAAAAGCCCTGTCATATTATAGGACCGAATAGCCTAACCCCGCTACCCTTTTATAGAAGCAAACTGATTATACAGCAAAGATCTCTGAGATTAGTAGCGGACCCCCTTGGTACTCGGACAGCCTAAAAATATTAAAAGTTGAATGCAAACGCTTGGAACGCGCTTGGAGAAGAGGCTACACCAATATTACTAAAGAGGCCTACAAAGAAAGTCTTGCTCGCTATAAAAGAATGCTTTTGGACACAAAAAGAAATACTTTGGTGAACAGATCAGTAAGGCCAAATCCTCCACAAAGGAACTTTTAAAACCATTTCTAAACTCACAACTCCCACCAGTGCTAAACCACGGAATGGCCCTGAAATCTGAGAAACCTTAGCATCTTTCTTCAGGGAAAAAGTGGATACCATTTTTTCATCTTTCAGGATTTCACAAAAGGAGGGCTCCAAGATGGAAGCATGGGGCCCGGCAAAGGACGTCAAGAGAATTCCGATTTTAGATAGCTTCGTCACAGTGGAGGCCCAGGTTGTCTTAAAGCTCCTGTTGGGAATCCAATCTGGCTCTCCTCTAGATCCCTGCCCAGCCTCAGTGGCTAAACTTGTTCCAAACACCATTGGGGCGGCCCTTGCCCCGGTTTTTAATATCATCTTTAAGTCAGGTCGATTTCCCAAGGTGTGGAAAAAAGCCTCAATTCTCCCTCTCCTGAAGAAAGCTAACTTGGACTCGAATGAGCCAAGTAATTCCAGACCCATCTCTCGTCTCCCCCTACCGGCCAAGTTGATTGAAAAGGAAATGAATTTCCAACTAAGTTCCTTTCTCAAAACTAATGGCCTGCTAGATCCAACACAATTCGGCTTTCGTGCTGATCACAGCACCGAGCTGGCTCTGATTAAATCAACTGAAGAAATCAGAGAGGAATTAGATCAGGGAGGAGCTGCAATTCTGATTATGTTGGATCTGTCCGCGGCCTTCGATACAGTCCACCACGAAGTGTTGTTGGACCGGTTAGCCGAAAGGGGGGTTTCCGGCAATGCCCATACCCTTTTAAAATCTTTTCTTACTGATAGAATCCAAACAGTGGACTTGGGAAAGGATCGATCGAAACCTTTCTCTCTGCCCTGTGGGGTCCCACAAGGATCGGCACTTAGCCCTACACTATTTAACGTGTATGTATCCCCGCTGGCAGTCCTTATTCGATCATTTGGGCTCCAGCTGACCTCCTATGCCGATGACACACAAATTGTGTTGTCAATCCAGAAGGGCAAAGAGGCTAAGACAGGGCGCGATTGCCACAACTGTATGCAGGCCATCGCAAGCTGGATGACAGCAAATTGTCTTAAGTTGAACGCGGGGAAAACTGAGGTGATCATCTTCGGTAATTCCTCGAACCTTTGGTCACCCGATTGGTGGCCTGTAATCTTGGGTCCACAACCAGTTCCCTCCGCCAAGGTGAAGAACTTGGGGTGATCATTGATGTCAAATTATCCTTCGGGGACCAGATCAGCCGAGTTGTTTCCTCCTGCTTTCATCTTCTGAGGATACTGAGGAAAATCAAGTTCCTATTGCCCGAAGACAGCCTCAGGACAGTAATCACTGCTCTTATTTTTTCTCGCCTGGATTATTGCAACGGCCTTTATCTTAACATCCAAAAAAGACATCTTAGCCGATTGCAGGTCGTGCAGAATGCAGCAGCCAGGCTTCTTTTGGGGATCCCAAGGTTTGTCTCGGTTAAGAAGGAACTTAGGAAGCTTCACTGGCTTCCGGTGAAACAACGGGTGGATTTTAAGGCCCTTTGCACGGTCTTTAAAGCCCTCACAGGTTCTGGCCCAGCCTATATGAGACAACATCTTCAATGGTACGTTCCCGGCAGAGCATTGCGCTCTGCCGAGGCAAAACTTATAAAAATTCCACGGGCAAAGACAGCCAGTTGGGGGAGTAGGAGTTTTTTCTGCGGTGCTGCAAAAGCATGGAACAGCCTTCCCCTCCACCTCAGAAGTGCCACTGAGCTCCTTTCCTTTAGAAGGGGGCTGAAAACCTGGCTTTTCCCCTGAATCCATCCCTCATCCAGCAACCAAGTTGGCAACTCTTAGCGCCAGGACACCTTAGGGTAGCAGTGCGCTTTACAAGCCTTATTAACATTAACATCTTAGCATACACAGATGGACGTTCTACATCTCAGTTGTAGCCTGCAGCAGTCGGGTGGGGAGGGATTTCGACAGACGACGACGAGGGAAAATGAATTATTTATTTAATTTTCCCTCTTGGTCCTCTGTCGAATCCCCCCCTAACCCGGCCACACCGCCCCAACTCTCTTACGTGCACGGGCCGCTGCTGGATGTAGCCATGATCTTCTCTCAGGAAATATCTTTCTCTCTCTCTCTGTGTTACATTACTGCGCATGCCAATATGACAAGGCATACATGCTCGTAAACACCAGCTGCATTCCTGTGTCGTGTCTAGGTGCGAGTGCCTGACCAGTACAAAATAACAAGGGACACTGTTGTTTGACCTTGTCAGCTGTGTTCAGACTAAATCCCAGGAAAGAACAGAACGAGAAAAGAACTGCAGGTTCTGTGTGAAAATACAATGTGGCACTAAAGCAAACGTGCTTATATAGTAACATGTGCAAAGCAAATGCGGGCTGTGTCATGCAGTTAGGCTAACATAGGGAAAACTACAATGGGCCATGTTCAGAACACATGACATGACTACATTAAAAATATGTGATTATTTTGCTAACATTGTATGAATGTTTATAGTTATCTGGTTCCAGAATGAGCGCCGCAGTTCACACTGCTTGAGCACTTGCACGTTTTGGAGCAGTGCGTGCACTTGCACGCTTTGGAGCAATGCGCGCACTTGCACGCTTTGGAGCAGTGCGTGCACTTGCACGCTTTGGAGCAGTGCGCGCACTTGCACGCTTTGGAGCAGTGCGCGCACTTGCACGCTTTGGAGCAGTGGGCGCACTTTCATGCTTTGGAGCAGGGCGCGCACTTGCACACTTTGGAGCAGTGCTGCACACACATAGGGCAGAAGTGAGCAGGCGAGTTGTGTGAACCTTCCTCAGCTGTGCACGTCCTGGTAGGAGAAGCTGGATGAGGGGACGGCCATGGGTTGTTTCCTCAAAGAGCTTCGTGGATACAGGATGTCTCTCTACAGGGACACCACACAACGCCTCATAATCTGGCATCACGAGAAGAGAGGCAGACGCAGAAGGCTCTCCTTACTGCCACGAAGGAACACTCCACTGAGAGCTGCCACATCAGAGCCCAGATCAGAGGCACGATGTGTCCTTTGTAGTCTCATGGCTTTTCTTGTAAGCAGCGAGGCCCAGCTAGTGGTGGGCGAGCCAAAAAATGAACAGAGAGGGCCGAGCCAAGGGTCTGGCTCGGCTCTAAGAGCCCATGCAGGAGCCAAGCCCTGAAAACGTTTGCCTAGTAAATCAAACAAAAATGCTGTGCAAAACTATGATAAAGTCGCTTCATTTTTTTTTTTAAAGTATTTCTGTAAAATGTGGGAGCGTTTCACCTGGGTACATCAGCCTGTGTCACACTACATTGAGGGGTAGTTATTAAAAGCAAAGTTTTAAACCATGAACTTAAAAACATTTTCCTGTTTTAAATTGTAGATAAATGCTTTGTCTTTAATTCTAGGTGCAGGATGTTACACCGTGGGTGGCAGGCAGAAGCCACATAAAATCTCGGCTCGTTTTGGGCTCGGGGTTCCAAGAGGACCTCAAGCCAAGCCAGAGCAAAGCATCTGGCTCGAGTGCGGCTCGAGCTTTCAGTGACTCGCCCACCTTTAGGCCCAGCCTTAGTCAGAAAATTTTTCCTTGTATTGATCTTGTCTGCAAATTAATTACAGAACCGAGGTGCCTTTGGATGCGTGCGGCATGAGGAAGGAACACCCCGCCCCCCCCCTCCCTTCTGATCCCTACTCCTGGAAGTGACGTTAGACTGGCCCTTCCTGCTCCCCCATCTGATGCCCTGCTAGTGGAATTGACGTCACACTGCCCCCCTGCTACTCCTTCTGATGCACTGCTTCTGGAAGTGACGTTAGACTGGCCCCCCCACTGCTTCTGGAAGTGACGTTAGACTGGCCCCCTGCTCCCCTTCTGATGCACTGCTTCTGGAAGTGACGGTAGACTGGCCCCCCTGCTCCCCCTTCTGATGCACTGCTTCTGGAAGTGACGTTAGACTGGCCCCCCTGCTCCCCCTTCTGATGCACTGCTTCTGGAAGTGACATTCAATCAATCAATCAGGGGTTTATATAGCGCGGCTACTCATCCATGAGGGTCTCAAGGAGCTGAGGGGGTGGGGGGGCTGCTGATCCGTCTGGGTGCAGGGGTTCAGTCGAACAGCTAGGTCTTGAGATCCTTCCTGAATTGGGTTAGCGATGGAGATTGCTTGAGCTGGAGGGGCAGGGTGTTCCAGGTCTTGGCGGCAGGGCCGGCTTTAGTGCTGGTAGTGCCCTGTGCGACAATGTCTACTGGCGCCCCCCAATGATCACCTCTGCCATGGATTTCCCTCACTAGCACCCTTTAACAGTGCCCCTCAAGTCACCAAAACCACTGTCTCTCAGATTCATTTAGTTTTATAGCGCCACTCATACCAGTGCAAGGTGTCAGAGCACTTTACACCACACACACATTTCACAGAGACAATCATATGTGTTTAAATCAGTGTATAGGAAATGTAACATCAGTACTACAAGGTGTAGTGTTGTAGTGACATGTCATCGATACTGGTAGGCAATATAGTTTAAGTTGTTATTCAGGAAAAGCACAAATTCAGAATTTAAAATGTAACATCATTGTTAGGGGTTCTCTTTCATAAAAGAATTGTTTTCTACCCAAATGAAACCTTTTGGTAAGATTAAGATAATAAAAGAATAAAAGACCGGGCAAAAAAACATAAAGCTCTAACATATGCCTTGCAGTTTGCAGCAGCTCTAGGATGACAGTTAATAGCTCAATGTTCTATATTAGGATTTTGACTTATAAAGGACAAGTAACAAAAGGAGATCTCTTACAGAAGCAGTAACCCACTGACCTATTTACATTATATGCACTTCCTTATCTGCATGGTACACGTTCTTAGCAGCAGGCATTTTAACCCACTGCGCTACCTTAGGATGAGTCAAAACTTCCACAAGACAAACCTCCGGTCCCTTTCCAGGAAGACGATTAATCACCGGACTTCTCTTGACATTTTAATTGATGTCTGAAAGTTGCTGGAGGCCAGGAACAAGGCAGCAGGTGCTTTTAAAATGATAATACACATTTGCAAAAATGACGCCTCCACCCCCAAATGACGCACCGATCGCACCGCTCTAGAGCCGGCCCCGATTGGCGGCGAGGTGGGAGAAGGATCTTCCTCTGGTTTTGGGTCTTGTGGATCCGTGGGACGGTGGCCAAAATCAGTTGGGTGGAGCAAGGTGTCTGGCAGGTACGTGGAATGAGAGGCGGTGGTTCAGATGTGCTGGTTCTGCGTCGTTGAGGGCTTTATAGGCATGTATGAGGAGCTTGAAGGTGATTCTTTTGTTGACTGGAAGCAAGTGGAGTTCTCGAAGGTGTTCAGTGATGTGGCTGCATCGGGGGATGTTGAGGACCAGTTTGGCTGCGACGTTTTGAACGTTCTGTAGTTTCCTGAGGAGTTTCTGGGTGACGCCGATGTAGAGTGCATTGCTGTAGTCGAGTCTGCTGGTGATGAGTGCGTGGGTGATCCATCTGAATGTCTTTCGAAGCAGGCGGCGCACGTGGAAGCCAGTTGAGGAAACAGCGTCGATCTGGCGGTACATCGCGAGCGAGGAGTCCAGTATGATGCCGAGGTTATGTGCGATGTCCGTGGGGGTGGGGCGGTGGGGTTCCCAGTGTGACTGGCCATCAGGAGTCATCCCCCGCTGAGGGGGTGGCTCCCAGGATGAGTAGACTGGCCCCGCCTGCTTCCCCTTCTGATGACCTGCTAGTGGAAGTGACTTTAGACTATGACATCAGTCCAGCACCCTGGTGTCATGGTGTGTCATCCTCCTGGAAGTTGTAAGTTAGGCTCAGAGGTCATTCTTGGACTCTTACATCAGGCTATCACCTCACTTCAGGGAGAAGACGTCATGATTCCTTGGATGGGTCATCAGACTGTGACATGGCCTTAAGCCCAAGATGTGACAGTGCTGTTAATCAGAACCCAGGATCGGTACTATGCAACGGACATGGCATTCAGCGCTGGGTGGCCCGAGGGGTAGTGGCCATGCGCTTTATAAATGACTAGTATAGTATAGTGTAGGATGTCACATTTATTTTCAAAGACAGATCACCACATTTCACGGCATGCAGTCATTTGTTCATGTTTTCTCTGCAATATCATTGTCCCCTGGATAATAAATCATGAACTCTTTGTCCTTGGTTGCTGTGTTACACAATAATGCTGCAAACATAGGAAAATGTCCTTGGATATGACTGTAGGTGAACCAACCCCCAGTGTGGTAACAGCAAGTGCAGCAGCTGCTCTACTCTGGAAATGTTATTAACCCACAATTTATTATTTACTGGATCTAAATGTTGCACAATTTAATAAGTAATGTTAAGCATACTCTTGGTTTGGTATAAATTAAAACTACAGGCCATCACAAAAAAAGACAAATATCACATTGCCGAATCGGCATCTTTGATTATAAATTTGCCTACACAAAAGTAGGCCTGGGCGGTGAACTTTGCTCCATGCGCTTCGCTGAGCTCGTGGAGTGCAGAAAAATGCTCTGCGTAGTGCAGCGGAGTTTTTTCCCCTCTCGGGTAGAATTTCTACCCGAGCAGCAGGAAGATCAGCGTGAACGGCAGTTTGCACTGCACTCCGCACTTGCGGAGCTCCGCTGAGTTTTTTTGTCACTTCGCGAAGTTTCGCGTAGCGAAACTCCGTAAACTATGCCCAGGTCTGCACAAAAGCATCAATGCCAGCTTCACTTCATAAAAAACTGAATTCAGGAACAAGTCTTGTAGACCGTGTGCAGGCTTATCCTTATTGTCCAGATGAGCCTTCCTCTCATTCTATTCAGGTATACGTGTGTTTCTTCTGTCTTGTAAACTTTGTGCTGCCATCTTTACTCCACATTCTCAAACCAGGGAATGCAGTTCCTCTTTAATCAAATTTCTCATAATCGGCCCCTTACTCTGAAACTTTAGAAAAGTTACTTTAAAATGTCGTGCTATTCACTACCCTGGATATGTCCTCAAGAACACAAGACACCAGGAAAAAATGGGTTTCAGATTGGAATTATTCCCGCCCTTGTGTTTTTTTCATTTGTAGAATTTATTATGCATTAGGAAAATGTTGCAAATCGGCATTTCAATAGGTTTTCACACTTATATTACAACTAAGGGCCTAAAAACAATGCCGGTTGGAAAGACTCCGACCACTGGTCGAAGGCTTTCCGACTGACATTGTAGGATTAAACTGACTTAGAATGACAGCGGTCAGAGTTTCAACTGGCTGGGAAATCTGACCCTGTTCCGATGGGTTCAAGGAGCGCGTCTGCCAGTCGGAAAGGCCTCATAATCCCTAAAGGATGGCGTTTCCGACGTCGGGATTATGATGGCACTTTCCGACAGCAGTTCCATGTTGGCCTTTCTGACATATGCTGTCGGAAAGTGTTTTTGGGGGCCCTTAGCAGGGCCCCCTTCCCCCTGGCCCTCCGCATGTGGCACTGGTGGGAACCTATGGTGCCCCCCTTCACATCCCTGCACCGTGTGGCAGGCACCGAGAGGTGCCTGCCACACGGTGGAGGGATGTTTAAAAACTTCAATTTTTCAATAGGAGTTTGTGGTGGAGGCTGTTTCGGCCTGCTGCACAAGCTCCCATTGGAAAATGGAAGTTTGAGACCACACCATGTGCGGTCGCATCCTAATTGCAGTGTCGGTCGGAGGCAACTCCGACCGCCATTGTAATCACGGCCTAAGGCTAGGGGAAGGAGGCCTAAGTGTAAATGAGTCAATATTGCCATAAAGATGGAACTCACAGCATGAAACTGTCGTGCTCTTCAAACCAAACAGTAAAAAGCAAACAAACTGCTAAAAATACAAACTTGAAAATGAAAGTAACACAAATGCACTATTATGAACCAGTGGGAATACATGAAATAAGGCATAAGGAAGTGATTTAAAGTTTGGTACACATGGAAGAACCACCAAAATGTGATAATTTTTGGAGGTTCGTATGCATCCGGCAAACTGTCAATGGAACCCTAATTCCTTATCGTGATTTCCATGAGAGGGGACCTGGGTCTGAGTTTCATGATAAAGTTTCCGGACACAGTCCTCCCACCAGCTCATCATGCGCCGACCCTTCTCATGTTTGGATCTCACCAGAGGGGACTGAAGCTCATGAAGAAGACTCCAGGCACAGTATTTCTATCAGCTCATCATGTGATGACCCTTCTCATGGTTAGATCTCACCACAGGGGCCTGAAGCTCATGATGAAGACTCCAGACACAGTCCTCCCACCAGCTCATCATGCGCCGACCCTTCTCATGTTTGGATCTCACCACAGGGGACTGAAGCTCATGAAGAAGACTCCAGGCACAGTATTTCTATCAGCTCATCAGGCGCCGACCCTTCTCGTGGTTGAATCTCACCACAGGGGACTGAAGCTCATGAAGAAGACTCCAGGCACAGTATTTCTGTCAGCTCATCAGGCGCCGACCCTTCTCGTGGTTAGATCTCACCACAGGGGACTGAAGCTCATGATGAAGTCTCCAGACACAGTCCTCCTATCAGCTCAACATGCGCCAACCCTTCTTGTGGTTGGATCTCACCACAGAGGACTGAAGCTTGAAGGAAGTGGCCCGATTAGGGTCACCCGGGTCACTCACGACCACCTCTCAGCCTTCCATGCCAAATGAAGAGTCGGTCAGACAGTAGAGAATACAAACCAATATCTGTTTATTCGAATACACTCAGAGTGGAGCCCAGTCTGCCCAGTCGCTTAGGAGTGCTGCAGAGGGAATGACATCAGCAAGCATAAAGATACATTATGTACATTTCAGAACCAATGAAGGTACGCCCACAATGGAATTTTCCAAACAGATGCAACTAAACAGTGACATACAAAAAGTACATTTCGATTCTGAGGCTGGGCACACACTATCTACTATCCAAGGTCATTCTGCCCGTGCCCGCCACTAGACAAGGGGGAGAAGACCTCTATCTAAAGGGAAAGGTATGCGCTAATAAGAACAGTGTATTCATTAGTGAAGCAAAACCTAACCTTGGAGAAACAGAATCTAACAGAGGCCTTTTCTCGGAAATAGCAGAGTATAAGTTCCGGTTTTAACACAAAATGGCGCCGGTATAGAAAATGGCGCTGCGAATGCTAACATACATAGAACAATGCACAAACATGAACTTTTCCATTCTAACAAGCTCATGAAGAAGACTCAAGGCACAGTATTTCTATCAGCTCATCATGCGCCGACCCTTCTTGTGGTTGGATCTCACCACAGGGGACTGAAGCTCATGATGAAGTTTCCGGACACACTCCTCCCACCAGCTCATCATGCCCTGACCCTTCTCATGGTTGGATCTCACCACAGGGGACTGAAGCTCATGATGAAGTCTCCAGACACAGTCCTCACAGCAGCTCGTCATGCACCGACCCTTCTCGTGGTTGGATCTCACCACAGGGGACTGAAGCTCATGATGGAGACTCCGGACACAGTCCTTGCATCAGCTCATCATGCGCAGACCCTTCTCATGGTTGGATCTCACCACAGGGGACTGAAGCTCATGAAGAAGGCTCCAGACCCGGCCCTCGCATCAGCTCATCATGCGCAGACCCTTCTTGTGGTTGGAGTTCACCACAGGGGACTGAAGCTCATGATTGAGTCTCCGGACACAGTCCTCGCATCAGCTCATCAGGCGCCGGCCCTTCTCCTGGTTGGATCTCACCACAGGGGACTGAAGCTTATGATGAAGGCTCCAGACACAGTCCTTGCATCAGCTCATCATGTGCTGACCCTTCTCCTGGTTGGATCTCTCCACAGGGGACTGAAGCTCATGATGAAGGCTCCAGACACAGTCCTCACAGCAGCTCGTCATGCACCGACCCTTCTCGTGGTTGGATCTCACCACAGGGGACTGAAGCTCATGATGAAGTCTCCAGACACAGTCCTCACAGCAGCTCGTCATGCACCGACCCTTCTCATGGTTGGATCTCACCACAGGGGACTGAAGCTCATGAAGAAGGCTCCAGACCCGGCCCTCGCATCAGCTCATCATGCGCTGACCCTTCTTGTGGTTGGAGTTCACCACAGGGGACTGAAGCTCATGATTGAGTCTCCGGACACAGTCCTCGCATCAGCTCATCAGGCGCCGACCCTTCTCCTGGTTGGATCTCACCACAGGGGACTGAAGCTTATGATGAAGGCTCCAGACACAGTCCTTGCATCAGCTCATCATGTGCTGACCCTTCTCCTGGTTGGATCTCTCCACAGGGGACTGAAGCTCATGATGAAGGCTCCAGACACAGTCCTCCAATCAGCTCATCACCCTCCAACCCTTCACATGGTTGGATCTCACCACAGGGGACGGAAGCTCATGAAGAAGGCTCCAGACACCGTCCTCACATCAGGTCATCATGTGTCGAATCTTCTTGTGGTTGAATCTCACCCAGGTGCGGTTCCTACGTTATGGCGGAGGAGCGTCGTCCCACTGCCGGACCCAGCAGACACATGTAAAATAAAATTGTAATAAACCAGTTAATAAAACTGCTTTATTATCATTTTATTTTACTCCGGAGCCGCAGCCGAGATTTGAGGGCGGAGCCAACAGCAGCAGGAGGAGTTGTGGACTCTAGGCACTGCCAACACACATGCCGGTTTGGCCGGCCATTTTAGGATTGCCAAACCGACATGTGCACTTGGATATCTCCAGGCTGTTGCTTGGAGATATCAGCAGGGCGCAGGAGCACAGGCTCCCAGTCCCTGCTGGAGCATGAAACCAGCCCGTTGGGCCCAATCCCTATGCTTCTCTCATGCTGGGCAATACCAGCATGAGAGTAGTGTCTGGATTGGTGTAGGGGACTCTGGGAGCCTGTGTGAACATCGTCGGAGGAGAAGAGGCAGCGGACGTCAGGCTGCAGGTAAGTTTTGTTTTATGTCTTTTTCCCCACGCTGCCCCACCAATTTTCCCTGCTAGCGCCCTCCACTGACCTTACCATAAGGGACTTGATCTCACAATGACGACTCCAGACACAGTCCTTCCACCAGCTCATCACGTGCCGACCATTCTAGCTGTTGGATCTCACCACGGGTGACTTGAGCTCATGATTATGGCTCCAGAGAGAACCCTCCCATCAGCTCATCATGTGCTCACCCTTCTCGTGGTTGGATCTCACCGGGGGCGCGAGTCGCCCCTCATAGATGTCTATCCAGAGTGCTTGCTCCTGGCACACCTTCCTCAAATGCGTGCCAGTTAAACATTGGAATAAAACCTTTTTTTTTTTTTTTTACATTTTGGCACCTTTAAATACCAGAAAGCAGCTAAAGAAAGCTCTCCGCATTGTCCCTGATACATCACGCGAGTATGTCAGACGACATCCAAAAACGATGAATCAGTGGTTTGTTACACTATCTTCAAAAACTGAGTAGTTAGGCAATTGACATGCCTTAGATCTAGAATCAATGTTTTTAAACGATTTTCTTTGTGCAGAGTTGATCAATTTCATTGGACCTCCGAATATTATCTGTAAAAATCTTTGAATTCAAGCTATCAAGAATATTTCCGTCTCTTAAATGGAATTTTAATCTTTTAGCAGTCCCCACCCTGGGGACCTCCACAAGACAGAAGTGAGGTCTTTGTGCGTCTCCATGGGGGCACCCTGAGGGGAGAAGGAGGGTTTGAAGTGCTCCAGGGAGAGGTGGTCCAGAGACTTCACAAGTAGAATAAAAAGTTGTGAAGAAATGAGTTATAGGAAATACTAAATTGAAAATCCAGAGCAGACACACATTAATGTAGGAAATGTTCGTTTACTACTTGAAAATATCTCTCGGCTACAAGCATTTTTAGCAGATACTGCCTCCTTCTATGAATGACTTTTGACCCCTAGGCATCATCTGCAAGGACATGATAGTTAAAGTTTCGGATTATTTCAAATATACAGGTCATATTTCCGGACAGTTCTCTGCCTATAGAGGCTACTTAACATTTGGAAATGCCACCAGTGAATGTCACAAATAAATGTATTCTACCCACCAGAGAGGAAGAAAGAGACAGAGAGGGAAAAAGTGATATATGGGGGGGGGGAGATAAAGAGAGAGAGAGATCGAGAGAGAGAGAGAGAGAGAGTGAGAGAGAGAGAGAGATAGAGAGTGAGAGAGAGAGAGAGAGAGAGAATATGTGTGAGAGAGAGAGAGGGAAGAAAGAGACAGAAAGGGAAAAAGTGATTTATAGGGAGAGAGAAAAAGAGAGAGAGAGAATATGTGTGAGAGAGAGAGAGAGAATATGTGTGTGAGAGAGAGAGGGAAGAAAAGGAAGAAGGGGGAGAGAGAGGCAAAGAAAGAGAAGCAGAGAACATGAGAAAGGGAGAGAGATAAAGTGAGATCGATATCGCCCGGTGAGTTCTATGTGATGACATCATCGGCACACCGGGAGGAAACCTCAAAAAACAGCAGACAAAAGTCACAAAATTCCTGTCAAAAAATGACAGAAGGGTAGCTTTTCTCCAGATCAGCACTGGCGGGGGCGAAAAGAAAAGAAGTGACGTCAGTGCGCCGGGGTGGCGACTATGTAGTGGCGACTATGTAGGTATTGTGATGTCACTCTGGCACGGACGCCGCTGGTGACGGATGCTGAGCCAATTGACACCACGCAGGGGTACTGCTCGAAAAATCTTCTGGATTCAGTCTGACGGTGGGAAATTCAAATATAAGGAATCTGCAGATAGATTTAGTCTCTACCAGATAAGACATTACGGAAGGTAAGTAACTTGTTCTTCAATAGGAGAAGAGAGAGAGAGACAGTGAAAGAGAAAGAGAAAGAAAGAGAGTGCGAGAGAGAGAGAGAAAGAGAGAGAGAGAGGCAAATGGCAGAGAGCAAGAAAGAGGTGGAAAGAGAGAGAGAGAGAGAAACTAGGAAATAAGGAAAGAGAGATGGAAAAAGAGAGTGAGAGAGAGAAAGACAGAGAGAGAAAGAGGAGGAGCAAAAGCGACAGGGAGAGAGGGGAGGCACACAGACATAGAGAGAGGTGGGGAGAGAGAGAGAGAGAGAGAGAGACACACAAACACACACAGAGCAAGAGAGACAGGGATAAAGTGGGAAAAGGGGGAGAGAGCGCAAGAGAGAGGGAGTGAGAAACAGAGAGAGAGAGAGAGGGAAGAAAATGAGAAAAGGGAGAGAGAAGCAAAGAAAGAGAAGCAGAGAAAATGAGAACGTGAGAGCTAAAGCGAGAGAAACAGAGAAATTGAGACAGAGATAAAGAGGGTTTCAGAGAGGAGAAGAGAGTGAGAGAGAGAGACCATTAAAGGGAGCACAAGACAGAGGGAGAGCAAAAGACAGGGATTCAGAGAAAGAGAGGGATAGTATGTGAGAGGAAGGCAGGGAGACAGAGAAAAAGGGAGAGCAAGCTGAGTGAGAGACAACAGAGACGTAGAGGGAGAGATGGAGAGAAAGAGAGAGAAACAGTGAAAGAGAAAGAAAGAGGTTGCGAGGGAGAGGGGTGTAAAATACAGGGAGAAAGATTGAGAGGAAAAGCAAAACAGTGAGAGAAAGAGAGAATGGGAGCTAGAGAAAGAGGAAAAGCAAAACCAAGAAGGAGAGAGAGAGAGAAAGAGAGAGAGAGAGAGGGAAACACAGAGAGAGAAAGAGAGAGGGACAGAGACGTAGAGAGAGAGATCAAAAGAGAGATAGAGAGTGAGAGAGAGAGAAGGAGAGAGAGACACGCACAGAGCGAGAGAGGGAGCGAGTGAGAGAGAGAGAAATAGAGAGAGAGAAAGAGAGAGCAAGAGAATGAGCGAGAGACAGAATGAGAGAGAAAGAGACAGAGAGGTAGAGAGTGAGCGAGAGAGAGAGAGAAAGATGGAGAGGGAGAAAAAGAGAGCAAGAGAAAGCGAGAGAGAAGAAGAGAGTGGGCATATTTATAAGAATGGTGGTGTAGGGCAGTGCCCGGCACCACTGTATTGGGGCAGGAATGTACCGTATATATCTAATACTGTGCATTTCTGTCCTTTCCCCATCGCTGGCGCTGTTTTGACAGTCTAGCACCAACGCAGGCACCCTTGAACCATGGTGTATGGGTGCCTGTGTTGTCAGCAGGATTGCTTTTGTGCAGGGAGGGAACCTTCCTCCACAAAAACAATCTTGAGAGGTGTTTTCCTCTTTCCATGTGTGCTGCGAAATACAGCACCACATGGAAAGAGGAAAAAAGTAGGAGAAATAAAGTTATTTCTCCTCGTTGCGCCTCCCTTGGGGAGGCGGAATGTTTTGGCGCATCCCCAGGTTTACATGGTTTTGTAAATCTAGGGAGGTGTCCAAATCCATGGGTGTTGTGTGAGAACACCCACCACAACAGCCTTGGAATGCATCCCTAATGGCGACGCAGCGATTTCTGCTGTCACGTCTTACTCCTGTGAAGCCATTCAAACCACACAAAGTGGCTTTGCGTGACCTGATAATATGATTTTGTGATTTGCGCCACTGGAGCATGGAAAGAGTCGAGCTTCGGTGGCGCAAGGGGTCATAAAAAATGCCCCTTGATTTGGCGGCTTGCACCGACGTTACGTTACAAAAAGTGACGCAATGGCGGCGCAAGAGGCTCTTAAACATGCCCCAGGTTCCCAGTATTACAGCCACTTATTCAGCCACTGGACATCATCCGTCCTCTCTCCAGTGCTTCCCAAAAGAACCACCGTTTGTACTTTGTTATCTGTCAAGAGTACAATTATTCCTCTGTGGTCAACAGATCTGACCTGCGCCTCACGCTAATCACGTTAGTTTAACCCAACGCCACATAAGCAATCTTTCTAGACTCTGGTCACAGAGACCCAAACCTTTGACCCCGAGGGCGAGGGAGCCTGGCCCACAGAATGACCAGTGAATCCTAGAAAGCATTCCAGCAAGCTGTATGGATTATGGATTAGAAACGCATCTGCATTGCTTTCCATAATGCATACTTCGGCATAAGGAAGGCAGAGTACTCCGTGTATATGTTAATATCAATGGCTCTCACTGAATTAACTAGCAGAATGATGTCAGCAGAGGCCAGCACCTCGAGGGAGACAAATGCACACATCTGCAAAGCAATGAGGTCAGAGGGCCCATGAAACTTACTCCAGGGTCACACTGCACGTCTACTTCAAACGCAGGCCCTCTCTGCACTTCTGCCTTCTCTGTCCGGTTCTGGGTTTAAACTTTCAAGGAAACGCACACATTTCGGACATGATTGCGCCCATGTGTAACTTGCTTGTCAGCTGTCCCTCGGTGTCAGGTCACAAAAAGGACTCTTTTAAAGACTGCATACGACAGCATTTACAATGGGGCGGGAACATCGTGCTGCCGTTACAACGCAGGCGTTACAACTAATGCGTCTTTACCACGCATTCCTTTACCCCACACATATCGTTGCAACGATATGCCTTAGAGAAAGTGGCATTGGATTTTGAAGTCCAACACTTTCCCTACTGTTGTGCAGACTGGAGTTGGAATGGTAGATTATATTGCTCCAAAGTCCAGCGCTTTCACTAAGGCATGTTGCTGTAACGATATGCATGGTAAAGGAATGTGTGGTAAAGACACATTCGTTGTAAAGACTGTGGAGTAACAGCATATGTGGTAAAGGCATGCATTGTTCTGACATACAACCTACCCAGGAGCGCTGGCCGTGCTCTGAAATGGGTCTCCAGCTCCCCTCCGCCCAGACAAAGGTCGAGCCGCAGCCAGATCTCTGACCTGAGCCGGCCGCAGTCCCTACTTCATTGACCTCTGAAGTACAGTCTGAAATAGACGATGTAGCGCCTTGAAAAATCCTGACAATTTGAGAATAGAATGTTCTTTATTAAACAGGGATAAACAGCAATACAAGTATTCGAACGTTGTTTTCACGTTTCCTTGGAATTTGACACAATTGTATATGGGATCTTGGCTCGACCTCCCCACTTTTCTTCATTGCTCATCAGTGTGTTTCCATTTAGTAACCTGGAGGAAAGGAGCACTGGCTTTACAATTTGCCTTCTTTTCGCAACATTAGGAAATGTGCTACAGTTGCAACACTTTGTGATGGTCTCATACCGTGCGAGCGGTTCGATTTTCTGCTTTTCAGGTGTCCCTCTCAGGCTGCTCTCCAGACACAGCCTTTGTGTAAAGCGATGCTATTCACAACAGGTAGCACTAGGGCTGGCTCCAGGCAGGAGCGCAACAACATGAGCATAAGGCAGTGCCAGATCTCTGCCCCTGGCTGTCACTAACCTTTCTAAAGCGGCACGTAGGGACAGACAAAGGACAGGTGTGGCCTCCAAGCTTCCTCACCTAGAACAACAGAAGCCACCCTTCACCCCTACCATCTACCAAACAGCAGAGCTAAGGCGGAACTGATCAACACCCCTTGATAACAAGGTTCATGGAATTACTGAAAGCATCCCTATCCGCATCCTCCTCACTTCATTGTCTGGGTCTTCATCCTCCAGCCACAGGAGCGCTGGCAATACACTTGCACTGTCTAGGAAAGCTATCCTCACCTGGACTCAAGGTTTATAATGCAGGATACCGCTGAGAGCGCTACATACACTCTGCGAGAAACCGATGTGCTGAAGTGAATTTGTGCTTGCATTTCTTGCTCCGGTGCCTCTGGGCTTCATTTCGGAGCCTCTTAGAAAGGACAGATCTGTGATGGGTCAGTTTGAATTCCTCCTCGTCCGCCTTCCCTGACCCAGTCCTTACAAGTGAGATCTATCTCCAAACTGCAGAACACATTCCCCAGCCAACAAAAAAAATATCCCCTAAGATGGCCGCCATTACCCAATCAGCCCATAACGGGGAACTCGTAACACCACTTCCTGTTGAAATACCCAGCATAATACAAGCGCAACACAAAGCAAAATATAATCAATTCCACCTCCAGGAGGGAGGACGGGAACCAGGACTGTGTCAGGGAAGACAAGGACTCGGAGGAATCAAGATCGCAGGGGAAAGTAACCGGTGCGTTCTCCCACAGAAGGCCATTCTTGAGGACCTGCCTCTTGTTCTGTTGTGAGAGGCAGAGGTGGGCCCTTCGTCAGTGACCCGCATTGGCAGAGGCCCGCTCCTGTAACTGCGAATTTCTCCTGGTTCTGAAAGAGCCGGGCTGCAGGATTCGCTGACGAGCTTCTTACTTTCAAACGGGCAAAGCCCAGAGCTCTTGACAGCAGCTCCTGGAAAGCAGCCAGCTATGGGCTGTAAAAGGCTGAGTTGTCAGCTGCCTGGTGGCATTCACTGGACACAGACCACAAACCTCGCCTTCATAAGACAGTGAGGTGTCCTCCGAAGGCCGGAAGTGATTAACCATGAAAAATTGATGAGGCCGTATTAGAGGAACATATGCATGGGTACACATTGTGCCGGTGAACTGGTTCATTGGGCATGCCAGGCTCAGACTGGGGCTGTGACACTGATTATAACAACATCTGTGCGGTCTCCCACTCGCCCATTATCACTTGTGGTATGTTGTGACACAGCTCAGTCGCATCTGCAAAACGGTCCCACCACCTATGACGGGGCTTCTGGAGGCACCATGACTGTGAGTGCAATTCTTGGCATCAGGGCCCTATTCAAAGGCTGTGGGCAGACCTCACCACCCATGAGGGGGGCTTTGGTGGCACCCAGGTGTGTGGGTGCAAGCTGTGGGCAGACCTCACCATCCATAAGGGGGCCTCTGGTGGCTCCCAGGTATGTGGGTATAAGATGTGGGCACCACAGATGAGAGGGGCTTTGGTGGCACCCAGGTGTGTGGGTGTAAGCTGTGGGCAGACAGCACCACCCATGAGAGAGGCTTTGATGGCACCCAGGTGTGTGGATGTAAGCTGTGGGCAGACCTCACCACCCATGAGGGGGCTCTGGTGGCACCCAGGCGTGTGGGTGTAAGCTGGGGTAGACCTCACCACCCATGAGAGGGGCTTTGATGGCACCCAGGTGTGTGGGTGTAAGCTGTGGGTAGACCTCACCACCCATGAGGGGGCTTTCGTGGCACCCAGGTGTGTGGGTGTAAGCTGTGGGCAGACCTCACCACCCATGAGGGGGCTCTGGTGGCACCCAGGTGTGTGGGTGTAAGCTGTGGGCAGACCTCACCACCCATGAGGGGGCTCTGGTGGCACCCAGGTGTGTGGGTGTAAGCTGTGGGTAGACAGTAAGACCCATGAAGAGGGGCTCTGGTGGCACCCAGGTGTGTGGGTGCAAGCTGTGGGCAGGGCTCACAATCCATGAGGGGGGCTCTGGTGGCTCCCAGGTATGTGGGTATAAGCTGTGGGTAGACAGCAAGACCCATGAAGAGGGGCTCTGGTGGCACCCAAGTGTGTGGGTGCAAGCTGTGGGCACCACCCATGAGGGGGGCTATGATGGCACCCAGGTGTGTGGGAGCAGTTATCAACTTCAAGACCCTCTTCAAAGGCTCGGACACCCACAGTATACTCAAGCAGCGTTGTTTCATGTGTGCCCCGTGCCCCGGCTGCCCAAGAGCACAGATTCTTGCACCTCAAGAGCCCAGGATTACGTAGTCTCTGACCTGAATCTGATGAGAGACCTCATAGACTGCAGAGGGGGTATGATTCCAGATGTCTCTTGAGTGCTGCGGGCATTTACCATGTAGTGGCCAATGCATGGTGGTCAGTGGCTTTAACCAGAAGTGCTGCTCACCAGGGATAGGTGCAGCATTATCTATGCAGGCTTCATGTCCTCTGGTCCACTCCCCAAACTAGAGGAGCTGGTGCATCTTTTAGCATCCTTACTTACATCCCTGAGTACGTCCCTATGGGTCACATTGTCGTGTGATGAGCGACTGCCCATCACACGTCCTATTTATTGAGAACACTTTATATTCTCTTCAGAAGACTCAGAGGACACCGACCAGATGTCCTTCAAGCATTGACCTGCGACTCATGAATTCGCCTGTCTATTCAGCATTGACATCTGACTGCACTGACCTCTGACCCAAGCACTCACCTGCGGCTCAAACTCACCTGTCTACCCAGCATTGACCTCTGACCCCAGTACTCACCTGTGGCTCACGAACTCACCTGTCTATCCAGCATTGACCTCTGACTGCACTGACCTCTTACTCCAGCGCTCACCTGAGGCTCACGAACTCACCTGTCCATCCAGCATTGACCTCTGACTCCAAAATTCACCTGCGGCTCATGAACTCACCTGTCTATCCAGCATTGACCTCTGACTCCAGCACTCACCTGTGGCTCCAACTCACCTATCTACCCAGCATTGACCTGACTGCCCTGGTCTCTCACTCAAGCACTCACCTGTCTATCCAGCACTGACCTCTGACTGCACTGACCTCTGACTTCAGCCCTCACCTGTCTAACCAGCATTCACTTCTGACTCCAGCACTCACCTGCAACTCAAACTCACCTGTCTACCCAGCATTGACCTGACTGCCCTGACCTCTGACTCCAGCACTACCCAGTGGCTCACAAACTCACCTGTCTATCCAGCATTGACCTCTGAATCCAGCACTCACCTGCGGCTCAAACTCACCTGTCTATCCAGCATTGACCTCTGACCCCAGCACTCACCTGCGGCTCATAAACTCACCTGTCTATCCAGCATTGACCTGACTGCACTGACCTCTGACCCCAACACTCACCGGAGGCTCAAAAACTCACCTGCCTACCCAGCATTGACCTGACTGCCCTGATCTCTCACTCAAGCACTCACCTGTCTATCCAGCACTGACCTCTGACTCCAGCACTCACCGGAGGCTCACGAACTCACCTGCCTATCCAGCACTGACCACTGACTGCACTGACCTCTGACTCTAGCACTCCCCTGTGGCTCACAAACTCACCTGTCCATCCAGCATTGACCTGACTGCACTGACCTCTGACTCCAGCGCTCACCTGAGACTCACAAACTTACCTGTCTATCCAGCATTGGCCTCTGACTCCAAAACTCACCTGCGGCTCATGAACTCACCTGTCTACCCAGCATTCACCTCTGACTCCAGCACTCACCTGCGGCTCAAACTCACCTGTCTACCCAGCATTGACCTGACTGCCCTGATATCTCACTCAAGCACTCACATGTCTATCCAGCATTGACCTGACTGCACTGACCTCTGACTCCAGCGCTCACCTGAGACTCACAAACTCACCTGTCTATCCAGCTTTGACCTCTGACCCCAGCACTCACCTGCAGCTCATGAACTCACCTGTCTATCCAGCATTGACCTCTGAACCCAGCACTCACCTGCGGCTCATAAACTCACCTGTCTATCCAGCACTGACCTCTGACTGCACTGACCTCTGACTCCAGCCCTCACCTGTCTACCCACCATTCACCTCTGACTCCAGCACTCACCTGTGGCTCAAACTTACCTGTCTATCCAGCATTGACCTGACTGTACTGACCTCTGACCCCATCACTCACCTGCGACTCATGAACTCACCTGTCTATCCAGCATTGACCTCTGACTGCACTGACCTTTGACACCAGTACTCACCTGAGGCTCATGAACTCACCTGTCTACCCAGCATTCACCTCTGACTGCACTAACCTCTAACCTCAGCCCTCACCTGCGGCTCGTGATTACGAATCCTGACAGATGGACATAGAGCAGGGCAGGGGGGATTATGTACTGGGTAGGAGCAGGAAGAGGGAGGGGGAACACTTTTCATGGAATCTTCACTGTTGAGGAGGGGGGAGGGGTCACAGGCAGAAACTGGAAGTATTCTGGGAAGAGACACCTCCATGTTGGAGAGGGATCGCAGACAGAGACGTGAAGGATTCTGGGAAAAGACACATGCATGTTGAGGGGAATAGATCACAGGCAGAGACATGAAGGATTCTGGGAAGAGACACCTCCATGTTGGAGAGGGATTACATACAACAATGTCTCAAAAGGGGTTTTTTAAAGGTCAAATACATGAAGCACAATTCGTTGCTGAGAATTAAATCAAAAGGGGAGAAAACCAGGGAGACATTTTTTGTGTGAAATGAATTGTATTTCAGTGAATATACATGTTTGACATATTAAACTTCATATGTACAAGCACATGGAACGATAGCACTGCGTTACATTGAATGGCATGTAACCTATGAGATACTGTGCACAAGTGCTCGTGAAGGATTGTGACGGCGCAAGTGACACGTGAGGTAGTATGTACAGCGATAGTGACGGGCGCAACACGAAACAAGTGGGCCCGTTTATGTGCCTAGCCTCTGCTTAATGCTTCAAGTAACTCTACCAGCAGCTTCTTGGTTTTCGCGACTGGAGCGATGCCTTGTACCCAATTCTTGGACCCCAATTGACGTCCATCTGAGTTCGTCTGCAGGTCCTATTCTTATTCACTTTGGACCTTGCCCTATATCGCAATTCTGGATCTCGCCACTGCAATATAAGTAACTGTAACCTGGTCCTGATGATGGCCTAATACTTCTACAGGCCGAAACGCCGTCGACTTCCTCAGCGGAACTCCTGGAGCCCCCTTCAAGGATACCCCATTTGATTATTTCTGTATTCTATACCATTAACTGTTAGGGTATCCTAGATATGTAAATAATTTTAACCCCACTTGTTTTGTCTTGCGCCCGTCACTATCGCTGTACATACTACCTCACGTGTCACTTGCACCGTCACAATCCTTCACGAGCACTTGTGCATAGTATCTCATAGGTTACATGCCATTCAATGTAACGCAGTGCTATTGTTCCATGTGCTTGTACATATGAAGTTTAATATGTCAAACATGTATATTCACTGAAATACAATTCATTTCACGAAAAGAATGTCTCCCTGGTTTTCTCCCCTTTTGATTTAATTCCCAGCAATTAATTGTGCTTCATGTATTTGACCTTTAAATAACACCCTTTTGAGACATTGTTGTATGTTACAGATTATTGCCCTAGTCTCCTTGGGGTATATGGGCTACCTCCTGTAGTCTGATACTGGAGAGGGATTACAGTCAGAGATATGGAAGATTCTGGAAAGAACCACCTCCATGTTCGGCGGGGGGGGGGGGTCTCAGGCTCAGACATGAAGGATTCTGAGAAGAGACACCTCCATGTTGAGGGGATTGGATCACAGGCAGAGACATGAAGGATTCTCGGAAGAGACACCTCCATGTTGAGGGGATTGGATCTCAGACAGAGTCATGAAGGATTCTGGGAAGAGACACCTCCATGTTGAGGGAGGGATTTCAGGCAGAGACATGGAGGATTCTGGGAAGAGACACCTCCATGTTGGAGAGGGATCACAGGCAGAGACATGGAGGAATCTGGGAAGAAACACCTCCATGTTGGAGAGGGATCACAGGCAGAGACATGAGGGATTCTGGGAAGAAACACCTCCATGTTGGAGAGGAATCACAGGCAGAGACATGAAGGATTCTTGGAAGAGACACCTCCATGTTGGAGAGGGATCACAGGCAGAGACATGAATGATTCTGGGAAGAGACACCTCCATGTTGGAGAGGGATCACAGGCAGAGACATGAAGGATGCTGGAAAAAGACACCTCCATGTTGAGCGGGATGGATCATAGTCAGAGACATGAAGGATTCTGGGAAGCAATACCTTCATGTTGGCGGGGGGATCTCAGGCAGAGATATGAAGGATTCTGGGAAGAGACACCTCCATGTTGGAGAGGGATCTCAGGCAGAGATATGAAGGATTCTGGGAAGAGACACCTCCATGGTGAGGGAGGGATCTCAGGCAGAGACATGAAGGATTCTGGAAAGAGACACCTCTTGTTGGAGGAGGGATCACAGGCAGAGACATGGAGGATTATGGGAAGAGACACCTCCATGTTGGAGAGGGATCACAGGCAGAGACATGGAGGATTCTGGGAAGAGACACCTCATGTTGGGGGAGGGATCACAGGCAGAGACATGGAGGATTCTGGGAAGAGACACCTCATGTTGGGGGAGGGATCACAGGCAGAGACATGGAGGACTCTGGAAAAAGACACCTCCACGTTGGAGAGGGATCACAGGCAGAGACATGGAGGATTCTGGGAAGAGACACCTCCATATTGGAGAGGGATCACAGGCAGAGACATGAAGAATTCTGGGAAGAGACACCTCCATGTTGGAGAGGGATCACAGGCAGAGACATGGAGGATTCTGGGAAGAGACACCTCATGTTGGGGGAGGGATCACAGGCAGAGACATGGAGGATTCTGGGAAGAGACACCTCATGTTGGGGGAGGGATCACAGGCAGAGACATGGAGGACTCTGGAAAAAGACACCTCCACGTTGGAGAGGGATCACAGGCAGAGACATGGAGGATTCTGGGAAGAGACACCTCCATATTGGAGAGGGATCACAGGCAGAGATATGAAGAATTCTGGGAAGAGACACCTCCATGTTGGAGAGGGATCACAGGCAGAGACATGAAGGATGCTGGAAAAAGACACCTCCATGTTGAGCGGGATGGATCATAGTCAGAGACATGAAGGATTCTGGGAAGAGAAACCTCTATGTTGGAGGGGGATCTCAGGCAGAGATATGAAGGATTCTGGGAAGAGACACCTCCATGTTGGAGAGGGATCTCAGGCAGAGATATGAAGTATTCTGGGAAGAATCACCTCCATGTTGAGGGGATCTCAGACAGAGTCATGAAGTATTCTGGGAAGAGACACCTCCATGTTGAGGGAGGGATCTCAAATAGAGTCATGAAGGATTCTGGGAAGAGGCACCTCCATGCTGAGGGAGGGATCTCAGACAGAGTCAAAGGATTCTGGGAAGAGACACCTCCATGGGAGGGAGGGATCTCAGGCAGAGACATGAAGGATTTTGGAAAGAAACACCTCTTGTTGGAGGAGGGATCACAGGCAGAGACATGGAGGATTCTGGGAAGAGACACCTCCATGTTGGAGAGGGATCTCAGGCAGAGATATGAAGTATTCTGGGAAGAATCACCTCCATGTTGAGGAGATCTCAGACAGAGTCATGAAGTATTCTGGGAAGAGACACCTCCATGTTGAGGGAGGGATCTCAAATAGAGTCATGAAGGATTCTGGGAAGAGGCACCTCCATGCTGAGGGAGGGATCTCAGACAGAGTCAAAGGATTCTGGGAAGAGACACCTCCATGGGAGGGAGGGATCTCAGGCAGAGACATGAAGGATTTTGGAAAGAAACACCTCTTGTTGGAGGAGGGATCACAGGCAGAGACATGGAGGATTTTGGAAAGAAACACCTCTTGTTGGAGCAGGGATCACAGGCAGAGACATGGAGGATTCTGGAAAGAGACACCTCCATGTTGGAGAGGGATCACAGGCAGAGACATGGAGGATTCTGGGAAGAGACACCTCATGTTGGGGGAGGGATCACAGGCAGAGACATGGAGGATTCTGGGAAGAGACACCTCATGTTGGGGGAAGAATCACAGGCAGAGACATGGAGGATTCTGGGAAGAGACACCTCCATGTTGGAGAGGGATCTTAGGCAGAGACATGAAGGATTCTGGGAAGAGACACCTCCATGTTGGAGAGGGATCTTAGGCAGAGACATGAAGGATTCTGGGAAGAGACACCTCTATGTTGGAGAGGGACCACAGGCAGAGACATGAAGAATTCTGGGAAGAAACACCTCCATGTTGGAGAGGGATCTCAGGCAGAGACATGAAGGATTCTTGAAATAGACACCTCCATGTTGGAGAGGGATCACAGGCAGAGACATGAAGGACTCTGGGAAGAAACACCTCTATGTTGGAGAGGGATCTCAGGCAGAGATATGAAGGATTCCGGGAAGGGCTCCTCCATGTTGAGGGGATGGATCACAGGCAGAGAGATGAAGGATTCTGGGTAGAAACATCTCCATGTTGGAGAGGGATCACAGGCAGAGATATGGGGGATTCTGGGAAGAGACACTTTCGTGTTGGTGGGATCCCAGGCAGACACATGAAGGATTCTGGGAAGAGTCACCTCCATGTTGGAGAGGGATCACAGGCAGAGACATGAAGGATTCTGGGAAGGGGTCCTCTATGTTGTGGTAGGGATCTCAGGCAGAGACATGAAGGATTCTGGGAAGAGACAAATCCATGTTGGGCGGGGTCTCAGGCAGAGACATGAAGGATTCTGGGAAGAAACAGCTCCATGTTGTGGGGGTTCTCAGGCAGAGTCATGAAGGATTCTGGCTAGAAACACCTCCAGGATGTGGGGGGGTTCTCAGGCAGAGTCATGAAGGATTCTGGGAAGGGGTCCTCCATGTTGAGGAGGGGGTTGGATCATACGCAGAATCTTTAAGGGTTCTGGGAAAGGGTGCCTCCATGGTGACGAGGGAGGTGGATTAAAGGTGGAAACTTGAAGGATTCCTAGACCTTGTGGCTCGATAAAAGGTGAGGAATGTAAGGCAGACAGAGCCATGAAGGATGCTGTGAGGGGCACTTCCATGCCAAGGAGGGGAAGGGTAGGCATTCAAAGACATGAAGGATTATGGGAAGGGGAGCTTGTGGACTGAGAAAGAGAATATTATGTTTGCCCTTTTTGCATACGCAAGAGCAAAGAACAACTACACATGCACAGGAGACACAAAAGAGCATACACACTGTGTTTTATCATCCACATTAGTAATGGTGCGATGGATCTAGCTTGTGTTGCTGCACCCCGCTCTTTGGCACTGTGTCTATTCTGCAGAATCGTGTTGGCATCAGTGAGCTGTGAAATCGGATCTGTTGAAGTGTTAGAGGACATATTGCATTATAAATCTAGTAATGCATCTCTCTTTTGAGGAGTCTCTCTCTCTCTTTTTGCTATCTTTGGCAGTTTTACAGGCTTGGAGACAGTTCAGTATTCTGCAGAGCGCCTTCCTTGTGCTGCCTTTACTTTCCAGGTGCACGTGCCCCCCTCTCTGCCTTGTGATCCCACACACCTCTGCTCTGGGATCAGCTACTTGGTGACATGTTTCTGTGTATGTATGGTCTGTGAGCAGAGGTAAGACCAACGTGCAGGGGCAGTGTGAAGGTCTGTGGACAGAAACAAGAGAACCATTCAGGGTCAGGGGGTGGTGCTGGGAATCAGAGTATTAGGCTGAGGGCGGAGGGGCAAGCCTAAGTCTTGATGTACACTGTGGGGGCACCCACGAAGCCCAAACAATCTGGTCCATAAGGGTAAACTGTTTTTGGGAGGAATATCTGATCAGGGTTGGCAGCTTGTCCCAAGCAGCAAGGCGTACCTCAAAGACAGGCTAGGGACATGTGCAACTACCATTTGCAATCCCTTGTTAGGTATATTAACTTCTTAGACACTTCTAAGAGGGGTTTCATCCAGCAGGAAGTGCTTAGAGCCCTCCCGCATCATTTTGCTAGATGGCTGATGCCAGCGGTGTCGAGGAGCTGATCTTCTAAGGTCTTTCAGCTGCCTTTGATCTCTGTAATGGTGATGTAACGTCGGGGATACCCCAGGGCTGCTCACCTGGATTGCCTTTTTCCTTCAACAAAAAACCCAACCTGTAGGACTATGAATTTTCACCTATATTTGGGGGACCCTGGACTGTAGGGCAGCCCTTTTATTTGAGTCTTTAAAATGTATATCCCTCCACTGATGAAACTTCTGTGAAGACTGAACATTACATTGTATTACAGTATAGGTGATTCCCAACTGGTCTTCCCAGCAGCTCCCAGTGATAATCAGCCAAAACTCTGTAGCCGCCTCCTTGACATGGAACAGTGAGTGCGTGAAACCAACGTTGTTAAGCACAGCCAACTGGAGATTATGATTTTGGGAGCCTTACCTACTAGGTGTCCAACTGGCTTGAGCCGCTCCCCGACAAATGGCCACAACCCCTTCATACCGCCCTGTGTCCTTACAGAATTTGATAAACCAAGAAATCTGGATGGACTCTTATCTTACAGTGGCACACCCAGTAAGGCGTTGAGTACAGTATTCCCACCAAGGAAGGAGGTGCTGAGTACAGTATTCCCACCAAGGAAGGAGATTCTGAGTACATTATTACCACCAAGGAAGGAGGTGGTGAGTACATTATTCCCACCAAGGAAGGAGGTGGTGAGTACTGTATTCCCACCAAGGAAGGAGGTGCTGAGTACAGTATTCCCACCAAGGAAGGAGGTGGTGAGTACAGTATTCCCACCAAGGAAGGAGGTGCTGAGTACAGTATTCCCACCAAGGAAGGAGGTGCTGAGTACAGTATTCCCACCAAGGAAGGAGGTGCTGAGTACAGTATTCCCACCAAGGAAGGAGATTCTGAGTACATTATTACCACCAAGGAAGGAGGTGGCGAGTACAGTATTCCCACCAAGGAAGGAGGTGGTGAGTACAGTATTCCCACCAAGGAAGGAGGTGCTGAGTACAGTATTCCCACCAAGGAAGGAGGTGCTGAGTACAGTATTCCCACCAAGGAAGGAAGGTGGGGAGTACAGTATTCCACGTTTTTGGACTTTTGAAACAAAATCTTTATAATCCTGATTATGGAACAGGGAGCTTTGGCAACAATGATAAGTATCTACATGGGGCATGTCTCCATGGGGCATGTCTCCATGGGGCATGTCTTCATGGGGCATGTCTCCATTCCCATCATTTACTAAACAAACTAAGGTTCGGCTACCTTTGTGATTCCAGTGACCCGACCCCACGTTTGCCAGCCATCATCATGTCCATGGCTGACACACCTGCATCAGTTCCATTTGTCCAACTGCCATTGCCCTGATCATAACCTCTCATGCTGACTAGAGTCCTGATGATGACCGCACAATTATAGTGGACCGAAACGCAATCGACCTATTATATGAACCCGCTCAAATGAGATTAATTTATAAAGAATGCTCCTTATTCGTCACTTAAATTGTAATAGACAGATTATTTGATTCGCACACAAGTATTACGATTGTCTGAGCACCGAGCACATTTTCCCAACTCAATGAAATTCTGTGAAAATATTGTCTGTTTCTATCCATGTTTAATTTATTATTAAAATTGTTTTTTTAGCTATAAAATATTTCTATGCTTAATCTATTACTCTGTTTTTTTGTTGTTGCTATAAAATACTTCCCTATCCTACAGTTTTGCTGTTATCACAGAGCCCATTGTCCTTTGTATATTATCTGATAGCCCAGGTCCCTAGGGAGTCCCAGGGTCTCCCCGGTGCTATAAAACTGAGCTTAAGGAATGACACTGAAATGACAGACTCTTGATGTTCAAACGACAGGCTCTCGATGTCGAAGTGGTAGACTTTTGACTTTGCTGTGGAGATCCCTTGATACAAAATGACGCAGTCATGATGCCTTTGTTTTTCTGATGCGCCCAACGCTCTCTGATAAATGCCTTCTCAGAGCATGTCCCACTCTCTCCTTCGGTAGCCCAGGGGGTCATCTTTCTTACTGTGCCTCAGAGCAGGAGGAGGTGCCGAGCTGCCAAGCTTTTCCGGCTGTGGAGGCTGGTATTTAACAGCGGTGGGGGGGAGGCGGGTCGCAGGGGCGAGGGGGGAGGGAATGAAGAAAAAAATTAAATAAACATTTTCCTGTCTACCACCGCTTCCTCTTGGTCCTCTTTGCCCCCTTCCAGGGCAGGAAGCACCCGGCTCACAGCCTCCCGATAGCCAATAACAACGCTGCAATGCAGTGTTGTGATTGGTCTGAGCGCTGTGGTTCGGCGCTCAGCCAGAGATTGGGCATGTTCCCCATGCAGGCTGTAATGCAGACTGCATGGAGAACATGCAGAGTGCACATGACGGTTTGACCGGCCCGAGACGGCCGGCCAAAGCATCTTGCACACTTGGAGTGGGCAAACACCTCATCCCCCGCCCTGCCCTGCGAGCAGAGCAGCCCCTCCCCACCCAGCTGAGCAAGGGGAAAAATAAAATGATATTAACAATGAGTTGTCATTTTTTCTCCTTTTTCGATCTGCTCAGTGGGGCAACGCTCCTCCTCCTTAGCGGAGGAGCCGCCACTGTCACAGGCAGCTCTGCCTTTGTGCTCCTACAATCCTCTGCGTTCCCAAATCTGTCCATGTTACACCTTATAAATCTCAATGCCCTTCTTGTGTCTAGGAGCCCGCGTGCCTTCTGAGTGAGCCCCTGATGACAGCGCTGCAGCATCGTCTGAGCGCCGACGTGTTTTCCTGATTTAAGCCCATTACAAACCCCTGAGTCCCTTTGGCTTTTCAACATTAAACTGACAGGGCGATCTCCCGTTAAATATTCTAGCCCTGGAGGTGATGGCAAATGGAGGCGGCTGGGGACATTCCGTGAACCCACAGTACATTCTTATGCATGGTTGCTTGCTGCCTCCCTCTCACAAGAGCCATAAATGGGCAAATCTGGGCTCTTTTTTCTGTGTCTATCATAATCAGAGTGTGAGCGGTGAGTGGGCCTGGGGCGCTGCTCTCTGCTCTGCTGACGCCGTGACACTAAACGCAATTAGGTACACTTCGCTGGCTGGACTAACATTATTGTCGAAGCACTCGAGGGCTGAGCACAGGCCAGGGAGCTGTGAAGATCTGGCCTCGGCGCAGCATCGACACAAACAGAGGACCATCCCCTCAACCATTGTTTGACACGATGCTGCTTCCGCCCTGGGCAGCCCTTGTGTCGTCTCTTCCTGTGTCCTGTATCCTTGAAGATGGATGCTTCACACGTGGCTAAGGCTCTGACACCAGGGCTCTTGTGCTTCACCTGATTGGGAGGCTGCGGAGACTGAAGGACACGCCCCCCTGACACACCTGAGTGGGAGCCCAAGGAAACTGAAGGACACGCCCTCCTGACACACCTGAGTGGGAGCCCAAGGAAACTGAAGGGCACGCCCTCCTGAAGCACCTGATTGGGAGGCTGAGGAGGCTGAAGGACACGCCCTCCTGAAGCACCCGATTGGGAGGCTGAGAAGACTGAAGGACACGCCCTCCTGAAGCACCTGATTGGGAGGCTGAGGAGGCTGAAGGACACGCCCTCCTGAAGCACCCGATTGGGAGGCTGAGAAGACTGAAGGACACGCCCTCCTGAAGCACCTGATTGGGAGGCTGAGGAGGCTGAAGGACACGCCCTCCTGAAGCACCCGATTGGGAGGCTGAGAAGACTGAAGGACACGCCCTCCTGAAGCACCTGATTGGGAGGCTGAGAAGACTGAAGGACACGCCCTCCTGAAGCACCCGATTGGGAGGCTGAGGAGGCTGAAGGACACGCCCTCCTGACACCTGACTGGGAGGCTGAGGAGACTGAAGGACACGCCCTCCTGACACACCTGAGTGGGAGCCCAAGGAAACTGAAGGACTAGCCCTCCTGACACACCTGATTGGGAGGTTGAAGGACACGCCCTCCTGACACACCTGATTGGGAGGCTGAGAAGACTGAAGGACACGCCCTCCTGACACACCCGATCGGGAGGCTGAGAAGACTGAAGGACACGCCCTCCTGACACACCCGATCGGGAGGCTGAGAAGACTGAAGGACACGCCCTCCTGACACACCCGATCGGGAGGCTGAGGAGGCTGAAGGACACTCTCTTCTGAGCACAGGAAGTCCAGTCATCAGAGGGGAGGGTCCAATGACAGCAACGGAAGAGGCGGGATGATGAGGAGGAGCACCTTGTTTCTGCCCTTCAGAGGGTGCCATGTCACATCTGAAGGGCAGGTCAGGAGAGGAAGAGGTGACCTTTGGCTTCTACCCTTGAAACCGTGTATCCACTTCAAATAGGGCTTGTGGTTGAGGAGGTTTCCCTGAGGACCCAGGTCACCTAAGGAAGGGGAGAAGATGTAGCGAGGCAGCTGGCACGTAAGACTGCCATGCTCACCTGTTGCCCACCACGGCCAACCTGCAAATGAACAGAGAGCCTGCTGCTCAGCACTTCGGTCGAAAGGGAGCGCAGGACTCTTTTCAAGAGGGCATCAGGGGAAGGGTGCCTGGTCTGCATTAGGAGACAGAAGGGCATTGAATCTCTCAAGAATGAGATGCCACCAAGGTCCTGGCCTTGGCAGAATAGGAGAAGATGAGGAGTTGGACTCTGGAAGTGTCCTGATTTCTGACCTACAGTAGGATGGGATGAATATGGTATCTCCCCCTCCCTCTGCTCTGGAAGGTTGGTCACCCCTGCTTGGGAGTGACCCTTACTAACAAGACATAGACTTGGAGGAGATGCACCCCTAACTCCAAGTGAACTGAACAGGCCTCTGATCAGGGTGGACTGTCCCAAGAGCCACAGCGTCACTGTCCCATGCCCGCTCCAGGAGATGCTTGCATGGTTTCCCCAGGGCTCCAACCTCCCTTCTCCCAAGGGAGTGGAAAGGACTCCACAAATGAACGCCCACCCTGCGTGAGGTGCACGTCAGCAACCTCGGTTCGAATCCGAGTCACGGCATTGCGGGTGGCAATGTCACACACCACTTGTCTTACCCAGAGGGCAATTCAGTCAACCATTGGCTGGAAGACGGAACGTGCTCCGTCTCGTACTGTTCATTTGACATGGCTGTGGATATGGTCAGGAGAGCAAGGAGAGGGGCCTGGCTGGCCAAGGCGGACATCGAGTCAGCCTTCCGCCTGCTCCCAGTCCACCCAGAGTGTCACCACCTGCTAGGCTTTAAGTGGCAGAGCAAATTTTACTTTGACAAATGCATGCCGATGGGTTGCGCGGTGTCCTGCGCTTACTTTGAGGCGTTCAGCAGCTTTTACAGTGGGCACTCACCTGGGCATACAACACAGGGGAGTAACGCATTACCTGGACGATTTCCTCTTCATAGGGGAGGCAGGGACACAGGACTGCAGCAGAGCACTGCGTCACTTCCAGGAACTTGCAGGACACTTGGGGGTTCCTTTGGCGCCTGGGAAGACCGAGGGTCCGGCGCAGGTCCTCACTTTTCTAGGCATTGAGATGGACACTGTCAAGGGCGTGTCCAGGCTCCCGGCTGGGAAAGTGCAGGCATTGCGGCTGGATATCCAGGCAATCCTGGACAAGGACAAGGCCCCCCAGGTGTCATTCAGAGCCTCTTGGGGAAGCTGAATTTCGCAGCCACGGTAATACCAGCGGGCAGAGTCTTCGCAAGGAGACTAACAAGGGCCACAGCCAAGGTACACAAAAAGCATCACATGGTCAGAATAGGGACTGGTTTGAAGGAGGACCTCCTGATGTGGCATGAGTTTCTGCTGAGTTTTAATGGAACAGTCATTTGGAGATCCCCCTTGGGCTGGTAGCCCATAAATCTGTCTCTTCACAGATGCGTCAGGCAGGGAGGGCTTTGGCGCTATAATGGACTGCGAATGGTGCGCGCAAAAGTTGCCGAATGCTTGGCGTAAAAAGAACATAACAGCGAAAATAACGGTACTAGAGCTGCTCCCCATAGTGGATGCCATACATTTGTGGCCTGATGCGCTGTCAGCTAGAAGAGTGGTATTCTGGTCCGACAATATGGCGGTGGTGCAAGCCATCAACGGGCAGACAGCCAAATGCCCCCTGGTGCTGTGTCTGTTGAGGGAGCTAATCAGGGCGTGCCTGCGCTGCAATGTCGAGTTTAGGGCGAGACACATTGAGGGGGTCAAGAATGTAGCTGCTGACGCTCTCTCTCGATTTCAGTGGCTCAGTTTCCGGGAGGCCTGGCCACGAGCGAGAGCGGCGATGACCCCTTTCCCAGCGCAGCTATGGCGGCTTCTGAAATGGAACAGCAACTGAGAGCGATGGGTGAACGTTTCCTGGCACCGGGGACCAGGAAAAGATACAAAACTCAGCTCACCACCTTCCAGAACATTTCAAAGGCGCTGGGCCAAACATCATATCTCTTAGAACAAAGGGTGCAAGGCTTTGTACTATGGGCAAAAGGGCAGGAGAAGAGTCATTCCTGGGTTCGTGGTCATTTGGCGGCAGTAAGCCATGACGCTAAGCTGAGAGGAGAGCAAGATCCGACCAAGGCTTTCTTGATTAGGGCAGCTCTTAAAGGGTGGGCGAGGGAGGAAGTCAGAGTTCCAGATAACAGGGCACCCATTGACTTCCACACACTCCAGGGCATGCTAGAAGTAGTAGACCAGGTCACCCATTCACATTTTGAGGCCCGACTCTTTGCGGCTGCATTCTGCCTTGCGTTTTTTGGGGCACTCCGAATTAGCGAACTGGTGGCTAGGGCCAAAACTGACCAGTCAGGAGATGCCTTATGCAGCCAAGATGTAAGAGTGACGGATAGGTTGGTGATCCATATCAGGAGGTCCAAAACGGCCCGAGCAGGCCGGGGGGCTGACATAGTACTGATGCCGCTGGGGTATCAGAGGTACTGCCCAGTTTCTAGAGTCAAGGAGTACTTGGCGGTTCGCCCCAATGTCCCTGGTTACTTCCTGATACACGCAGACCAGGTGCCACTCTCGAAATTCCAAATAGATAAGGTCATGTGTGCTTGCCTCAAGCGGGCTGGCCTCGCCCGTCCTGACAGGAAGTATTCTAGTCACTCGTTTCGGATCGGGGCGGCCACTGCAGCGTTTAAGGCAGGCATGGGGCAGGAAAGCATAAAGAAAGTGGGACGCTGGGAGTCCCGTTGGTTTGAACGCTACATTCGTCCTTGAGTGGGACAGGGAAATGTTAGCTGAACCTACATCCCCCTGTTAAGTGACAAGGTGGCAATTGTATATTATGTGTGCAGTGAATTTCAGTGGCATAACGAGGTTGCAATTGTATATTATGTGTGCAGTGAATTTCAGTAGCATAACGTGTAGTGCATTGTGTGAACACCAAGAATATTAAAATAATTGTGTGAAAATGGCATCCGTTTATTTTGCCAGGATTTCAAGTGTGGGTGATCGGCCACTCATTCGTCGCCAGACTGGCTCAGTGGGCCGCACGCAGGAAGTGGATGCAAGGGTTTTCACAAACTAAGTTTGTTTGGTGGGGTTTCCCCGGCATGAGATGGAACTGCCTCCTGAACAGGTTAGAGCAGGGTCTGGCTGGGCAGAGAGGTTTCCCCAACATCTTAATAATCCACTTGGGAGGCAACGACCTCACTGCCATGGGCAGGGGTGCTCTCCTACAGGCAATTAAGACCGACATGGGGGAGATCAGCACGTACATGGGGCAAAGTGAGCTCTTTTGGTCTGAAATAGTGCAGCGCTTGGTTTGGCACGGGGCCAAGTCAAGTGAGGCGGTGGAACTTTCACGCAAAAGGGTGAATAGTGCGATGCGCAAGTTCACAGGCCAAAGGGGCATTGGGTTTATCAGACATGAGCTGATCCAAATGAAGGTGAAGGGCTATTTTGATACAGATGGGGTTCACTTGTCACAGGTGGGCATGGATCTGTTCCTCTTGGACATGCAGGAGGCCCTGGAAATAGCAGGTTGCAAGTGAGAAATGGCTGTTTTGGTGGGGGGCTCTTTAGGCGACGGGGGCCGCCTCCAGAGCTGGGCGATCTGGAAGCATATGTGTACAGAAGGGTACCTCTGCAAGAGCACAATAGGGGTGCCAGAGCCAAATCCCAGGAGCCTCATGGGAGGGTCCTGGAACAATTACGTTGGCGCCCCGTTAGTCCTTCGGGCGGTTGTGGGCCTGAACAACCGGGGGCTTGCCTTGCTACGCTCCGCCCTGAAAGGGGCGTGAGTAACAATGGACCAATGTGTCACGTGATCCAGTAAGGGGATCACCCCCATAAGGGTAGCGCTGATTGGGTTCTCCACAGTGCTTGGCTCATCAGGCGGGCAGGGCAGCATAGGTTGGTTACAGCTGCCTGCCCTTGGATCGCCCGTAAGATAACCCACCATATTGCATACTTTTGTATGGAATAAACCTGCAGCAATAATTTTCCCAAACAAAAGTTGTGTTGTGTATTTATTTATGCATGCATACTGGGTTGTGGGAGGTGGGGTGTGTTGCCAATAATGGGACTATGAACAGGCCCCTGATCAGGGTGGACTGTCCCAAGAGCCACAGCGTCACTGTCCCATGCCCACTCCAGGAGATGCTTGCGTGGTTTCCCCAGGGTTACAACCTCCCTTCTCCCGAGGGAGTGGAAAGGACTCCACCAATGAACGCCCACCCTGCGTGAGTTGAGCTGGTAGTTTGTCCTTCTGTGCGTCTTGTCTGAGTACAAGAAGATACACCTGTTTTAGGATTTATGCCATGGCTGGGCTTCGACTCTCTCTATTTTTGTGAGTCACAAACTGGGACCGTGAGGTCAGAAGGTGAAGGTGGCCCCTCGAGAGAGGCAAGAGGTCGTGGCCACCACCAAGATGTGAGGTTTGTCCTGACCCATCTAACTGAGCAGAGTAGTAACCCCCACTGGAGTGGGGCAACATTAGGGAAGCCTGGCTATAAAAACACAGCCCCCTCCATCGCTGGAACACCCCCCGTTCCTGCACCCCCTCTTAAGTAAATAACCTGAGTCTTGACTGACTTCTGCAATCAGCACTCTCCAGAACCAGGGGCAGAGAGTAGACAGAACAGAAACAAAGAGTGCTTCCGCCCATCACTCCTTCTGCGCCCCAAAACATGGAGAAGGTCCAGGCACGAACCCTCAGAGCCTTAGACAAAACGTGTCCCTCACACATTCCTGCCACAGAAGCAGGGGATGAAAGCCGCCCTTCTCTGAAAGCTGCACATCTTGTGCTCAGCCTATTGTTAGCGCCTAAGGGCCTCGAAGAAGGCGCTGGTACTTAGTGCCATAAAACAAATAAAGAGAGCTTACAAGAAATGCCTTCCGCACAATTTACAGGCCCATCCTGTTACTTGACTGAGCCTGTGCTGGTGGCAGCTCCCGGGCCAGCAAGTCTGCGGGGAGCAGCAGAAACAGCGCAGGTCACAGGCGCGCACGTTAGCAGTCAGGCGTGGCCAATACTTCAGCGCTGGTACAGCAGAGAGACGGCATTAAAATGCGTGACAATGCATTTCAGTGCGGTGATGCGGAACACCACACTGAAATGCGTTAGAGTCACGCCTGGTGCGTGATACTTGGCAGGCCCATCATACACAACAAATAGACCTCACACAAACCCACGACCAGCCCTTCGGAAGTCTGCAGGGTGTCAGAATTATTTTCAGTGATATTGTTAATCGGCATTTGTGTAGCTGCAGTGCTGGGATTGGAAGATGCTTACCCAGGGATCCTATTGATTGGTGCAGCGGAAAAGAGGCGGAGTCCAGAGGGGTAGAGCCATGAAGGGCAGAACCAATGACAGTTAGCCACACACTACTCATGACAAACTCTGTCTCCACCCCAAATGAAAGTGGCAAGAAAGAAAAATGTGATAATAAAGCTGTTCTGGTTTAATTAATTGGACACAAATAGACTGCGATTTAAGATAGTTTGGGGTTAAAGCAGCACTTTAAGTGGCAGAAAACGTTGCAGTGTCTCTAAAAGGACTGTGGCTTCGGCAGTGGTCGAAGTGGGGGAAAAAAAGTAGGGGAACTGTGGGCGGAGAATCAGAGGGCGGGAATAACCTGTGGATTGGGTCAGTGGGCGGAGTCAGAGGTGTGGCAGAAAGAGCAAAATATCCCAATTTTTAGTATTTGTTTCCCATTTCACTAACCGGTTACAGCTTATTACGTTATTTAATTTAACCAATAGATACACATGTTCATTTAAAGGTTTAATATGAGTTATTGACATTAAAATACATTCACAAAGTGGGATACGTTTCCAATCATAGAATGTCCCAAATATCCTTAAAAGTGGAAGCACAAGCCATTTGTCTCCCAGCCATGGAGTTTCTGTCATTAGCATTTCTCCTCCCTTTTTCCACAAGAGCAGTTCAAACATGAATGGCAAAATATCCTAGTTTGTAAATGTTTTCCACATAATTATGGCTCTGCCATATTTGCCACATAATACATCATCTGCTGCATAATCTGACGATTTTAACTAATAAATTGTTTATAGCTCAAACGGATCAAAAGTTACTAAAAATGTGACTTGTGCTGCTGTGAAGTGGAGGGCCCTTTGCAAAGGTTGACTGGTCACCTTTCTCACTGCTGCAGTTGTATGTTCCACTGGTACTAATAAGGAAAAATCTTTGCAGAGACTGTTAGCATGTGTAAAAATGTCAAAATAATAAAGTATCAGAAATTTTACAGCACAACTAATACCAGTGTAGGGTGTCAGAGCACTTTACATCACACATATTACACAGAGACAATCAATCATACGTGTGTAAATCACAGTATAGGAAATGTTACATAAGACAAAGGACTACAAGGTGTAGGAGTCACATGACAACCATACTATTAGGCAGCATAGTTTAATAGTGATTGGTCTGGAGAAACACAAACTCAGAATTTAAAACGTAATACCATGGTTGGGGGTTCTCTTTAATAATCAGAATTGATTTCTACCCAAATGAATCCTTTTTTGCAACATTAGGATAATCAAAGACTGGGGAAAAAACCATAACGCTCCAATTTATACCTTGCAGTTTTCATGCAGCTCTTAGATGACAGTTAACAGCTCACTGTTCTATGTTAGGATTTTAACTTATTAACTGCAAGTAACAATAGGGTCTCTCTGACAAAAGCAGTAACCCACTGACCTATTTGCATTATGTGCACTTTGTGATCTGCATGGTACATGTTCTTAGCAGCAGGTTCATTAACCCTCTGCGCTTCCTTTCCATGAGTCAAAACGTCCACTAGACAAAACACCATCTCTCTCAACTAAGAACATGAATCACTGGAGTTATCATGACATTTTTATTGTTGCTGAAAATTGTTGCCGAGGGAAAAAGAACTATTTAATTTTCCTTTGGCATCGTCCCTCGAAATCCCCCCTTACCCGGCCCCTCTGCCCTACCGCTGTTACCTGCACGGACCGCCGCTTGTCGGCACCTGGTGCGGTCGCACTGCCCTAGAGCCACCCTGCTCAAGGGTCCTGTGACCTCAGTGACAGAGTCCCTGTCACTCTATGGTGTGCTGCTTCATAGGCCTGCCTGCAAGACTGGAGGTGAACTTCAGAATAAATTGTGGTGGACAGGCCTTCAAGGTTAACTCACACTTGCCACTGCTAGGGTCCACCTGCTGGTGCTAAGACACCAGGGCTTCTAAGGTCTTGCGGGGCCTTCTAAGGTCTAGCATGGGAATGTGCTCTTTCAGGGAGAGTGGTCTGGTGGACTGGTCATGAACCTGGTTCCCCAGTTCCAAATTCAGCAGCTCTGACCATAGTGACACATCCTCTCCCCCACTGAACACCATACTGCCCCACTGAGAGCTACTTGCACTGCACTGACCCGCTATAAAAACCTGGATGTGATTCAATTCAAATTACGCACTAGACAAGAGCAAAATGCTACCTAAAAAAAAATTAACAACATCCTATAAAAAGCAACCACTCATAGGGAATGCAAGATTAAGTAGAGCATGTGAAATGGAAGCAGGAACAACATGGTTACCTTTTTCTTTTTACACTTCATAGTCAGAAATTAGTGAGCGCTTTTGCCTGAAAAGTTAAGGCCATGACCGCAGGCCCTGAAGGGACCCGTTTCAATGCCCATTGCTTATATCCTTACAAAACATAAGCAGTATGGTTTAAAAAGACCACATTCGTGAACGCACAACCGCTGTACACATTTTGGGCCAGATATATGACGGAAAATTCCATGCGACGGGTTTGCGATCCGTTTGCGCATGCAATTTTCCTCTGGGCCATTTACTAACACTATTTTGCGAGTCGCAAATAATTTGTGACTCACAAAATAGTCTTTTGCGACTCGCTATTAGGAAGGGGAGTTCCCTTCCTAATAGCGACTCACAAGCCATGTACGAATGTTTTGCGACCGCAATTGCGGTTGCAAAACACTCGCAATTTACCGCCCTCTTCAAGAGGGTGGTAATGCAATCGCAAAAGGGAAGCCCCTTTGCAAATGCAGGGCAAAATATTTTTTAGGGGCTGGCAGAGGTCCCAGGGACCACTACCTGCCCTTGAAAAATGAAACAAAAACGTCTCATTTTTTTTTTTTTTTTTTAAATGCATCCTGTTTTCCTTTATGGAAAACGGGCTGCATTTATAAAAAAAAAATACTGCTTTATTTAAAAGCAGTCCCAGACATGGAGGTCTGCTGAGCCCAGCAGGCCACCATCCCTGTGAGGCCCAGCCATTCCCAATGGGTACGCAAATTGCGAGTGCCTCAATAATATTCATGAGGCTCGCATTTTGGGACTCCATTGGGAATCGCAATTAGTGTCTCAGACACTGTTGTACATTTAAAAATTGCGACTCGCAAATTGAGACTCGCAATCGAGCGCAATTTGCGAGTCACAATTTCAAATGGTCGCAAATCTGGCCCTTTGTTTTCCAATTCACCCATCAAGCAGGTATTTCAGTACCTCCAGGAATAGTGCACTTTCCAGCCCAGGGATCAATGTTGTTCAAAGAGAGACGAGAAAACAAAAGTAGCGCTTCACTGGCAAACACTGTAAAGTGGCGCTAATGTGTTTAGGTGTGAATAAATCAATCTGGACACCTTGCAACCATTCTGTCTTGCTTTAGTTAGTTAGTTAGTTATTTTTCATATTTTGAATGTTTTATTTCTCTCCACCCCGAGGCTGCACTTAGAAATTGAAAAATATCAAAAAAAGACGACAATTCCAGCAAAAGTGTTTTTCTTTTTTGGATCCATTTCACAGGGGAGCAAATAAACGCAAGGAGGAAAGAGAGGGTAATACCCATTTCTTGAAGTCTCGGTTTTCACCAAAAGAGGAGGAGAGAGATAGAAAGAGAAGGAAGAGGGGGAACAAAGAGAGGGGGGGGGGCAGCTGCCAGCAGCAGGAGAACTGGACACTGTCCTTGTCTTCTCCGGGCACGAAGGAAAAGACAGAGTCCTTTTCCTTCTCTGCCCGTTCCGCCCATCCCCAAAAGCCGAGTCATAACTATGGCCTTGGCGATTTCTGCGGTCCGGGAGGCATGTTTAAAATAAGAAAGTTGGGGAATGGACTCTATGAAATTAAAGAAGTAGGGGCACACCGTGCCCTGCCGATCCCGCCCACTTCGACCACTGGGCTTCGGAGAGAGACAACGGTTCATTTCAGAGAGGTTTGGTCTCTGTAACCGGGGGATCTCTTTAGACATATGGGGCCAGATGTGCGACCGATTTTTGCGGTCGCAAACGGGAGATCGGCCCGTTTTCGACATAAAAAAGGGTCCTGGCATGTACAAACGCAATTTAGCGAGTCATTGACACGTAAATTGCGTTTGCGACTCTCGGTATTAGGAAGGGGCGTCCCTTCCTAATAGCGAGTCCCAAAGCAATGTACTATTGTTCTGCGACTGCATTTGCGGAAGCAAAACACTCGCAGTTTACCACCTACTTCAAGTAGGTGGTAAACCACTCGCAAGCGGGAAGGTGTCCCCATGGGACCCCTTCCCCTTTGTGAGTGTGTGCGATAATATTTTTTAAGACCAGACAGTGGTCCCAGGGACCACTGCCTGCCCTTAAAAAAATGAAACTGAAAAGTTTCATTTTCCTTTTTTAAATGCATCTCGTTTTCCTTTAAGGAAAACAGGCTGCATTTAAAAAATAAAACTGCTTTATTTAAAAAGCAGTCACAGACATGGTGGTCTGCTGACCCCAGCAGGCCACCATCCCTGGGAGTGCTAGCCATTCCCAATGGGGTCGCAAATTGCGCTTGCCTCATGAATATTAATGAGACATGCAATTTGCGACCCCCATTGGGAATCGTAAACAGTGTCTGAGACACTGTTGTACATTCACTTTTGCGAGTCGTACATCTGGCCCATGGTGTGAATAACATTGGCCTTTTCCTCTTGACCCTCCTGCTGCGGGTCAGGATCCCTCTCATAATTCTCCTCCTCTGTCTCATGGTCCTCTTTTTGTGTAGGGTTTTGCGTAATTCACGTAATTTGAATTGGCATAATTATATGAAATGTTGGCAAAATTAAGTGGAATTATGCATAATTATGTGAAATGCAAATCCTTCATTTAGCGCCATACCTTAGGATGAAATACATCCTTGAATCAATTTTTAATGTGAGGATGGATTTGGTGCTAAACAGTGGCGGCTCCTCTGCTATGGCGGAGGAGCGTCGCCCACTGCTTTTAAGAAGTGCGAAGAAGATGCATAAAATAATAATAGCTTAAAGTTATTATCATTTTATGCTTTCTGCTGCTTTGCAGGGGGGCGGGTGGGCAGGGCTCCTCTGCTCTCGGAGCAGGGCCGGGGAGGAGTGGTTTGCCTACTCCTAAGTGCGCGATGACTGTTTGGTCGGCCCTCTCGGGCTGCCCAAACCAGTCATGTGCACTTTCCCCGTTCTCCATGCAGGCTGTATTACAGCCTGCATGGAGAACAAGCCCAGGCTCCCATTCCCTGGTTGAGCGTCCAACCAGGATGTTCAAAACCAATCACAACGCTGCATTGCAGCATTGTGATTGATCAGGGGAGCCTGGGTGCCTACCAATCACAATGCTGCATTGCAGCGTTAGGATTGGTCAGTGGGCCTGGCTGTGCTTCCGTCCGAGACGGAGAAGAGCAGGACCGGAGACGCAGGACACGGCGCAATGGTAAGTTAATTATTTTTAAATGTGTTTTTTATAAGAAAATATGCGTGACCCCCGCACGACCCCCCCACGTGACACCCCACACACAATCCGCCCGCCCTACCACCCGTGAACCATTTCGGCCGCCGCCGATGCTAAATGTAGTTCAAAAAACAAATGCCCCATGAACAACAGCTGCTTGCGTTCTGTTGTTTCCGTGCATTTGTTGTAAATATTTTATGAGAATGGCGTGTTTGTGGTACATTTTTACCATGAATGGCACACACTTACATGGTGAGAAGTAGACGGACCATGGGAACAGACCTAGAATGATGTGGGCTAGGAGGGCAAAAATGAGGACCAGAGGACCAAGGACAGGACCGTGGCCTGGAGAAGGACCAAACCAGAAGGACCAGGACTGAGAAGATGAGGAGGTCCAAGATGACTATGAGGACCACAGCCAAGGAGTGCAGGAAGACGACCCCCTGGATGATCAGAACTAGGGGGCAGGTGGATCAGGACCAGAAGGACCAGGACTGAGAAGATGAGGAGGTCCAAGATGACTTTGAGGACCACAGCCAAGGAGTGCAGGAAGACGACCCCCAGGATGATCAGAACTAGGGGGCAGGTGGATCAGGACCAGAAGGACCAGTTCAGCACAAGTGAAGGATCAAGATGAGGAAGAGAACCAGGAGTAGAGGAAAAGGAGGAGGCTGATGATGAGGAGGAGAAGGAGGAGGAGGAGGAGGAGGAGGAGAAGGAGAAGTAAGGAGAAGGACCAGAAGGGACACTAGGAACAGGACCAGAAGGACCAGTTATGCACCTGTGAAGGATCAGGATGAGAAAGAGAACCAGGAGTAGAAGGAGGAGGAGTAGACTGATGATGGTGATGAGGAGGAGGAGAAGGACCAGTTGGGACATTAGGAACAGGACTAGCAGGACCAGTTCAGAACACAGTGAAGGATCAGGATGAAGAAGAGAACCAGGAGTAGAAGAAGGAGGAGTAGACTGATGATGGTGATGAGGAGGAGGAGAAGGAGAAGGACCAGATGGGACATTAGGAACAGGACTAGCAGGACCAGTTCAGAACACAGTGAAGGATCAGGATGAGGAAGAGAACCAGGAGTAGAAGAAGGAAGAGTAGACTGATGATGGTGATGAGGAGGAGGAGAAGGAGAAGGACCAGATGGGACATTAGGAACAGGACTAGCAGGACCAGTTCAGAACACAGTGAAGGATCAGGATGAGGAAGAGAACCAGGAGTAGAAGAAGGAGGAGTAGACTGATGATGGTGATGAGGAGGAGGAGAAGGAGAAGGACCAGATGGGACATTAGGAACAGGACTAGCAGGACCAGTTCAGAACACAGTGAAGGATCAGGATGAGGAAGAGAACCAGGAGTAGAAGAAGGAGGAGTAGACTGATGATGGTGATGAGGAGGAGGAGAAGGAGAAGGACCAGATGGGACATTAGGAACAGGACTAGCAGGACCAGTTCAGAACACAGTGAAGGATCAGGATGAGGAAGAGAACTAGGAGTAGAAGGAAGAGGAGGAGACTGATGATGATGAGGAGGAGAGGTAGAAGGACCGGAAGGGGCAGTAGGAACAGAACTAGAAGGACCAGTTCAGATCACAGTGATGGATCAGGTCTAGGAATAGGATGAAACCTAACCTTAGGACTAGGAGGAGGCTGGGTAGTAGCACCAGGAGGAGGACCAGAATGAGAAAGCAGACCAGGAGGTAGATCCTTAAGATGATGAGGAGGATTTGGACCAGGAGTTGTAATAGGAAGAGGGCCAGCAGGAGGAGGAGAACCAAAAGGAGGAGAAATAGGAAGAGGAGGAGGAGTAGGACGACCAGGAGGAGGACCTGAAGGATGATGATGATGATAAGAATGAAATATATTACCCTGATGGAAGGACAACTAGTACTAGTTAAAGGGTGGGGAGAATTTTACGAGTTTATGCATAATTGTGCAACAACAGTAATTCTGCATTTATCACTATTTCTTAGTGCTAAAATGCCTCCTTGCGCCCCCTTGCATGTCAATATTGTGTTGAAACCAAGTTGTTTGTGTATGAAAATGTGAGGTATGAATTACTATACTCTTCCAATTGGAACTCTCACAATGTGATCTATGTGGTGTGGTGCTCTTGTACCAAATACGTTGGCCATATGCCGCAGAAATTGAAGTCGTGGACCCTTCAACATCGCAGCAGAAGCAACTGCAAAACATCAGGAGCATCTCTAGTGGAGCATTTCAAACAACATGACCACACAGGGGAGGACATCAGATGGCAGGTGTCGAGGCATGCGCTTACCTCTGCTCTTGATGTTAGGTTAGGTGTTCACATGGGCTGCATAAGTGTACGGCATGTGACCCTCAAGGTGGTAATTCCATCAACAGGCTTTTGGAACGGGAATGCAGATGGACAGAAGGACTGCAATCCTCACGGCATGGACTGAACACTCAGGGCGAATGGGACAATTCATCAGGCGCACAATGGGCTGAGCGCCCTCTGCTTCAGCATGTTCTATCCCAAAACTGGTTGCATCGATGAGAACAGGATCCACCTTCCTGGTACTTGTGATTCTCTTTTTGAGGAGTGATTAGTTGCATGTGCCAGCTGCTGCCTTTCGTCATTTCTGGTGCCCAATCTTTTTTCTGAGTTATGGAAGTACAGAACTAGTGTCCTATGAATTTTGGCTATCCCTCCGAACATGTGAAGCTTGCTTTCACTCTAGCACACACGCGGTCTTGTTGTATGGCGCACCCGCGTTCCAGTGTAATGACACACAGACCGTGAAGCATGGTTTATCTTCCTGGCACTTGTGTTTCTTCTTAGATCACCTATATGTGCCACATTCATGCATCTGTTTATTTCGCGGCCCATTCTACTTTTCTGCTTCTCAGATTTGCTCTACAGGGCTTGATTTGTAAAAAATATAAGTGCCAAGGCCCTCATCAGTAGGCCACTGCAGCTTGCACCACACATTGCCCCTGCCATGCTTCCAATGAGAGTAACAACACAACTACTAAACATCACACACTAGTGTGACAATTTGGACTATTCCAGGCCCCCAAAGCTATAAGAATGGCTTGGGCGGCAGGTAATAGTCATTTATAATGTATATTGAATTATTAATAACTTTATTCGGTTTGATATTTTTTTTAAAAACCTCAAAGTAAACAAATGCAAATACAAGCAATACTTACATTTTAGGGTAATTTAAACAAAGATAAAAAGTCATCTGACATATCTAAAATAGATAAAAAAAGGCGTAGCTAAAATTCTAAAAACAATTGTCAGCTAATAACGTATATATCAGCATGCAATTAAAAAGCACAGCACTAAGCAAGCAGTAATAAGAAAGTTTTTGCTGCAGCATACAATTCATTTGTGCCAGCAAATCAATTTCGAATCACAAGGGTTTAAATTTGATATTAACAATCGGCACCACCCGTGTGCAGAAGCTTTTCCCGTTTGATCCAGAACGAGAATAGGAAACGACTGACCGCGTAAACTATTGGACCTGTGGTATCAGTTTTCAGGATTCTATAGGCAACCTGGTGTTGCCTGGCTCCAATGTTTAAACAGGCCGGTCATATCCATCTCCTGCAGATCTTTTGGTATTTTATGCAGAAAAAAAGGATGTGCTCTTCTGTCTCCAAAGTTTTAGCACATGCAGGAGAAGGTTCTAAAGATAGTCCTGCGGTCCGAGCGCTAGAAAACCGTAGTAAAAGGTTACCATACCTAAATCTAACGTATAAGCTTTTTGCAAGTGGTGGCGTGATTTGGTCCAGGACGGGTTCAAAAGAAGGGCATGGCTTAACACATAAAAACTGTGAGGTTAATTGGCCATTTGCTGACCTAGTGGCATAACGTTCTTCCACGGCCGCCCAATACCTGATCTTCAACTTTGAGCAATCTGCTTTATTTGCCTTCTCTGGATGTTCCCAACATTTTGAAGTTTACAATAAACTGGATGACAGCCAATTCCCTCAAAATAAACCCCGATAAAACTGAGGTTTTGGCTGTCACCACAGATACTAACCCCTGGAGTGACCAATTCTGGCCTCAAGAGCTGGGCCCTACTCCAAAGCCAGCCTCAGTTGTAAAGAGTCTGGGGATAAAATTGGATGCCAAACTCTCCATGTCCCACCAAGTTTCTGCTGTGGTGGGAACATGTGTGGGGCTGCTAAGACTGTTACGCAAACTTGCCCCCTTCTGTCGTTTACCGCACTTCGCATGGCAGTGACTGCACTGATTATTTCTCGTTTAGATTACGGGAATTCACTGTATGTTGGCCTTCCAGAGAAGGAGCTAACAAAACTCCAGGTAGTCATGAACGACGCTGCCAGACTGATTTTCAGGCTTCCTAGGAGGGCCCACGCTACCGTGCTACTACAGCAGCTACACTGGCTTCCAGTGAAGCAGAGAACCAGATTCAAGGGGCTATGTATAGCCCATAAAACAATCTATGGACAGGCACCAGCATATATTAAAGAACGCTTGGTAACTTATGTACCAGGGCGCTCCCTTCGGTCTTCTGATGCTGGGTTATTATCCTGTGCTCGCTTCCTGAGCTCCTCCAAGGGGGGCAGAGCTTTCTCTACATTGATTCCCCAGCTCTGGAATAAGTTGCCAGAAGGCCTCCGCAAAGAACCAGCACTTCTCCCTTTTAGGAAAAAATTAAAAACCATCCTCTTCATAGAAGCCTGGGGCACAATCTTGGCCTAAGCTAGGGCGCACTACTCAGTAGAGCCGCTATGGTGCCTTCTCTCACAGCGCTTAGAGACCAGTTGGTGATATGCGCTTTAGAAGCTCCAATTAACATTAACATTAACATTAACATACCAAGAGTTGTAAACCAACTCGCAACATGCTTAAACCAAGGGAGACTTTTGGCACCACTAATGTTCAAGACCTCCTTTAGGGAGTTGCAATAATCAGAGAGCTGCGGTGTTGTCCTCAAGCGCAGCCAGTGCAGTAAAGGTTTCAGTGACGCCATATCACTGATTCTTTTCATCCCAAGGTCGAAGAACAGTGGAATTAGGGGAGTAGTCATAGGTACTGAGATGAGTGATCTAGCAAAGATATTTTCAGATATCGTCAATTTGTTTATGTTAATATACCCCCATAACTCTGCTCCATACAGAGCACCACTCTGAGCTTTTGCTCGATACACTTCAAGAGCTGGAGTCAGTGATCGAGTATAAGACTGCTCAAAGTGTCTCAGTATTGATTTTGACCTATGAACGAGAGTTAAATGGCTCTTTTCCAGTTGTTGTTTGCAGCCTAGTGTATCACTCAATCTTATCCCCAAGTAATCAAAGCTTTTCACCGGCTCTAAAGGTTCCAGTGCGACCCTAACCTCTCTTGATTTGCCCTTGGTTTTTCCAAACACCATGAATTTGGTCTTGGTGACGTTTAGTTCCAAACTCCTGCAGAAATCCAAAAACTTATCCACAAGGATTTGCAAGCCCATTGGGGTTGTGGAAATAAGTAAGGAATCATCTGCAAAGAGCAGGATTGGGACCTTCGTGCCATTCACGACAGGGGAGTCGTTCCTGCAGTCCAATAAACTGCTGGCCACATTGTTAATAAACAAGGAAAAAAGTGTGGGGGCAAGCACACATCCCTGGCGCACCCCGCGCTGTATTGATATTTTATCGGCTAATACGCCTCGTGTTCCCCATCTGACCTGGGCATAGTTATCCTCGTGGAGTCTGGCTATCAGAGTCACCAGTTCAGTTGGGGTCCCTAAATCAAGCATTACTTTCCACAGCAATTTACGTGGCACTAGGTCGAACGCAGCTCTTAAGTCGACAAATGCCATGAAGAGCTTTTGTCTTCTCAATAGCACATACTTCCAGGTCAGCAGAGTAAATCTAAAAGCCTGGTCACACGTGCTAATTTTGGAGCGGAAGCCCGCTTGGTAGGGAGACAACACCTTCTTCTCGTCCATCCAGCTCTGGAGTTTATCCAGAACTTGACGAGCAAAGATTTTTTGCAAGTTGTCTATTAGACTGATTGGTCTATAGTTGGATGGGGCAGAAGTGTCACCCTTCTTATGTATGGCGATTATCTCGGCTCCCCTCCATGTTGGAGGGATAGCCCCACCAGCCGATATACAGTTTGTTAGGGTGCTTATGTAGGCAGCCCATACCATAGGTTCAGATTTGTAAAGGTCACCCGGTAGTAGATCGGGGCCAGGGGCCTTTCCTGCCTTCAGTCTATTTATTGCTGACACAGTCTCTTCCAAACTAAAGACCAATACTGTGCTGGTCGTGGGCATAGCGGGGAGAATGTTCAAAAAGATTTGTTCGGTGCTTGTACTGTAAATGCAATCATCTTCTGGGTTCTTGGAATATAATGTAGTAAAGTGCTCAACCCGAACCTCCGGCTGAATGTGATAACTAGGAGTATTTGGAGTATCCGTGTTACCATTTGCAAGGGTATGCCAAAACAGGCGGGTATCTTTGCAATTAGCTGCTAGTATCAGGTCCTGCCAGTTTTGATCCGCAAATTCTCATTTTGCTTTTGATATTGCAGTTTTATATTTATTATGTGCCTGGGCAACCCCTGGCTGATTATGGGTCTTAATAGCTAGCTGGAGGGCCCTCTTGGCGGATTTACATTCAGGGTTGAACCAACTATCAATTCTTTTACTAGCAGGTCTACCACCCGAACTTTCCTTTGTAAACACTGCTTGGAGTGCTTCAAAAAGATCATTTGTATGGGAAGTATCGGGGTTAATCCACCTAGGTGTTCGCAGTCCAGACTACTTAAAAACCTCGATATAAAACATACAAATAATTCATAAATCCTTGTATATAAAGACCGGTTAGCAAGTCCATTGGGCCAGGTAACTCTTCTGCGACTGTTGGTTACAAGAGGTTCATCCACCCTGGACAGGCAGCCAGATAGCTGTCTGCCCAGTGCGGAGCCCCTCATTTTTAGCAGCAAGGGATTATGGTCACTGTCTGACCTCGGGGCTATTAGCATATCCTCAACTTGTGACCAAATTCTAATATCAACAAGGATGTAATCGATAACACTTGAGCTGTTGCCACGTTTAAAGGTGGTTTTCCTGCTCCCGTCAGAGAGAGCCCTCCCATTACAAGCCCTTATACTCCTGCCTGCAACCAAGGATGCAATCTGCAGAGACACAGCCGTTGCTCTGTAACAATTTTTAACTGGTCCCAGACTCGGTATGCCCCAAATCTCATTCTCCTCCTCCAGTAAAATACTCAATAGGGGGGAAGGTTCAAAGGTGGTATTAAAATCCCCTGCAACTATGGTCTTAGAGTTGAGTTGGTATACCCCCAGCAACTCATCTAGCTGTGATAGTACAGCAGATTCATTGTTACGTGATTCGGACCTAGCATAGATATTGAATATAGTTAGGTTAAAACCTGTTGGGAAAGTGAGCTGAATCCCCAGTATAGCATGAGATTCTATTGTCAACTGTTTATATTTACAAGCTATAGTGTTTTTCACGAATATTATCAATCCCCCACTCGCTCCGCCCAATTTTTTAGGTGCTTTCGCTTCCACACTATAAGTCGTGTAGCCATTTATGTGTATCTTGGCCACTGCCCAAGTTTCTTGGAAAATGCAAATGTCATTGGATCCAACAAATAAGCACCATTCTGGATCTTGCGGTTTAGAATGTATCCCCGCCAGGTTCCAAGATATTATATTTAAGCCTTTGTTTACCTCATTTTTAGATGTAGTTAGGCCACTACAGGATTCTATGGTGGTAGGATGCCCATTATCAATGGTTGGATTAGGCAACCCAGAGGAAGAGAAAGTTAATAAAGGGTGCACAGCCTCAGCCACATCAAAGATACTAGCAGGGGATATATCATTACTTGCCTTAAGATGTGGGGTCGCTACGGGAGACTCCCTAATATTATCAGCCTCTGAATCTATTATACATGAGGATGTATATGTAAGGGAAGTAAGATTACTGGTGCTGCTAAGTCAATCTACATCTCGTACTGGAGATGAAAGCACTGCCCGAGATGTATGGCCCTGCCTTAGATCGTATCCCAATCTGCAATACTTAAATCTAATGTGGGAATTGTTTAAAGGTTCTGTCCTAAAGTCTAGTGCCACTAGATCATCCACCATCCTAGCTTCCTTTAAAGATAATTCAATCGAATCAAACATAGGATTCGTGGTGGAGGACCTACGGGCGTGAAGAATGTCTTCTCTAATGATCGAGCGGCACCCTCTGTTATATCTTATCCAGTGGAGGGCCTTGTTTGTAAGGGAGTCTTCGGGTTCAAACTTCACATGTGGCGATAGTTTTGGTACATTTATCATAATTACTTTATTTCTCTGGGTAATGGGCCTATCGCTGGTGTAGGAGGGAGTTTCCAGGTTCAGCCCTCCATTAGTAGTAGCTGGAATAGAGGAAAGTTGTGGGTAATGAGGGTGAGGCATCCTAGCGTTATTTGAATAACGTTGGTTATACTGAGGGGTCGGAGGGTACTGGGAATTGAACTGGCTGAACGGAGCTCTCCTCATCTGTCTTCCCATCATTTTTGGACCCAGGGTCCCCTGTTGGTCATATACAAAGGGTTGGGATACAGATTGATGCGTGCCTATCTGTTTAGTAGACTGGGCAGATTGGATGGTCTGTGTGCACCGGCTATTCAGTGAAAAACAGCAGAATCGATGTTATTTACACACTTTAACTTATTTATAATGGAAATCAAATTAGACATGGCTGTTTTTAGTTCCCCCACTTCAGTCCTTAATTCATTAACTAAAATTGTACATTCCCGGCTTATTTGTAATTCGGGATCAGGTGGTACGGACCCCATAGAAAGTTTAGGGGGCGAGGATACAGGGAAAGCAGGGGTTGCCTTGTCTTCTACAGTCCCATCTGCCGAACCATCTGGCAAGTCCAGCAGAGGCAAAAAACGGTTCTTACAATGAACAACTACTGCTGGTATTGGTGGATGAGATAATTCCGATGCCCCCGGGCTAGAGGAATTCCCCGTCTTGTCCATAGGCCATTTAGTTGCTTTTCCGAACATACTAGGTATGCGAGGCTGTAGGCTAGAAGTGGGAGTGGCCCCTTGAGTAGAATCCTGGATGGTTTTAGTGTTCCGGATTGCCAATGGTTCAGATTGTAACAAATTCTCGCATTCAGTAATTAAATTATCAATGCGGTCAATTACACAGTTCCCACCAGAGGATTTCGCTGTTCTCTTTGTTTTTTTTTGCTTAGTAGGAACCGTAGGCCCTTCAGTAGCCTTCCTCTTTCCCATTGTGGATAAGATAGTCAATAGTAGAAGTAACGGGAAGAGGAGCACGGGGCAAAATGGCAGTTGAGTATACTTAAGACAGTATCAAAATGCAAGGTGTAAACACGCCTATCGATGCAACCCAGCCCCTAGGACAGTGTTCGTCAGAGGATCGTAGGTAAGTTCAGTGAGGAGGGGGACCAATGTCGCTTGTAAAAACAATGAGTATTAGTAGTACAATACAACAAAGTCTTACTTTATCTGGGTTTCCTGGGTCGAAGGCGTTAGAGGGGTGGCCCAGCCCAGCCTCTTCCGGGCTCCCACGGGCGTGGACAGGCGTGGATGGGCCCGCCCTTGTGATGACGTGGGCACTGTGCGCCGCGAGGATTCCTGGCGCTCCCCCCGGTCGTCCAGGCAACAGGGGGTAAGTGGCAAGGCAAGTCTATTGCAGAAAGCGCGTCCCGTGCTGCGGGAGCCCGCGGCCAGATTTTGTAGCGCCTCCTGATGCTGGCGTGGCGTGATGACGTGGGTGCTGTGCGCCGCAAGGATTCCTGGCGCTCCCCCCGGTCCTCCAGGCAACGGAGGTAAGTGGCAAGGCAAGTCTATTGCAGAAAGCGGGTCCCGCGCTGCAGGAGCCCGCGGCCAGATTTTGTAGCGCCTCCTGACGCAGGCGTGGCGTGATGACGTGTGCGCTGTGCGCCGCGAGGATTCCTGGCGCTCCCCCCGGTCCTCCAGGCAACTGGGGGTAAGTGGCAAAGCAAGTCTATTGCAGAAAGCGGGTCCCGCACTGCGGGAGCCCGCGGCCAGATTTTGTAGTGCCTCCTGACGCTGGCGTGGCGTGATGACGTGGGCGCTGTGTGCCGCGAGGATTCCTGGCGCTCCCCCCGGTCCTCCAGGCAACAGGGGTTAAGTGGCAAGGCAAGTCTATTGCAGAAAGCGGGTCCCACGCTGCGGGAGACCGCGGCCAGATTTTGTAGCGCCTCCTGACGCTGGCGTGATGACGTGGGCGCTGTGCGCCACGAGGATTCCTGACGCTCCCCCGGTCCTCCAGGAAACAGGGGGTAAGTGGCAAGGCAAGTCTATTGCAGAAAGCGGGTCCCGCGCTACGGGAGCCCGCGGCCAGATTTTGTAGCGTCTCCTGACGCTGGCATGGCGTGATGACATGGGCGCTGTGCGCCACGAGGATTCCTGGCGCTCCCCCCGGTCCTCCAGGCAACAGGGGGTAAGTAGCAAGGCAAGTCTATTGCAGAAAGCGGGTCCCGCGCTGCGGGAGCCCGCAGCCAGATTTTGTAGCGCCTCCTGACGCTGGCGTGGCGTGATGACGTGGGCGCTGTGCGCCGGGAGGATTCCTGGCGCTCAATTAATTAATTAATTAATAATTGACTGCTGTTGTGGTCATCTCAGACAGCGCCACCTTGTAGCAGACTGTCACAGGCGCCTGTGTTGACAATTAAGTGCTGGTGCCGAGCACCGGAAACCAATGGCTCAAATTCAGCACGGCGCTCTAGCTGTTTGCATGCACTATCGATACACTCTTGATCACGTGAAGCCCAATTTCATTTTAAACACACATGCGTGCTAGTTTTGTGCCACACCTGTATTCCAGTGCAGTGATGCACAGACACAGGACTCCATTTTCCGAGACTTAATCAATCAGGGGTTTTGTAGAGCGCACTACTCACCCGTGAAGGTCTCAAGTCGCTTGGGAAGGGGGGCAGCTCCGTTAGGGTCAATCGAAGAGCCAGGTCTTGAGGTCCATTATGAATTGGTGCAGGGTTAGGCTCCATCGGAGGTGTAGGGGCAGTTCGTTTTAGGTCTTGGCTGTGAGGTAGGAGAAGGATCTTCCACCAGCTCTGGTCCTGTAGAAGCGAGGTGGCTAGGGCGAGGTCGGCAGAGTGGAGATTTCTCTTGGGGGCGTGGAAGGAGATTCTGTTGTTGAGGTATTGGGGTCCGGTGTTGTGGAGGGCTTTGTAGGAGTGTGCGAGCAGCTTGATGGTTATTCTTTTTTCGATGGTGAGCCAGTGGAGGTTGCAGAGGTGTTGGGCGATGTGGTCATGTCGTGAGATATCAAGCATAAGTCTGGCTGTGGCGTTCTGGATGGTCTGGAGTTTGCGTAGGAGGTTCTTGTTGATTCTGGCGTAGAGAGCGTTGCCGTAGTCCAGTCTGCTGGTAATGAGTGTGTGTGTGACAGTTTTCCTGGAGTCGGGGAGGATCGACTTGAACGTCCTCACCTCCGCCCTCACCTGCACTCCACCCCCTACTACGACAGACACCAAGACAGTGGCAAGCAACCTCCAGCAATGGATCGCCAACTGCGCCAACACTCTTGCCCCCCTCCAGAACACCACGAGACGACACAACAAGAAAGTCAACTGGAGTATGCAGAGTATGCGGAGGGTGTTGAAGCATGTGGAGCATGCAGCACTGATCTGGCTGTTCATGGTGAGTGAAGAGTCGAGTATGATGCCAAGGTTGCGTGCGTGGTCAGTTTGGGTGCGAGGGTTTCCGAGTGTGGGGGGCCACCAGGTGTTGTCCCATGCGGAGGGGGTGGAGCCGAGGATGAGGACTACTGTTTTCTCAGAGTTGAGCTTCAGGCAGCTATTGCTCATCCAGGTCGTGACCGCTTTCATCCCTTTTTAGGTCTCGCCTGCGTTGCAGCGCGCATGCGCTGTTTGCCTTAGCGAGATCTATTGTTCTTGCTTTGCTGTCCGGCTTCTTTGGAAGCGGGGTTTGTGTCCGCCCTGTCGCCCTTAGGCCCCGCCCACCCGGACTGGAGATTTAGCTCGCGCACGCTCGTGCACGGCGTCTCTTCCAGACACGTGTGTTTATTTTTGCATCGCGCTTTCACTTAAGGTGAAAGCGCGATGCATATATAAACAAGCAGCAGACACGCGCGATGATGTGCACGCGCACGGCGTCTGTTGTGCACGGCGTCTCTTCCGTCTTCTTTCATCTTTGGATGAGCCTAGTGGTTTCCGTTTCTGTCTCCTGCTACTCTGTTCTGGAAAATGTAATCCTGGCTTCATTCTAATGGCAGCGAGTAGTCCTCCCACGTGCAAATGTTTAATTAATGTATTAAAGCAAGCGTTTGTGGCAGGGCCTGCCAAATGACTCGGGTTTTGCAATGAATTCCCAGATGTCACTGGACTTTATTTAGACAGGCAAAAAAGTACGTTATTCGAGTCATTTCGTCCCATGAGGCATTTAAGGGAGGAAAAACACTCGTAGGCAATTATTGCCCCGGCCCCCAAAAATCTTCAAATAATTTCAGTTAGTGATGAGATGGCGAGCATGCTCCTTGGACATTTATGCCACGAGTTGCTTTATTTTCTGGTTAGCTGTTTTTAATGTATGCACCAGACCCCAGTGCTCAGAGAGCTTTACAATTAAAGTCCTTAACGGAATTTTTTTTGCCCAATTTACATTAAGAGGACGCCAAACAGGGTTTTATTCAATAGGCAACACTTAAATATATGTTTTCTGTGAGTAGGACACTGCAAAAATAACAAGCATTTGCAATGCAACAGGTCTCGCAGTTGTGAGAGTTTGAGCTATTGGCATTGTAAATGGCAAAGCCTTTTATTTACGTGTTGGTTTTTAAAACATAAATAAAAGGCATTGTCATTTACAATACCAATAGCTCAAACTCTCGCAAATGCAAGACCTATTGCATTACAAATGCTTGTTGGAAGTTGTGCCTGGTGATATCGGGTTCCTTGGTGATGGAGACGAGCAGTGTCATCGGCGTAGGAGACGATGTTGAGACCATGGTTTTTGACGATGGTTGCGAGGGGGGCATGTAGACGTTGGATAGTGTGGGGCTAAGGGAGGATCCTTGGGGTACTCCGCATCTGATCTCTGTCGGTTCCGAGAGGACGGGCGGGAGTCTTATTCTCTGTGTTCTGCCTGATAGGAAGGAGCGTATCCAGGCTAAGGCCTTTCCTTGGTCGCCTGCGTTGTGGAGTCTGGTGGCTAGTGTGCGTGGGAGACGGTGTTGACAGCTGCTGATAGGTCCAGGAGGATGAGGGCATCTGTGTGGCCTTGGTCGAGGAGGGCACGGATGTCATCGGTGATGGCGAGGAGGGAGGTCTCAGTGCTGTAGTTGCTGCGGAACCCGGACTGAGAGGTGTCTAGGATGCTGTGGGTTTCTATGAAGTGTGCTACCTGGGCATTGACAGCCTTTTCGATGACTTTGGCAACAAAAGGAAGCAGTGAGATGGGCCTGAAATTCTTGCGGTCCGTGGGGTCTGCGGAGGGCTTCCTTAGGAGCGGGTTGACCTCGGCGCGCTTCCAGTTGTCGGAGAAGGTGGCTGTGTCGATGGAGCAGTTGATAGTTCAGCATAGCTTGGGTGTGACGGCAGTGGCGGCCCCGTAGAAGATGTGCGGCGGGCAGGGGTCAGAAAGTGCTCCGGAGTGGATGCTCTTCATTGTCTTTAAGGTGTCTCCTGTGGTGAAGGGGTTAATGTGAGAAGGGTCTGTTGGGTGGCGTCGTTGGGGGTGGGAGTTGAGGTGGTGCCATGGTCTTGATTGTCGAAGTTGTCGTAGAGCATCTTGATCTTTACGTGGAAGAAGGAGCTGAGTTTGTTGCAGAGGTCTTGGGAGGGAGGGACGTCGGTTGTTTCGCTGTTGGGTTTGGCGAAATCCTGAATGATGGCAAAAAGTTCCTTGGAGTTGTGGGCGTTGGCGAGGATTCTGTCTTGGATGAAGTTTTTCTTTGTCGATTTGATAAGTTGGTGGTGTGCTGTGATGGTTGTTTTGTAGGCAGCGCATGCTTCTGGGGTTCCACTGTTTCTCCACGTCTTCTCCAGTTGTCAGCAGGAGCGCTTGGATTCTCGGAAATCCTTGGTGAACCAGTTGGCTTTCTTGTTGTGTTGTCTCGTGGTGTTCTGGAGGGGGGCAAGAGTGTTGGCGCAGTTGGCGATCCATTGGTGGAGGTTGCTTGCCGCTGTGTTGGTGTATGTCATAGTAGGGGGTGGAGTGCAGGTGAGGGCAGAGGTGAGGACTATTTCCTTCAGGGTTTTTCTATCTCGAGTATGCCATGTATTGTCAGGAGCTACATACCAGTACACTGTAGGTACATATAAAAGACCGTTTTGGGATACTAATGGTATTGTGGTGTCATACCTTGAATAACGTGGCTGATTCATGTAATACAGCTTGATCGTGTGCCATTTTTTACTAATAGTGCGGGTTTCTTCTTTGACTGTGAGCTTGAAAGCATCATCCTCATGGAATTCAAGTTTGCGCTTACCTCTGCTCTTGACGTTAGGTTAGGTGTACACATGGGCTGCATAAGTGTAAGGCATGTTTATGTTGACGTACAGTACGGCTATTTTGAAACTCGGTTTGCACAATGATGTCTTCCTTTCGTCATTTTGGCTGACAGGCAGCCATTACATTAATTGCATGTTTTTAGTCACCGGCATGCATTTCAATACAGCATGCCACTCTGCCTTCAGCGGCGGAACTCTTGCAAAGCTGTTACGTTTTTTCCTGAGTGCCTTCCCAGGTTTCTGGAATTGCCTAGGGCCGGTTGCATGCACTTTGCATGCGTTTTATGCAATGCTCTAAAAATAGAATTGTTGGACTCATTGACCGCTGGACTGTTTTTGTACAAATGTTTTATTCGCAAAATAATCGTCATGTGTTACTAGGAACCAAAATGTTCTGGTAAGGTGAGACTATGTTTCCTCAGAGACACACTTAAATGATTCCAATATGTGGAAGGGTATTACTGATAGTTACTTTTTGCCTTGTAGGTTGCTACCTTTCTGTCGTCCTGATGAAGTCCCTGTGTGATTTATCTTGAGGGAGTTGAAACATCAACTGAGTAGGGTCCACCGATATCATTAACCATCTGACAAGTGAAACCAAAATGCTCATATCATTGGGTTTCTAATGATGAATTATGTGTCTTATGGGCGTGGACTCTTTGCATGCAATTTGTGGTTGTTTATGCACGGTTCACTCAAATGCGCCTGCGCTGTGCCATCACTTGGAGCACCTGCATTGTTTTCGATTACTTTTTTTTTTTATTATTTGTTTATTAACAGCTTGTCATAGCATACAACAATATCACGCGCGTGCCAGGAGCATCGCGCCCAGGAAATTAGGACAAGCAATTTTTTTAAGTGCATATACATATCAAGCAAATATAGGAAACATATACCCAATGAAAATGCCATAAAGGCAAGAAACAAAACCCCCCGCCCCCTCCCGCACTCTCTGGCACTGCAGCGATATGACCTACAAAGCGGCAACATTTTGACTTCTGATGCGTACACAAGTTGAAATAGCACAGTAGCCTGGGATCAATTGCATTAAGTGTCAGTAGCATAGAAATGAGAATGTGTGACATCTTACAAATCAGGGTGGCTTGATAAATATATGGTAAGTGGGGCCCAGAAATCCTTGGGCCTTGATGATTCAGGGAGTTCTTCAGCATAGGTCTCTAGTTGTTCCCTACAGTAGGTCAAGTCCCGGATCCACTTACGAACCGTGGGCAACCCCCTTGCGCCCCAGTGCTGCGCCACGGCCCGCTTGGCCATTAACGTCGCCACAGCTACCAACCTCCTGTTACAGGGCTTTAAGGGTGTCACATTGCCCAACAAGCATAGCTCAGGTGTGCATCCCACTCGTTCCAGCACGACCTCCGTTAACACATCCACCACCCTAGACCAAAATGTAATTAACCCCGCACAGAGCCAGGAGAGGTGTAGAAAATCGGCGTCCGCATGCCCACACCGCACACAATTAGCCGTATCCCTCAGTCCAAATTTCCTCAACTGCACAGGGGTGTAATAGAGCTGGTGTAAAAAGTTAAAATGTATGATACGTAGATTACAGTTAGCTGTAAGGCGCCCAGTCAGTTTACAACAAGCATGCCAGTGGTCTACAGACATCGCGCCACCCAGAGCTTCGTTCCATTTAGCGTATGAGGGATGCACCTCCTCCTCACGCTCGCGAAGTGATGCAGCGTATAGTTTAGTGATCAGTCCCTTACGATCCCCGCTCGCGAGCACCGCCTGCAGCGCCCGCAGTGGCTGAGGCTCATTGGGGTAGGTAGGATATATATCCCTGATTGCTTGCCGAACCCTCACGTACGTGAAGCATAGCATAGCTCCATGTGGCCGACCCGCCTGCACATCCTGCAATGAGCGGAACTGGCTTTGTTTGTATAAGTCCCCTAGCTGCGTAATCCCGACCGCCTGCAATGCGCTCAGCGCAGAACGCTCTTGCGCCGCGGATATGCCAGGATGTGCCGCAATCGGCAACCTGGGGGCATAAAGGTAGGGTAGTTTCGCTCGTCTAGCCAATGTCTGCCAGGCCCAGGCGGTGCACTGCACCGGATTGATTTCCGTTCGGGGGCCTCCACTCCCACCCGAGAGAGCAGCTGCCACCAGTGGCAAGGGGAGTATTGCGTCCGCCTCAATCGCCGTATGGGGGAGATAGCGGTGTGGGAAGAACCAGTAATGTGCAAAATGCGCCTGAGCGCATAGGTAATAGAGGCGCATATCTGGGGCCTCGAAGCCGCCGCGTTCAAAGGGTTGGACTAGGGTATCCCAGCTACAACGCGGTTTTTTGCCCCCCACACAAATGATAGTAGGGCCGTCTGTAATGCCTTGAAGGTCGAGATATTCAGGCGGAGAGGGATATTCATAAATAAATATAATAGTTTGGGCAAAATGGCCATTTTAAGCACAGCGATGCGGTCCGCTAACGAGAGGGGCAGGCGGGCCCACCGCTCCGTTTTTTCCGTGAGTTGTGTGATGGTGCGTCCGTAATTCATGGATATGACCTGGGCAGGGTCCCTGTGCAGCCAGATCCCTAAGTATTTCACCGGATCCCGGGCCCAAGACAGAGGAAAGTCCATCTCGAACTCGTCAGTACCCGCTGTTAAGGGAAATACCGTCGATTTGGCCCAGTTTATACCTAAGCCAGAGAATCCTTCAAATTTAACATATTCCCTCAGCAGTTCAGGGAGGTGGGTTGCAGGCTCACGGACATATAAAAGCATGTCATCCGCATAAAGCGAAACAACAAGTGGCCGCTGTCTAAAGCGAAGCGCAGCGGAGGCGTGCAATTGGCGCAACTTACATGCCAGTGGCTCCAGCGCCAGCGCAAATAGCATTGGTGACAGAGGGCATCCCTGCCGTGTGCCTCTGCTAATGGGAAACGCCGAGGATACCCAGCCATTCACGCGAACTCTAGCCGCAGGTTTGGTATACAGGACCCTAATCCATTGCAAAAAGAACGGGGGAACACCCATTCGCGTGAGAACGGTAAACATATACTCCCAGGAGAGGGAATCAAAAGCCTTGGCGGCGTCTAGAAGCACCGCCACGGCCTGGAAGTCTGCGTCAAAGTAGTGAAGAGTGGCGAAGAGAGTTCGCAGGTTATGCACGGTAGACCGAGCGGGCACGAATCCAGACTGGTCAGGGAGTACCAGCAAAGGAACCAGAGGCTGAAGGCGGAGTGCAATCATTTTCGCCAATATCTTGGTGTCGATATTAATCATTGAGAGTGGTCTGTAGGAATCGCAGTGGCTGGGCTCCTTATCAGGTTTCAGTAGCATCACCAGTAGAGCCTCCCGCAACGAGGGTGGGAGATGTCCAGTGTCATACGCCTCCGCATATACTTCAAGAAGGCGAGGGGCCAGGTCCTCCACAAATATCTTATAGAACTCGCTCGGGAACCCGTCTAATCCCGCAGCCTTGCAAGTAGGGAGGGACATAATAGCGAGTTTTACATCTTCCTCATCAAAAGGTTGAGTAAGATATTCCCTGTGGCCGGGAGATAGCCAGCCCAGTGCGACATCATCCAAATATGTATGGATCTCGGCCGGCTGCACTACATCTCTATTACTGTAGAGTGCCGTGTAATAGTCAAGTATGGTCTCGCTAATGGCAGTTGTGCCGTAACAAGCTGTCCCTGCCTCGTCTAGGATTTCCGTGATATACTCTTGACTGCGCGGCGCAGCCAGTTTGTGCGCAAGAGAACGGCTAGGCCGTCCCCCTCACCATAGTATCGGGCCTTGCTACGCCTGGACCTATGTACCAGTTCCTGATCTGCCGTGTCGTTATGTTCTGTCACCAATGCACGGATTTTGGACAGAGTTTCAGGCAGCGGGTCCGTCTCGTAGGCTCGCTCTAGAGTGGAAATATCGGCGGCCAATTTATGAATTCTGCGCCGTAAATCACGCAGTACTCCAGCCTGCGCCCCCATACAGACCCCTCTGATAGTGGCTTTGAACGCTTCCCACATGGTGCCTGCGCTATCAACTGTACCAGCATTTTCCCGGAAAAAATGTCGAATAGCCTCTCCAACCGAGGCCCGGAAGACCGGGTCCGTCAGGGAGGATGGTTGTAAGCGCCACTGGAAAGGTGGTCGATCACATGCTGGGACCTGTAGATCCAGGAGCACCGGGGAGTGGTCCGAGAGCGTCCTGGCTAAGTGGCGCACTCCAGTCGCCCACGCACACGCAGCCTCCGTAGCCAGCCAAAAGTCCAAGCGAGACCAAGTCCCATGCACAGATGAAACAAACGTGCTCTCTCTCTCCCCCAAATGTTGCATACGCCATACATCCCTCAATCGTCCCGCATCCATCAGGCCACGCAACACCTCCGCCGCCTGTTTAGGTCGTGCATTTTCACTACCCCTCCGGTCAGCCTCCATATCCAGACAGACATTGAAATCACCTCCCCATATAATCTCCGCGTCTGGGAACCCAGAGATGCGGCGCCATACATCAGCGAAAAAGGCCGGGTCATCCACATTCGGTCCATACACATTCACAAAAAGGACACTCGACCGACCTAGTTGACCATGCACCAGCACCACTCGGCCCTGATCATCAGTCTCTGTGCGCGTGACTTGAAACGGTATCCCTTTCTTGATCAGAATAATCACTCCCCTTGCATAGCTAGAATAAGAGGAAGCGGCGCGAAAGCCAGCCCATCGAGCCCCCACCTTCCCTTCGGAAGTCTTGGTAAGATGTGTCTCCTGCAGGAAGGCAATGTGGACCGCCATCCTGTCTAAATAGGCGAACACCGACCTGATCTTTTTGGGAGTATTGAGGCCACGAACATTCCATGTTAAAAGGCGTATTTTACCACTCATCTATCAGCAGGCTATGAAATGATGTGACTATCGAATATTTCAGAGACATGTCTGTTCTATTACAATGAAAATAGTAAAAAGCATAAAACCCTAAAAAGACAGTGCCAGAGAGCCTCCCCCCATCGCAATCCCCCATCCCCCTCCCACTTCAGCATCCCCAACTCGCCAAAGCCATCCCTACCCACCCCACACCCACCCCAACAAACAACCAGCAATGCAAAACTTAGATGGGGTATTCCCATGTGAGGGCGTTAGAGTGCTACTATCCTCCTATCTAGTAGGAGGAGGCTAAGCAGGGGTCAGTAACTATGCCTGGAAAGTACAACAGCATGGAGCGCGCCCTTGGTATGCGAGCAGGCATATCCCATTCAGCCCCGGCTAAAAACACCTGTGGGTGGAAGAAAGAGCAGGTCATACTAATAAATGATACAGCATGAGTCAGGAGAAACCTGGAAAGTCAAATAGGCAACCGTGGCAGCAGAGTAGTTCAGCCGATGCACCCTATGGGTCTATTGCTCCTCAGTCTCCGATGGCGATCGGGAGTCGCGTCGCCTCCTCTTGAGGCGTTTGGCATGTTCTAAGGCTGCCTTGGGGTTATTGAAAATATGAGAGTCCCCATCTGGGCCTATCTTCAGGCGAGCAGGGTATAGCATGGCATACGGGACCCCCTCCGCCTGTAGAAATTTTTTAACACCCCCAAACTCCCTCCTCGCAGCTTGGACAGTGACAGTAAAGTCGGGAAAAAGGAAAGTTTATTGCCTTGATGTTCTATGGCCCCTTTCTCTCTCGCCAGACGTAGAATAGTGTCTCGGTCCCTGTAATTCAGTACTCGTGCAATAATGGGGCGGGGAGGAGCGCCCGGGGCCGGTCGAGCCGCTAATGAGCGGTGAGCCCGTTCCACAATGAACATGTGTGATAGCTGCTCCGTACCGAATAGGTCTGTGATCAATGTTTCAATGAAGGTCTCCATTTTGCCCACATTTGTGGATTCCGGCAGCCCTGTAATGCGGAGGTTATTGCGCCTGGAGCGAGCCTCTAAATCTTCATTCTTAGCTTGGATGACTGACAGGACTTTTTCCATGTTTAGCGTTTTCCCGGCGACTTCACTTAAACCATCCTCCGCTGTAGACACCCGCTGCTCGACTTCCCCCATACGGGTACTCTGTTTTTCCAGCTGCGAGGACATGTGGTCCAGCCGGTTGTTGACAGCCGCCATTGTTCCCTCGATGGATTGGAGGCTGCGCTGCATGGCCAAAAGCGTGGTCTCGAGGCCAGTGGGCCCTCCCTCCTGGGCGTCAGCCTCCGAGTCCGAGGCAGCTTTCTGCGGAGTTTTAGTGGATTTTCGGGCCTCAAACGTAAGGCGAGGCTGGGTTTTGTCTGTTCTGCCCATGGCGCTATATAGCTAGTCAGGTCCTCTGCAAGGGAGTAAACCCAATCCCCCGCAGATTCCAGGCAGGTCGGCAAGTGAACCCACCCCTCACCCCGGTCCTCCCGGCGAGCGCAACTGCCCGCCTGAGATATGCAGGCCCGCACCAGCACAGGAGGTCGCCCGACTGCATGAAGTGGACTCGGGGTCAGAACATGAAGGCCCCCCGCCAGTGAGAGTTCTCGTGTCCACTAGCCAGTGAGCCAGCAGCTTGAGCAATCAAGGGAAGTCTGTATAGGCCCCGGCCACCAAAATGCGAGGAGGTGCGCACTCAGGAGCCGCACCCAGCGAAGGATCCACAGCAGCGCAAGGCAATGCGGGGTGTATTCCAGACCCAAGCCAGGGTCCCAGCTGCACTCTCCGTCCGGGATCCGCCACAACAGCCTTGAGGATTACAAGTGGCAACGCAGGGGTGAGTACGCCAGGCCCTCCTCTCCCAGACTACCACAGAGGCCTAGCGCTCCATCATTCCAGTGGGGCCCACCAGCACGGGCCCAGCTCCTCATGGACAAGCCGCCCAGCAGCAGCCGCGGCAATGCCAGCCAGCAGACGGTCAGCAACGGAAGCGCGGTCCCACAATCTGGCCTATAACTCCCCCCAGGCGCCCGCCCAAGCTCGCAGGCCGCAGCACCGACCAGGGCCCCCGCCCGCCTCTACTGGTGCGAACCCCGGCCGGGCCGCGCCCCACTCACCGTGACCAGCACCCAGGAGTCGGCTCCACCGGCAGTCCGCAAGTGTGTCTCCGCACCTCGGCGCGGGTCCCCAAATCACGTACCGGGCCGCCGCCTCTCGCCTCTCCCACTCAGTTGTCGGGATCACGACAGCAGCGCCCAGCAGCTCAGTGCTCGGCCTCGTTCCCGTAGGGCTCGCGCAGCCACACTCGGCCGCCCTCAACCAGCACCCCTCGTTGGCAGCAGGCAGGTATGTCGCCGGCAGCAGCTCTCGGCCAACTCCAATCGGCGCCTCGGGTCCGCGGCTAGCAGGAACGCCACAGCCCGGACCCGTCAATAGAGTGTGCAGGGGGCCGCCATCTTGTGCGCCCGCCGCGGGTCTCGGTCCTCCGGTGATGCGCAGCCACAGAGCGATCCGCCGCTCCACAATGCCAACAAAGTATGCAGGGGTCCTAGCCAGCTAGGGTCGCGCGGTTTCTGTAGCGCAGATTCTGCTTTTCCAGGCGGATTATAGGCGGATAGTGGCTCAGCCGGGCAGAGCGACCTTAAGGTGCTGCCATCTTGCCGTGCGCCCTCTAGCGCCCCTCGATTACTTTGATGACATTTCATAATCCTTTGCAAAGATTCTTTGAATACAGATTATAGAATCAGCATTTCTAGTGATTTCTTGTTCATTTGTGATCACTTCGTCCATGTTCAAATAATGATTGAATGATTCCTAGGGGAACACAGCTTTATTTGTATGTTTCGCTTTTGACAGTTGGTTTGTGAACTTCAGTTTAAACAATGAAACGGTTATCCTGGAAGGAGAGCGATTGGCCAAACCTCTGAAAGAGGAGTTGTTTTATTTGGGATAATATTGGTAGAACCTGCACTTTAGCAGAGGTAACAAATTAAAACACAATGGATCTGGCAGGAGGCGCCCTCTCTAGAGTTGCCGAATACACAATATGCCTCACATAAGCAGCATCTCCCAAGAACGGACCCAGAATCACACAGTTATTCTGGGGCATATTCACAACAGAATGGCGGAGCACGGTGTTACGCCGCAATTGGTAATGCCGTGCTCTGACATTCTGAAAATGCAGGAATGCGCCATATTTACAATAATACGGCGCACCCCTGCGTTTCCTCTAGCGTTGATGCTAAATTTAGCTGCCAAGTGCCAACGGCGGCACCCTTGCACCATAGTGCAAGGGTGCCTGCGTTGCAGGGAATGATTGTTCATGTGCAGGAAGGTGTCCCTTCCTGCACATGAACTATCACTAATGGCGATTTGCTCTTTTTATGTGTGCTGCAAGCAAAAATAAGGAGAAATTAATCATTTCTCCTCGTTGCACCAGTTTAAGATCAGGTTTTCCCTGCTTTTATTTTTGGCACTGCCCATATTTACGCCACCCTTGTAAATATGGGGCAGCATAAAAAAGCAATGGTTTTTTCAGAGGAACGCTCATTGCAACACCCATTGCCCACCCCTTTCACGCTAAGTGCTGCATGAAAGGGGAATTATTTACAAGGCGGCATTAAGCCACGTTAAGTGGCTTAACGCCATCTTGTAAATAAGACGAAGGGGTTATCTCCACCAGAACGTCACAAAAAGTGACTTCTGCTGCTGATAACCCCCTTGTAAATATGCCCCTGTGTTTTTCCAAGTTGCCAAACACGAGGAGCCGCTCTACTGGAAACAGAGGCCCTGAAGGGTAAACGCCATCCGTTTCTACAATAGTCAGGGGTATTTTCCAAAAGATGCCGGGTGGGGTTTTCCCTCAACGGCCTCCAAGAGCACATTTGTTTCTTGTTGTGGTGTGATTAGTGGCAGAATAACAATTGGGAAGACAATTCTCTTGACTTACAACGGTGTCCGTCACTTTCAGGTTACAGCGCTCCGGCGAACGCCTGGTGTGACCGCCACAGCCCAGGTGACTGTGAATGCGCAGGTGGGTGCCAAGTCCCCGTGGTCCATTTCTCACCTCATCCAGTCGCTGGTTTTGAGATGGAGAACATGAGGAGATGTGTGGCTTGGACTCATTACAAGGCAGCTTCAAGTAAAGGGGGTGGGAGGGCAGGAGTGGGCGTGGCCCTTCGTTAGTGCAATAATAAGCTCACCAGAGTGTGTGCACAAATGAGAGGTAGACAGATGAGTCAGTGAGTGGCGAGCAAGGGCAGTGGGGCCCCACTCACAACCCACTGTATAAAATGCAGTTCATCTGGTGGCAGGTGTAAAGTCCAATTCACCTGGTGCAAGTTTCAGCTCCCGTGGCACAAAGCCCAGCTCACATGGTGCATGGTCCATATTACCAACAGCCAGTGCTTGAAATGGAGAAATAGAAGTGCAGGTACTCTGTACCAGAGTACCTGCTTGTTTTTGAGAAGTGCCGGTACTCTCCAATTAAAAGTATTACGTTTTTCTTGAGAAGTGCAGGTACTCTACCTCTCAAAATAAAAAAGTGCCAGTAATCAGTACCGGACAGTACCGGCCCATTTAAAGCACTGCCAACAGCAAAGTGCAGCTCATCTGGTTCAAAGCCCCTGCTCGCCAGGTGCAAATTCGTGCTCACTTGGTGCAAATTCGTGCTCACTTGGTGCAAATTCGTGCTTGCCTGGTACAAATTTGTGCTCACCTGGTACAAATTCGTGCTCACCTGGTGCGAAGTCCATCTCAATTGATGCACTGTCCAAGCCGCCTGAGTAACAGCGCTCCGCTGCCTTTAGGCTAGGTAGAAATACCACATGCAAAGTTTAATTCCCCTGATGCAAAGCCCAACTCTCCAGGTAAAAAGCCCGGACCTCCTGGTTCAAACTGCAGCTGACTTGGTCCAAGTCCAGCTCACTTGTGCAAAGTGCAGCTCACCTGGTGCAAAGCCAAGCTAGCCTGGCACACGCTCACTGTCAACAGATCTTCTCGTATGGAAGCAGTCTTCCATCGAGACTTGGTACCTGTCGTGTGGCAGCAACCTTAGCCAAGCTGCTCGACCCCTTCATACGAATTGTAACATTGTGATCCTCCTTAATGCTCCTGCTCTCAGGGTACAGTGGGCTGTGAGAGGTATGGATGGTCCTCAGGGTACAGTGGGCTGTGAGAGGTATGGATGGTCCTCAGGGTACAGTGGGCTGTGAGAGGTATGGATGGTCCTCAGGGTACAGTGGGCTGTGAGAGGTATGGATGGTCCTCAGGGTACAGTGGGCTGTGAGAGGTATGGATGGTCCTCAGGGTACAGTGGGCTGTGAGAGGTATGGATGGTCCTCAGGGTACAGTGGGCTGTGAGAGGTATGGATGGTCCTCAGGGTACAGTGGGCTGTGAGAGGTATGGATGGTACAGTGGGCTGTGAGAGGTATGGATGGTCCTCAGGGTACAGTGGGCTGTGAGAGGTATGGATGGTCCTCAGGGTACAGTGGGCTGTGAGAGGTATGGAGGCTCTGGAGTTAGGGCTGAGAGGGACATTCGAATACATCATTCTTATTTGATCACTAGTGACTTCCTATCCGTTTGACAAACCTACACAAAACTTTACAAAAGAGACTGCACCTATAAAAAGGTGAGCCTACACATTTTCAAGCAGATGTTTCAAGGGAACAAGTTGCAGGGAGTCGATAAAAGTTGCATTTCCCATTCAAATTCCCAGAGGGATGCTTGCCCCGTGCCACAGAAATAAATGTCCCGCAGAATTACATCAAAGCTGGCACTAAACAAGGCCCATCTTGCTTGGCAAGTGTAGGGGCATTCAGTAGCTCCGAGAAATTGGAGAAACAACATTTAGGCACATTTTGTCATATGGCCATTAACCAGTTCATGAACTGAAATTTAAATGTAAGCTCAAATTTGACTGGTTGTGATGTTTTTTCCCATCAGCCATTTCACGGTTCGTGAATCAACATTCCTGGATCACAAACCTGCTTAAGAAAAAAATAAGCGGAGGCCATCCGAGGGCAGGATGAACAGTGGACAAGAGAAGACACCCCACGAGCAGAGCACACTCCAGAGAACTGGAGAATACATGTTACCCCCAAAGAAGTCTTAATAAAGTCACAAAGTTCGAGAACTGGTTCTACAACCTCATGGCCCTGTGTGCCTCCTCCATGGACTAAAACTGCTCTCGGGCGCAGTGAGTAAAAAGCTCACACTGTGGGCAGACAAGAATAGGAGAACAAGCAACAGCAGGGCCGGCTTTAGGGCAGTGCGACTGGTGCAGCCGCACTGGGCACCTACCTCAGGGGGGGTGCTGTGTTCAGCAATAACTTATGATTTAAATACACCTTCAGCAGAGTTCCTTGTGCTTCCACTTTTCAGGCTGTAATAAAAATGTCAAGACAACTCTTGTGATTAATGTTCCTGTTAGAGAGAGAGATCAGAGTTTTGTCTAGGGGCAGCTTTGACTCACCATAAAGTAGCACAGAGGGTTAATATACCTGCTGCAAAGAATGCGTACCGTGTTTTGTATGGATGGGTTAGTGGATTACTGCTTTTGTCACAGAGATCCTGGTGTTACCGCAGTTCATGAGATATAACCCTAATATAGAACAGTGACTGTTACAAACTGTCAGCAAAGAGCTGCCTCCAAACTTCGTAAACTAGGTTAGGACGTTGTGTTTTTCTCCCCAGTCTTTCATTATCTATTCCTAATGTTGCTGAAAAGGGCTTGGGTAGATAGACGTTCTTTTTAGTAGAGTCGGCCTTTACCAATGCTTTAAAACAAATTAAATGTAGGTGAGAGGGGGCATGGAGAGATGACGGGCACTTTTGCCTGGTGGTCATGAGGGAGTCCGAGGAGGAAGTCATGGGGGTGGAGGGCCAAAAATGATTGTCGCACCAGGTTACATCGGCGCAAAGCCGGCCTGAGCCACAGTAAATGCAAGAGCTGGGAGTATGCCCATGGGATACGGATGGGGAGCACCAGTGGGGTCCAGGTTTTGTTTGCAGCTCTTATTTCCCTTCAAGGGAACTCGTTTACGGGGAATATTCTGTTTTTAAATAATGTTAGATACGAACTGATCTTAGTAGAAAGCCATAATTCCCATTAAAAGGAGTTTCCCTGGAGGTTTCCTTTGGTCTTTATCATGAGACAAGTGAGGTAGTGCCTGAATCTGCCTTCACCGATGCACCCAGTTCTTACTGGTCATAGCCCTGGACCATCGTCAGTGGGCTCCGAACACAGGGTGTGCGCTTTGAGCATACGGTGCATCGAGTTCCCAGAGCCCAGAGAGCCAAGAGCATGGCCTGTGGGCATGTCCTCCACCCAGTTGATCTGCCACCAGAATTCAGGGGGCAAAGTGTGCGGCTGTTCTAACTGGACTTTTGTGGTATAGAGCATCCATGCCAACTCTACCTCCCACCTTGCCTCAGAGTTGGTTCAGCATGGCCTTTGGCAGCGTACATCATCCATGCCAACCCTACCTCCCACCTTGCCTCAGAGTTGGTTCAGCATGGCCTTTGGCAGCGTACATCATCCATGCCAACCCTACCTCCCACCTGCCTCAGAGTTGGTTCAGCATGGCCTTTGGCAGCGTACAGCATCCATGCCAACCCTACCTCCCACTTTGCCTCAGAGTTGGTTCAGCATGGCCTTTGGCAGCGTACATCATCCATGCCAACCCTACCTCCCACCTTGCCTCAGAGTTGGTTCAGCATGGCCTTTGGCAGCGTACATCATCCATGCCAACCCTACCTCCCACCTGCCTCAGAGTTGGTTCAGCATGGCCTTTGGCAGCGTACAGCATCCATGCCAACCCTACCTCCCACCTTGCCTCAGAGTTGGTTCAGCATGGCCTTTGGCAGCGTACATCATCCATGCCAACCCGACCTCCCACCTGCCTCAGAGTTGGTTCAGCATGGCCTTTGGCAGCGTACAGCATCCATGCCAACCCTACCTCCCACCTGCCTCAGAGTTGGTTCAGCATGGCCTTTGGCAGCGTACAGCATCCATGCCAACCCTACCTCCCACCTGCCTCAGAGTTGGTTCAGCATGGCCTTTGGCAGCGTACAGCATCCATGCCAACCCTACCTCCCACCTTGCCTCAGAGTTGGTTCAGCATGGCCTTTGGCAGCGTACATCATCCATGCCAACCCTACCTCCCACCTGCCTCAGAGTTGGTTCAGCATGGCCTTTGGCAGCGTACAGCATCCATGCCAACCCTACCTCCCACCTTGCCTCAGAGTTGGTTCAGCATGGCCTTTGGCAGCGTACAGCATCCATTCCAACCCTGACTGCCTCAGAGTTGGTTCAGCATGGCCTTTGGCAGCGTACAGCATCCATGCCAACCCTGCCTGCCTCAGAGGTGGTTCAGCATGGCCTTTGGCAGCGTACAGCATCCATTCCAACCCTGACTGCCTCAGAGTTGGTTCAGCATGGCCTTTGGCAGCGTACAGCATCCATGCCAACTCTACCTCCCACCTTGCCTCAGAGTTGGTTTAGCATGGCCTTTGGCAGCGTACAGCATCCATGCCAACCCTACCTCCCACCTGCCTCAGAGTTGGTTCAGCATGGCCTTTGGCAGCGTACAGCATCCATGCCAACCCTACCTCCCACCTGCCTCAGAGTTGGTTCAGCATGGCCTTTGGCAGCGTACAGCATCCATGCCAACCCTACCTCCCACTTTGCCTCAGAGTTGGTTCAGCATGGCCTTTGGCAGCGTACATCATCCATGCCAACCCTACCTCCCACCTTGCCTCAGAGTTGGTTCAGCATGGCCTTTGGCAGCGTACATCATCCATGCCAACCCTACCTCCCACCTGCCTCAGAGTTGGTTCAGCATGGCCTTTGGCAGCGTACATCATCCATGCCAACCCTACCTCCCACCTTGCCTCAGAGTTGGTTCAGCATGGCCTTTGGCAGCGTACATCATCCATGCCAACTCTACCTCCCACCTTGCCTCAGAGTTGGTTCAGCATGGCCTTTGGCAGCGTACAGCATCCATGCCAACCCTACCTCCCACCTTGCCTCAGAGTTGGTTCAGCATGGCCTTTGGCAGCGTACATCATCCATGCCAACCCTACCTCCCACCTGCCTCAGAGTTGGTTCAGCATGGCCTTTGGCAGCGTACAGCATCCATGCCAACCCTACCTCCCACCTGCCTCAGAGTTGGTTCAGCATGGCCTTTGGCAGCGTACAGCATCCATGCCAACCCTACCTCCCACCTGCCTCAGAGTTGGTTCAGCATGGCCTTTGGCAGCGTACAGCATCCATGCCAACCCTACCTCCCACCTTGCCTCAGAGTTGGTTCAGCATGGCCTTTGGCAGCGTACATCATCCATGCCAACCCTACCTCCCACCTGCCTCAGAGTTGGTTCAGCATGGCCTTTGGCAGCGTACAGCATCCATGCCAACCCTACCTCCCACCTTGCCTCAGAGTTGGTTCAGCATGGCCTTTGGCAGCGTACAGCATCCATTCCAACCCTGACTGCCTCAGAGTTGGTTCAGCATGGCCTTTGGCAGCGTACAGCATCCATGCCAACCCTGCCTGCCTCAGAGGTGGTTCAGCATGGCCTTTGGCAGCGTGACAGCATCCATTCCAACCCTGACTGCCTCAGAGTTGGTTCAGCATGGCCTTTGGCAGCGTACAGCATCCATGCCAACTCTACCTCCCACCTTGCCTCAGAGTTGGTTCAGCATGGCCTTTGGCAGCGTACAGCATCCATGCCAACCCTACCTCCCACCTGCCTCAGAGTTGGTTCAGCATGGCCTTTGGCAGCGTACAGCATCCATGCCAACCCTACCTCCCACCTGCCTCAGAGTTGGTTCAGCATGGCCTTTGGCAGCGTACAGCATCCATGCCAACCCTACCTCCCACTTTGCCTCAGAGTTGGTTCAGCATGGCCTTTGGCAGCGTACATCATCCATGCCAACCCTACCTCCCACCTTGCCTCAGAGTTGGTTCAGCATGGCCTTTGGCAGCGTACATCATCCATGCCAACCCTACCTCCCACCTGCCTCAGAGTTGGTTCAGCATGGCCTTTGGCAGCGTACATCATCCATGCCAACCCTACCTCCCACCTTGCCTCAGAGTTGGTTCAGCATGGCCTTTGGCAGCGTACATCATCCATGCCAACTCTACCTCCCACCTTGCCTCAGAGTTGGTTCAGCATGGCCTTTGGCAGCGTACAGCATCCATTCCAACCCTGACTGCCTCAGAGGTGGTTCAGCATGGCCTTTGGTGGTGTACAGGGTCCATGCCAGTCCTGCCCGTAGCCTGCCTCAGAGTTGGTGTAGCATGGCCTTTGGTGGTATAGAGCATCCATGACAACCTTCCATGACTCAGAGTTGGTTGAGCATGCTCTTTGGTGGGGTACAGCGTCCATGCCAACCCTGCCTGCCTCAGAGTTGGTTGAGCATGGCCTTTGGTGGCGTACGGCATCCATGCCAACCCTGCCTGCCTCAGAGTTGGTTGAGCATGGTCTTTGGTGGCGTACGGCATCCATGCCAACCCTGCCTGCCTCAGAGTTGGTTGAGCATGGTCTTTGGTGGCGTACGGCATCCATGCCAACACTACCTGCCTCAGAGTTGGTGTAGCATGGCCTTTGGTGGCGTACTGCATCCATGCCAACCCTGCCTGCCTCAGAGTTGGTGTAGCATGGCCTTTGGTGGCGTACGGCATCCATGCCAACCCTGCCTGCCTCAGAGTTGGTTGAGCATGCTCTTTGGTGGGGTACAGCGTCCATGCCAACCCTGCCTGCCTCAGAGTTGGTGTAGCATGGTCTTTGGTGGCGTACGGCATCCATGCCAACACTGCCTGCCTCAGAGTTGGTGTAGCATGGCCTTTGGTGGCGTACGGCATCCATGCCAACCCTGCCTGCCTCAGAGTTGGTGTAGCATGGCCTTTGGTGGTGTCCAGTGGGCTCTGGGTACAGGCTGTGGATGAAGGCTATGGCCTAAATACAATCTCCCTCCACTTTTGTCTTCTGCATCAGGTTCTCAACACAGGGCTTAGCCATATATGCTGATCCCACTGGGTATCTTCTTTGATGGTACCCTGCAAGCGCTGGGTTCAGGGACTCTTCCTTAACCATCACTCTGCACCCTAGTCCCTCTGGGCATGTGCTTTAGCCAGTGCTCAACAGACTGCGGTCACATCTGGCACCCAGTCATGTACCCTAAGAGTACAGAGGGTGCAGCCTTTGAATGCGAACAGGGGGCTCTGATCACACCGGGCACCCAGTCATGTACCCTAAGGCTCCAAAGGCACGGCTTTTGAACGTCACCAGGGGGCTCTGATCACACCGGGCACCCAGTCATGTACCCTAAGGCTCCAAAGGCACGGCTTTTGAACGTGTCCGGTATGCTCTGGTCACACCCGGTACCAGTTATGTACCCTAAGAGTACAGAGGGTGCAGCCTTTGAATGCGAACAGGGGGTCTGATCACACCGGGCACCCAGTTATGTACCCTAAGGCTCCAAAGGCACGGCTTTTGAACGTCACCAGGGGGCTCTGATCACACCGGGCACCCAGTCATGTACCCTAAGGCTCCAAAGGCACGGCTTTTGAACGTGTCCGGTATGCTCTGGTCACACCCGGTACCAGTTATGTACCCTAAGAGTACAGAGGGTGCAGCCTTTGAATGCGAACAGGGGGTCTGATCACACCGGGCACCCAGTTATGTACCCTAAGGCTCCAAAGGCACGGCTTTTGAACGTCACCAGGGGCTCTGATCACACCGGGCACCCAGTCATGTACCCTAAGGCTCCAAAGGCACGGCTTTTGAACGTGTCCGGTATGCTCTGGTCACACCTGGTACCAGTTATGTACCCTAAGAGTCCAGAGGGCTCAGGCTTTGAAGGTGACCAGTGGGCTCTGGTCACACCTGGCACCTAGTTATGTATCTTAAGAGTCCGGAGGACATGGCCTTTGAACGTGACCAGGTGGGCTCCGGCCACACCCCGCACCTAGTTATGTACCCTACGATTCCAGAGGACTCAGGCTTTGAACGTGACCGGTGGGCTCTGGTCACACCCGGCACCCAGTTATGTACCTTAAGAGTTCAGAGGGCACGGCCTTTGAACAAGAGGAGTGTACTCTGGTCAAAGGGAAAGACTGTATTTGGGCGGACAACAGATTTGAAAAACAGCCCCTGTTTCGGGCTTTAGTGGCATCGCTTCTGAAGGGTGTGAAGGTGTCTTCCTATCTTCTCGTTAGGAGAACACCTCCTCATAGACATTATTTGTAGTAGAGGAGGCCATACTGCTGTCAACAGACACACACACACAGATGAGGTGGAGTTTACACTCCCCAAACAGGAGTGGGAAAGAGCACCTCTGTGAGCCGGTGCTGCTGTCTTTGGATGAATTCAATGATGACGTGTTGTTTTTGCCGAAATCATTTCTGATGCCATCATTGTATACAAAACACAGTTTGCTGCAATTATACTGACTAGCAATTAATCAATCTATCAATCAAATAGTACTTATTAAACCACAGTTTATCACCCACAAGAGTATCCAGGTGCAGTCCTGCGGGTATTAGTCGAAGAGCCAGGTCTTGAGACCCTTACTAAATTCTGTCAGTGATGGTGACGTGCGGAAGTGGAGGGGAAGAATGCTCCAGGACTTGGCAGCGAGGTGGTAGAAAGCGTCCTCCGGTGCAGCAGTGGCAGATGTGCGGTATCTGTGCGAGGGAAGGTGAGCGGAACGTAGGTTCCTGGGTGGTAGGTGAAAATTCAAGCGGTGCTTCATGTAGGCAGATCCTTGATTGTGGAGGGCTTTGTAGGCGTGAGTAAGTGGCACGAATTGGCATCTTTTCTGGATGGGGAGCCAGTGGAGTCTTTCAGGTGCCCAGTGATGTAGGTCCTCTTGGGCAGGTTGTGGATCAGTCTGGCTGCTGCGTTCTGGACTGTATGGAGTCTTCTCATGAGTCCGGTGGTGGCGCCTGCATAGAGTGTGTTGCTATAGTCCAGTCGGCTGATGATGAGGGCCTGCATCACCGTTTACCTGGTGCGGATGGGGAGCCACTTGAAGATTCTGCAGAGCATGCAGAGAGTGTGGAAGCAGTATGAGGAAACAGCATTGACCTTACGTTTCATTGAGAGTTCGCTGTCCAGGATGATGCCAAGGTTGCAGGTGTGGTCTTTCGGAGTGGGGATGGGTCCGAGTTCTGATGGCCACCAGGAGTCATTCCAGAGGGAGGTGTGTCTGCCGAAGACCAGTACATTGGTTTTGTTGGTGTTGAGCGTTAGACAGTCACTCTTCATCCAGTTTGAGACGTCCTTAATACAGTTGTGGAAACTGGTCTTTGTTGCGGTGGGTTCCGCTGAGAGTGAGAGGACGAGTTGCTTGTTGTCAGCATAGGAGATGATGTTGATGTCATCGGTTCTGACAATGTCTGAGAGCTGTGTCATGTAAATGTTGAAGAAGGTTCGGCTGAGGGATGATTCTTGGGGGATGCCACAGGGGGTGTGCTTGGGTTGGGAGGGGGAGACGGATGCTCTAGGTGCGCCCCAAGAGAAAAGATGCCATCTATCTGAGCGTGCCGTCTCTGTTTCCGATCTGGCTCAGTCTATTGAGTTTTTGATGGGAGACGGGGTCATAAGCAGCGGAGAGCTCGAGTAGGATCAGGGCTCCTGATTCTCCTCTGTCGACGCGAGAAGGAGGGATCGCTGCTAGCTTCACTGGTTTTCCTCCACCCAGAGGGGGCGGAGTAGTAACCAGGAAGGTGGAGAGTCTCCGGGTGACATTGGGAAGGAGGGATAGCTGTTATCTTCACTGGTCCTACTCCCCCCCAGACAGGATGAACAAGTATACAGGAAGGTGGCTCGGTCCAGCAGCCGGAAAGAGACCCACTGCAAGCCATGAGTTGCCACATGTTCTTCCTGGGTCAGGGGCAAGGCCGTGGGGTCTAGTAAGGAGGAGAGCAGTGCTGGTGTAGTAAGGTTCCATGCAGTGAATGTTGGTAAGACAGCTAACAATACCTTGGAATCTTCAGTTATTTTTATGTTTTGGATTGTCCCTACAATGGTCCTTCAATTTGAGATTTTAAAGAGCATTTTCATGTTTCTGATCATAGTAGTCAAGTATGATGTCCCGTTAGCAAGTACTTGCAGTGAATGTTTTTGGTTTTGCGATGATGGACTTTGGTTCTTGGGTGCTGCATCCCTTGGTTATATGGCCATGCACAGCAGACTCTTAGAAAAGTGCCTACCATGTGCCCGAAGAGGCCTCATTTTTGGGCTTGTCCATTGTACTCTGGGTGCAGAGTGTGGTCTCTGACCATGTTCTGTGGCCATTCCCCACAGCTTCGAGCGCACTAGCCGTAGCCTTCTGTCATTCCTACCGGATTCAGGACATAGCTTCTGGCTGTGCCGCGAGCTCAACATCCTGATTGAACGTGCCCATCGCCCATGCCCAGCTCTTCATGAGTGGGTTATGTTCTGTCACCGTCTCGTTCATTGCTATTCCTTTCTAACTATCCATGTACCTAACTGACCGCCTACGTTATGGTACTGGTGACGCTCATCATCATCATCCTCATCATCATCATCTCCTCATAAATGACTGCATCCTCATCCTCATCCATTGAGGTCAGCCAAGGACGGGCACCTTCTCCTCTTCCTCCTCATAAATGACTGCATCATCATCATCCATTGAGGTCAGCCAAGGATGGTCACCTTCTCCTCTTCCTCCTCATAAATGACTGCATCATCATCATCCATTGAGGTCAGCCAAGGACGGGCACCTTCTCCTCTTCCTCTTCATAAATGACTGCATCATCATCCTCATCCATTGAGTTCAGCCAAGGACGGGCACCTTGTCCTCTTCCTCCTCATAAATGACTGCATTATCATCATCATCTTCATCATCATCCATTGAGATCAGCCAAGGATGGTCACCTTCTCCTCTTCCTCCCCATAAATGACTGCATCATCATCATCATCCATTGAGGTCAGCCAAGGACAGGCACCTTCTCCTCTTCCTCCTCATAAATGACTGCATCATCATCATCATCATCCATTGAGGTCAGCCAAGGACGGGCACCTACGCCTCTTCCTCCTCATAAATGACTGCATCATCATCATCCATTGACGTCAGCCAAGGACGGGCACCTTCTTCTCTTCCTCCTCATAAATGACTGCATCCTCATCATCATCCATTGAGGTCAGCCAAGGACGGGCACCTTCTCTTCCTCCTCATAAATGACTGCATCCTCATCAACATCCATTGAGGTCAGCCAAGGACGGGCACCTTCTCCTCTTCCTCCTCATAAATGACTGCATCATCATCATCCATTGAGGTCAGCCAAGGATGGTCACCTTCTCCTCTTCCTCCTCATAAATGACTGCATCATCATCATCATCCATTGAGGTCAGCCAAGGACGGGCACCTTCTCCTCTTCCTCTTCATAAATGACTGCATCATCATCCTCATCCATTGAGGTCAGCCAAGGACGGGCACCTTCTCCTCGCAAATGACTGCATCATCATCATCATCCATTGAGGTCAGCCAAGGATGGTCACCTTCTCCTCTTCCCCCTCATAAATGACTGCATCATCATCATCATCATCATCATCATCATCATCCATTGAGGTCAGCCAAGGACGGGCACCTTCTCCTCATAAATGACTGCATCATCATCCTCATCCATTGAGGTCAGCCAAGGATGGTCACCTTCTCTTCTTCCTCCTCATAAATGACTCCATCATCCTCCTCATCCATTGAGGTCAGCCAAGGATGGTCACCTTCTCCTCTTCCTCCTCATAAATGAATGCATCCTCATCATCATCCATTGAGGTCAGTCAATGACGGGCACCTTCTCCTCTTCCCCCTCATGAATGACTGCATCATCATCATCCATTGAGGTCTGCCAAGGATGTTCACCTTCTCCTCTTCCTCCTCATAAATGACTGCATCATCATCCTCATCCATTGAGGTCAGCCAAGGATGGTCACTTTCTCCTCTTCCTACTCATAAATGACTGCATCGTCATCATCATCCATTGAGGTCAGCCAAGGATGGTCACCTTCTCCTCTTCCCCCTCATAAATGACTGCATCATCATCATCCATTGAGGTCAGCCAAGGACGGGCACCTTCTCCTCATAAATGACTGCATCCTCATCATCATCCATTGAGGTCAGCAAAGGATGGTCACCTTCTCCTCTTCCTCCTCATAAATGACTGCAACATCATCATCATCATCCATTGAGGTCAGCCAAGGACGGTCACCTTCTCCTCTTCCTCCTCATAAATGACTGCATCCTCATCATCATCCATTGAGGTCAGCCAAGGACGGGCACCTTCTCCTCTTCCTCCTCATAAATGACTGCATCCTCATCATCATCCACTGAGGTCAGCCAAGGACAAGCACCTTCTCTTCTTCCTCCTCATAAATGACTGCATCCTCATCATCATCCATTGAGGTCAGCCAAGGATGGTCACCTTCTCCTCTTCCTCCTCATAAATGACTGCATCATCATCATCATCATCCATTGAGGTCAGCCAAGGATGGTCACCTTCTCCGCTTCCTCCTCATAAATGACTGCATTATCATCATCATCCATTGAGGTCAGCCAAGGACGGGCACCTTCTCCTCTTCCTCCTCATAAATGACTGCATCATCATCATCATCAACCATTGAGGTGAGCCAAGGATGGTCACCTTCTCCTCTTCCCCCTCATAAATGACTGCATCATCATCCTCATCCATTGAGGTCAGCCAAGGATGGTCACCTTGTCCTCTTCCTCCTCATAAATGACTGCATCATCATCCTCATCCATTGAGGTCAGCCAAGGATGGTCACCTTCTCCTCTTCCTCCTCATAAATGACTGCATCCTCATCATCATCCATTGAGGTAAGCCAAGGATGGGCACCTTCTCCTCTTCCTCCTCATAAATGACTGCATCCTCATCCTCATCCATTGAGGTCAGCCAAGGACGGGCACCTTCTCCTCATAAATGACTGCATCATCTTCCATTGAGGTCAGCCAAGGATGGTCACCTTCTCCTCTTCCTCCTCATAAATGACTGCATCCTCATCCTCATCCATTGAGGTCAGCCAAGGATGGTCACTTTCTCCTCTTCCTACTCATAAATGACTGCATCGTCATCATCATCCATTGAGGTCAGCCAAGGATGGTCACCTTCTCCTCTTCCCCCTCATAAATGACTGCATCATCATCATCCATTGAGGTCAACCAAGGACGGGCACCTTCTCCTCATAAATGACTGCATCCTCATCATCATCCATTGAGGTCAGCAAAGGATGGTCACCTTCTCCTCTTCCTCCTCATAAATGACTGCAACATCATCATCATCATCCATTGAGGTCAGCCAAGGACAGTCACCTTCTCCTCTTCCTCCTCATAAATGACTGCATCCTCATCATCATCCATTGAGGTCAGCCAAGGACAGGCACCTTCTCCTCTTCCTCCTCATAAATGACTGCATCCTCATCATCATCCACTGAGGTCAGCCAAGGACAAGCACCTTCTCTTCTTCCTCCTCATAAATGACTGCATCCTCATCATCATCCATTGAGGTCAGCCAAGGATGGTCACCTTCTCCTCTTCCTCCTCATAAATGACTGCATCATCATCATCATCATCCATTGAGGTCAGCCAAGGATGGTCACCTTCTCCGCTTCCTCCTCATAAATGACTGCATTATCATCATCATCCATTGAGGTCAGCCAAGGACGGGCACCTTCTCCTCTTCCTCCTCATAAATGACTGCATCATCATCATCATCATCCATTGAGGTCAGCCAAGGATGGTCACCTTCTCCTCTTCCCCCTCATAAATGACTGCATCATCATCCTCATCCATTGAGGTCAGCCAAGGATGGTCACCTTGTCCTCTTCCTCCTCATAAATGACTGCATCATCATCCTCATCCATTGAGGTCAGCCAAGGATGGTCACCTTCTCCTCTTCCTCCTCATAAATGACTGCATCCTCATCATCATCCATTGAGGTAAGCCAAGGATGGGCACCTTCTCCTCTTCCTCCTCATAAATGACTGCATCCTCATCCTCATCCATTGAGGTCAGCCAAGGACGGGCACCTTTCTCCTCATAAATGACTGCATCATCATCCATTGAGGTCTGCCAAGGATGGTCACCTTCTCCTCTTCCTCCTCATAAATGACTGCATCCTCATCCTCATCCATTGAGGTCAGCCAAGGATGGTCACCGTCTCCTCTTCCTCCTCATAAATGACTGCATCCTCATCATCATCCATTGAGGTCAACCAAGGATGGTCACCTTCTCCTCTTCCTCCTCATAAATGACTGCATCATCATCATCATCCATTGAGGTCAGCCAAGGACGGTCACCTTCTCCTCTTCCTCCTCATAAATGACTGCATCATCATCATCCATTGAGGTCAGCCAAGGACGGTCACCTTCTCCTCTTCCTCCTCATAAATGACTGCATCATCATCCATTGAGGTCAGCCAAGGACGGTCACCTTCTCCTCTTCCTCCTCATAGATGACTGCATCATCATCCTCATCATCCATTGAGGTCAGCCAAGGATGGTCACCTTCTCCTCTTCCTCCTCATAAATGACTGCTTCCTCATCATCATCCATTGAGGTCAGCCAAGGATGGTCACCTTCTCCTCCTCCTCCTCATAAATGACTGCTTCCTCATCATCCTCATCCATTGAGGTCAGCCAAGGATGGTCACCTTCTCCTCTTCCTCCTCATTAATGACTGCATCATCATCCTCATCCATTGAGGTCAGCCAAGGATGGTCACCTTCTCCTCTTCCTCCTCATAAATGACTGCTTGCTCATCATCATCCATTGAGGTCAGCCAAGGATGGTCACCTTCTCCTCCTCCTCCTCATAAATGACTGCTTCCTCATCATCCTCATCCATTGAGGTCAGCCAAGGACGGTCACCTTCTCCTCTTCCTCCTCATAAATGACTGCATCCTCATCATCATCCATTGAGGTCAGCCAAGGACGGTCACCTTCTCCTCTTCCTCCTCATAAATGACTGCATCATCATCATCATCATCCATTGAGGTCCGCAAAGGACGGTCACCTTCTCCTCTTTCTCCTCATAAATGACTGCATCATCATCCTCATCCATTAAGGTCAGCCAAGGATGGTCACCTTCTCCTCTTCCTTCTCATAAATGACTGCATCATCATCCTCATCCAGTGAGGTCAGCCAAGGATGGTCACCTTCTCCTCTTCCTCCTCATAAATGACTGCATCCTCATCATCATTGATTGAGGTCAGCCAAGGACGGGCACCTTCTCCTCATATATGACTGCAACATCATCATCTTTATCATGAGGTGAAACGGTACATCGACCAACAATACAACCATTTCGACCAACTCACAACATGAAGTATGTTCTTCATCGTCATCTATTGTAACAAAAGAAGAACCCTCATCATCTCGTCTTCCTTGTCGAAACATCTTCTATGACATCCAACATGAATGTCCTAAAAATTAAAGATCAATTTACAGAGTTGGGCATCCGAGCTCAAAGACGGAAAGACGTTCACTGGGTTATACCATTGGGTCCTAAAATATGATCGACAAAGAAGGCCCTGCTAGAGGAGCCTGATGGACGAACAGCAGCTGAGACTTATCAGAAAGGATGAAGAACTAATTGAGCATCTATCATAATAGGCAGAAATGTTAATACTGCTGACCGACACACCGGTCCACAATGGAGGATTCGATAAACTGGGTGCACATAGAAATGAAGCCATTAAAAGTCATTATCTATGTGTTGTTTCTTGGTCATTAAGCATGACTAAGAAATAGAACATTGATCAATTAAGATTAGTTATAAGTATTATTAACAAATGTACATTAGCTGGCCATTCTCAAAAGATCTTGTAAGAAAGTGGAATTGTGACAACCTGTCTCGATATTTCTGTATTAATTTTGCAAATTGTAGATGGACATACTGTTTTGAAAATATGACTGTTGTTGTCATTTAAAAAATATAAGGAAAAATGTATTAGAAGCAAAAAAACATGTGAGCGCCCACCATCACCACATCTTCTTCTGAGTGGGAAGCTAGTCATCCATCTTAATTCTATTCTCATCATTACCATCTCCTCGCCGTAACATCCCACAGCCTCCACACCATCATCCTTCAGCATTATTTGTGAATCTTCACAGCCACCCTCATCGTTAATCCTCAGCAGGACAAAGAGAAATGAACTGCTAATTGATAGAAACTTTAATGGAATATTTGTCATATATTCACTGCTTCTCAACCAAACAGACTTTTTATTTTTTGTGCTGTAATTCTTTATTAACATTTAGGGATGTACAGCTTGGGGAAGGGAGAAGTGCAACAGCCACACAGCATAATGACCAATAAGAGAGATACAACAAGAACCTGGGTGGCATGTGCATGTCGTATGCAGGAGGGAATATGCAGAGGGTGGGGGCCAAATAGACTTTGACAATTTGATCCACGCGTAGTTCCACAATCCTCAAATGCACCGTCAACGTCGTCCTCCACGTTGTCCTCCATTCAGCAGCCAGATTTCTTTCATCCACTAAAAATTCGAACATGCCACACCTATTCCAAAGGAACTATACATTGAAACGAGGATTAACTATGGGTGGACGGGAATTTGACTCTGTAGAATACTGTGGGGTTACATAAAAACCCTGCGAGATTCCACCGAGTTCTGCCAATGGGGGGTAATATGCATGTTGCACTACTTATGCTGCGATTTAGTACCTGTAGCACGTTCCGCTCCAGGAACAAAGCCATGCTGTGCGCAAGAGATCGCGGCCATTCGTTTTGATTTTGCTGCCATTCGAATAGAAAATCTACTCGAGAACCAGCCCTCTCACCACGACCACCCCTGTTAGAAAACCTTGCCAGACGTCCTCCTGGCGACTGGAAATCGCAAAAGGCTAAATCAAAATCACACTCACCAGCTTGCATTTCTGGAGACTCCCAGGAAATAAAATTCTGCCATTTGGTGTTCGGCAGAATTTGGCCCAAACTCCACGAGTCGCCAAAATCCGCCAATTCCGCGATCGGGATAAAATTATCCAGCTAGGACTATTTTTAACTTACATTTCTGCTGACTTGCTTATAAAGCCATCCACCTAAAGTGACCTCCTTGTCTGGCAAATCTGCTCAACATCTCAGGTGGTCAAATAGGTCTCAGGAGTAATACTTCTTCATACGTGGAAACTCTCAGGAGCAGCTGCCACCTTCTGGAGCTGCCTCTCAACAGACCTAAGGAGTTACACATGACCCTTCAGGAAATTACTACAAACTCACCTCATCTATGTGGAGCTAGATTACATTACTGCACATGGACCCAGGTCCCTAGTCCACACAGTTACTGTTCTTGTTGTTCAGGGGGTACTTTGTAGTTTATTGTAGAGTGACACTAACGCCTTATGGCTAAGAAGCACTATAAATAAATACATATATACATGCTAAATACATGACATGTCCTAAGAAACCTGAAGATATATAGTGTTTGGCAAAACCAAAGGGGATGATGGACGGAGTGTTGAACATTGCAAGCACTCACCCCCAGTCAACTGATCTGGGTTTAATCCATCATCATTCTTTAGCTCACTCCGCCACCCCAGTTCAGACATGGCCATATGCAAATCAGTCTGACCCTGTGCCTCATGGGAAACCGGTCCCAGGATGCTTCTTTCCGGTCCAGGGAAGACATGGCTTGGCAGTTCAGGCTGGACTGTTCCCATGAGGCACAGGGTCAGACTGATTTGCATATGGCCATATCTGAACTGGGGTGGCGGAGTGAGCTAAAGAATGATGATGGATTAAACCCAGATCAGTTGACTGGGGGTGAGTGCTTGCAATGTTCAACACTCCGTCCATCTTCTCCTTTGGTTTTGCTATGTTTGCCCTAAGTTGGCAGGGTATGCCCAGACGTGGGTCCCTTGCTCACTTTGCCACTGGATTCAAGATAGCCTGGCTGATGACGGCTGTAAGCCAGAAACCGGTCCCAGGATGCTTGTTTCCGGTCCAGGGAAGACATGGCTTGGCAGTTCGGGCTGGACTGTTCCCATGAGGCACAGGGTCAGACTGATTTGCATATGGCCATGTCTGAACTGGGGTGGCGGAGTGAGCTAAAGAATGATGATGGATTAAACCCAGATCAGTTGACTGGGGGTGAGTGCTTGCAATGTTCAACACTCCGTCCATCATCCCCTTTGGTTTTGCTATGTTCGCCCTAAGTTGGCTGGGTATGCCCAGACGTGGGTCCCTTCCTCACTTTGCCACTGGATTCAAGATAGCCTGGCTGATGACGGCTGTAAGCCAGAAACCGGTCCCAGGATGCTTGTTTCCGGTCCAGGGAAGACATGGCTTGGCAGTTCGGGCTGGACTGTTCCCATGAGGCACAGGGTCAGACTGATTTGCATATGGCCATGTCTGAACTGGGGTGGCAGAGTGAGCTAAAGAATGATGATGGATTAAACCCAGATCAGTTGACTGGGGGTGAGTGCTTGCAATGTTCAACACTCCGTCCATCATCCCCTTTGGTTTTGCTATGTTCGCCCTAAGTTGGCAGGGTATGCCAGACGTAGGTCCCTTGCTCACTTTGCCACTGGATTCAAGATAGCCTGGCTGATGACGGCTGTAAGCCAGAAACCGGTCCCAGGATGCTTGTTTCCGGTCCAGGGAAGACATGGCTTGGCAGTTCGGGCTGGACTGTTCCCATGAGGCACAGGGTCAGACTGATTTGCATATGGCCATGTCTGAACTGGGGTGGCGGAGTGAGCTAAAGAATGATGATGAATTAAACCCAGATCAGTTGACTGGGGGTGAGTGCTTGCAATGTTCAACACTCCGTCCATCATCCCCTTTGGTTTTGCTATGTTCGCCCTAAGTTGGCAGGATATGCCCAGACGTGGGTCCCTTGCTCACTTTGCCACTGGATTCAAGATAGCCTGGCTGATGCGGCTGTAAGCCAGAAACCGGTCCCAGGATGCTTGTTTCCGGTCCAGGGAAAACATGGCTTGGCAGTTCGGGCTGGACTGTTCCCATGAGGCACAGGGTCAGACTGATTTGCATATGGCCATGTCTGAACTGGGGTGGCGGAGTGAGCTAAAGAATGATGATGGATTAAACCCAGATCAGTTGACTGGGGGTGAGTGCTTGCAATGTTCAACACTTCGTCCATCATCCCCTTTGGTTTTGCTATGTTCGCCCTAAGTTGGCAGGGTATGCCCAGACGTGGGTCCCTTGCTCACTTTGCCACTGGATTCAAGATAGCCTGGCTGATGACGGCTGTAAGCCAGAAACCGGTCCCAGGATGCTTGTTTCCGGTCCAGGGAAGACATGGCTTGGCAGTTCGGGCTGGACTGTTCCCATGAGGCACAGGGTCAGACTGATTTGCATATGGCCATGTCTGAACTGGGGTGGCGGAATGAGCTAAAGAATGATGATGGATTAAACCCAGATCAGTTGACTGGGGGTGAGTGCTTGCAATGTTCAACACTCCGTCCATCATCCCCTTTGGTTTTGCGATTTATAGTGTTTGACCAAGAGGTGTTACTGTTCCCTAACTGATTAGCATTGATATTATCACCCTGAGTCAGCAGTTTTCCCATCTCACACATCCCCAGGTCTCAGTGAGCTCCACAGTTCCACAATAGTCCCTCAGTGTCCGACATCTCTGCAGTTCTCCCATCTCACACATCCCCAGGTCTCAGTGACCTGCACAGGTTTACAATAGTCCCTCCACGTCCAGCATCTCTGAAATTCTCCCATCTCACATATCCTCAGGTCTCAGTGAGCTCCACAGCTCCACAGTAGTCCCTCTACATCCGGTATGTCTGCAGTTCTCCCATCTTGCACATCCCCAGGTCTCAGTGAGCTTCACAGCTCTACAAGAGTCCCTCAGCATCTTGCATCTATGCCGTTCACCCATCTCACACATCCACAGGCCTCAGTGAGCTCCACAGCTCCACAGCTCCACAGCAGTCCCTCAGCATGCGGCATCTCTATAGTTCTCCCATCTCACACATACCCTGGTCTCAGTGAGCTCCACAGCTCCACAATAGTCCCTCAGCACCCGGTGTCTCTGCAGTTCTCTCATCTCACACATCCCCGGGTCTCAGTGAGCTCCACAATAGTCTCTGAGCATCCGGCGTCTCTGCAGTTCTCCCATCTCACATATCCCCAGTCTCAGTGAGCTCCACAGCTCTACAATAATCCCTTAGTGTCTAACGTCTTTGCAGTTTTTCCATCTCACACATCCCTGTCTCAGTGAGCTCCACAGCTCCACAATAGTCCCTCAGCATCCGACATTGATGCAGTTCGCCCATTTCACACATCACCAGGTCTCAGTGAGCTCCACAGCTCCACAATAGTTCCTCAGAGACTGGCATCTCTGCAGTTCTCCCATCTCATACATCCCAGGTCTCAGTGAGCTCCACAATACACACTCAGCATCTGACTTCTCTGCAGTTCTCCCATCTCACACATCCCCAGGTCTCAGTGCGCTCCGCAGCTTCACAATAGTCCCTCAGCATCTGGTATCTCTGCAGTTCTCCCATCTCACACATCCCCAGGCCTCTGTGAGCTCCACAATAGTCTCTCAGCATCCGGCGTCTCTGCAGTTCTCCCATCTCACACATCCCCAGGCCTCAGTGAGCTCCACAGCTCCACAAGAGTCCCTCAGTGTCTGGCATCTCTGCAGTTCCCCATCTCACACATCCCCAGGTCTCAGTGAGCTCCACAGTTCACAATAGTCCCTCAGTGTCCAACATCTCTGCAGTTCTCCCATCTCACACATTCCCAGGCATCAGTGAGCTCCACAGCTCCACAATAGTCCCTCAGTGTCTGGCATCTCTGCAGTTCTCCCATCTCACACATCCACAGGCCTCAGTGAGCTCCTACACCTCCACAAGAGTCCCTCAGCATCTGGCATCTTTACAGTTCTCCCATCTCACACATCCACAGGTCTCAGTGAGCTCCACAGCTCCACAGCAGTCCCTCAGCATTCGGCATCTTTATAGTTCTCCCATCTCACACATACCCTGGTCTCAGTGAGCTCCACAGCTCCACAATAGTCCCTCAGCACCCGGTGTCTCTGCAGTTCTCTCATCTCACACATCCCCGGGTCTCAGTGAGCTCCACAGCTCCACAATAGTCCCTCCGCATCCGATGTCTCTGCAGTTCTCCCATCTCACACATCCTCAGGTCTCAGTGAGCCCCACAGCTCTACAATAATCCCTCTCCCATCTCACACATCCCCAGGCCTCAGTGAGCTCCACAATAGTCTCTCAGCGTCCGGCCTCTCTGCAGTTCTCCCATCTCACATATCCCCAGTCTAAGTGAGCTCCGCAGCTCCACAATAGCCCCTCAGCATCCGGCATCTCTACAGTTCTCCCATCTCACACATCCTCAGGTATCAGTGAGTTCTACAGCTCTACAATAATCCCTTAGTGTCTAACATCTTTGCAGTTTTTCCAGCTCACAAATCCCTGTCTCAGTGAGCTCCACAGCTCCACAATAGTCCCTCAGCATCCGACATTGATGTAGTTCTCCCATTTCACACATCACCAGGTCTCAGTGAGCTCCACAGCTCCACAATAGTTCCTCCGAGACTGGCATCTCTACAGTTCTCCCATCTCATACATCCCAGGTCTCAGTGAGCTCCACAATACACACTCAGCATCTGACATCTCTGCAGTTCTCCCATCTCACACATCCCCAGGTCTCAGTGCACTCCGCAGCTCCACAATAGTCCCTCAGCATCTGGTATCTCTGCAGTTCTCCCATCTCACACATCCCCAGGCCTCTGTGAGCTCCACAATAGTCTCTCAGCATCTGGCATCTCTGCAGTTCTCCCATCTCACACATCCCCAGACCTCAGTGAGCTCCACAGCTCCACAAGAGTCCCTCAGTGTCTGGCATCTCTGCAGTTCCCCATCTCACACATCCCCGGGCCTCAGTGAGCTCCACAATAGTCCCTCAGCATCCGACACTGATGCAGTTCTCCCATTTCACACATCACCAGGTCTCAGTGAGCTCCAGAGCTCCACGATAGTTCCTCAGAGTCTGGCATCTCTGCAGTTCTCCCATCTCATACATCCCAGGTCTCAGTGTGCTCCACAATACACAGTCAGCATCTGACATCTCTGCAGTTCTCCCATCACACACATCCCCAGGTCTCAGTGAGCTCCGCAGCTCCACAATAGTCCCTCATCATCTGGTATCTCTGCAGTTCTCCCATTTCACACATCCCCAGGCCTCTGTGAGCTCCACAATAGTCCCTCAGCATACAGTATCTCTGCAGTTCTCCCATCTCACACATCCCCAGGTCTCAGTGAGCTCTACAGCTTTACAATAATCCCTTAGTGTCTAACATCTTTGCAGTTTTTCCATCTCACACATCCCTGTCTCAGTGAGCTCCACAGCTCCACAATAGTCCCTCAGCATCCGACATTGATGCAGTTCTCCCATTTCACACATCACAAGGTCGCAGTGAGCTCCACAATAGTTCCTCAGAGCCTGGCATCTCTGCAGTTCTCCCATCTCATACATCCCAGGTCTCAGTGAGCTCCACAGCTCCACAAGAGTCCCTGAGTGTCTGGCATCTCTGCAGTTTCCAATCTCACACATCCCCAGGTCTCAGTGAGCTTCACAGTTCCACAATAGTCCCTCAGTGTCCGACATCTCTGCAGTTCTCCCATCTCACACATTCCCAGGCATCGGTGAGCTCCACAGCTCCACAATAGTCCCTCAGTGTCTGGCATCTCTGCAGTTCTCCCATCTCATACATCCCAGGTCTCAGTGAGCTCCACAGCTCCACAAGAGTCCCACAGTGTCTGGCATCTCTGCAGTTCTCCCATCTCACACAGCCCCAGTCTCTGTGAGCTCCACAGCTCCACAATAGTCCCTCAGTGTCTGGCATCTCTGCAGTTGTCCCATCTCACACATCCCCAGGCCTCTGTGAGCTACACAATAGTCCCTCAGCATCCGACATCTCTGCAGTTCTCCCATCTCACACATCCACATGTCTCAGTGAGCTCCACAGCTCTACAATAGTCATTCAGCATCCGGCATCTCTGCAGTTCTCCCATCTCACACATACCCTGGTCTCAGTGAGCTCCACAGCTCCACAGCTCCGCAATAGTCCCTCAGCACCTGGTGTCTCTGCAGTTCTCTCATCTCACACATCCCCGGGTCTCATTGAGCTCCACAGAAGTCCCTCTGCCTCCGATGTCTCTGCAGTTCTCCCATCTCACACATCCTCAGGTCGCAGTGAGCTCCACAGCTCTACAATAATCCCTCTACCATCTCAGACATCCTCAGGGCCTCAGTGAGCTCCACAATAGTCTCTCAGCATCCGGCGTCTCTGCAGTTCTCCCATCTCACACATCCCCAGGCCTCAGTGAGCTCCACAGCTCCACAAGAGTCCCTCAGTGTCTGGCATCTCTGCAGTTCCCCATCTCACACATCTCCAGGTCTCAGTGAGCTCCACAGTTCACAATAGTCCCTCAGTGTCCGACATCTCTGCAGTTCTCCCATCTCACACATTCCCAGGCATCAGTGAGCTCCACAGCTCCACAATAGTCCCTCAGTGTCTGGCATCTCTGCAGTTCTCCCATCTCACACATCCACAGGCCTCAGTGAGCTCTACACCTCCACAAGAGTCCCTCAGCATCTGGCATCTTTACAGTTCTCCCATCTCACACATCCACAGGTCTCAGTGAGCTCCACAGCTCCACAGCAGTCCCTCAGCATTCGGCATCTCTATAGTTCTCCCATCTCACACATACCCTGGTCTCAGTGAGCTCCACAGCTCCACAATAGTCCCTCAGCACCCGGTGTCTCTGCAGTTCTCTCATCTCACACATCCCCGGGTCTCAGTGAGCTCCACAGCTCCACAATAGTCCCTCCGCATCCGATGTCTCTGCAGTTCTCCCATCTCACACATCCTCAGGTCTCAGTGAGCCCCACAGCTCTATAATAATCCCTCTCCCATCTCACACATCCCCAGGCCTCAGTGAGCTCCACAATAGTCTCTCAGCGTCCGGCCTCTCTGCAGTTCTCCCATCTCACATATCCCCAGTCTAAGTGAGTTCCGCAGCTCCACAATAGCCCCTCAGCATCCGGCATCTCTACAGTTCTCCCATCTCACACATCCTCAGGTATCAGTGAGTTCTACAGCTCTACAATAATCCCTTAGTGTCTAACATCTTTGCAGTTTTCCAGCTCACAAATCCCTGTCTCAGTGAGCTCCACAGCTCCACAATAGTCCCTCAGCATCCGACATTGATGCAGTTCTCCCATTTCACACATCACCAGGTCTCAGTGAGCTCCACAGCTCCACAATAGTTCCTCAGAGACTGGCATCTCTACAGTTCTCCCATCTCATACATCCCAGGTCTCAGTGAGCTCCACAATACACACTCAGCATCTGACATCTCTGCAGTTCTCCCATCTCACACATCCCCAGGTCTCAGTGCACTCCGCAGCTCCACAATAGTCCCTCAGCATCTGGTATCTCTGCAGTTCTCCCATCTCCACACATCCCCAGGCCTCTGTGAGCTCCACAATAGTCTCTCAGCATCTGGCATCTCTGCAGTTCTCCCATCTCACACATCCCCAGACCTCAGTGAGCTCCACAGCTCCACAAGAGTCCCATAGTGTCTGGCATCTCTGCAGTTCCCCATCTCACACATCCCGGGGCCTCAGTGAGCTCCACAATAGTCTCTCAGCATCCGGCGTCTCTGCAGTTCTCCCATCTCACACATCCACCAGTCTCGGTGAGCTCCACAGCTCCACAGAAGTCCCTCAGCATCCGGCATCTCTGCAGTTCTCCCATCTCACACATCCTCAGGTATCAGTGAGCTCTACAGCTCTACAATAATCCCTTAGTGTCTAACATCTTTGCAGTTTTTCCATCTCACACATCCCTGTCTCAGTGAGCTCCACAATAGTCCCTCAGCATCCGACACTGATGCAGTTCTCCCATTTCACACATCACCAGGTCTCAGTGAGCTCCAGAGCTCCACGATAGTTCCTCAGAGTCTGGCATCTCTGCAGTTCTCCCATCTCATACATCCCAGGTCTCAGTGTGCTCCACAATACACAGTCAGCATCTGACATCTCTGCAGTTCTCCCATCACACACATCCCCAGGTCTCAGTGAGCTCCGCAGCTCCACAATAGTCCCTCATCATCTGGTATCTCTGCAGTTCTCCCATCTCACACATCCCCAGGCCTCTGTGAGCTCCACAATAGTCCCTCAGCATACGGTATCTCTGCAGTTCTCCCATCTCACACATCCCCAGGTCTCAGTGAGCTCTACAGCTTTACAATAATCCCTTAGTGTCTAACATCTTTGCAGTTTTTCCATCTCACACATCCCTGTCTCAGTGAGCTCCACAGCTCCACAATAGTCCCTCAGCATCTGACATTGATGCAGTTCTCCCATTTCACACATCACAAGGTCGCAGTGAGCTCCACAATAGTTCCTCGGAGCCTGGCATCTCTGCAGTTCTCCCATCTCATACATCCCAGGTCTCAGTGAGCTCCACAGCTCCACAAGAGTCCCTGAGTGTCTGGCATCTCTGCAGTTTCCAATCTCACACATCCCCAGGTCTCAGTGAGCTTCACAGTTCCACAATAGTCCCTCAGTGTCCGACATCTCTGCAGTTCTCCCATCTCACACATTCCCAGGCATCGGTGAGCTCCACAGCTCCACAATAGTCCCTCAGTGTCTGGCATCTCTGCAGTTCTCCCATCTCATACATCCCAGGTCTCAGTGAGCTCCACAGCTCCACAAGAGTCCCACAGTGTCTGGCATCTCTGAAGTTCTCCCATCTCACACAGCCCCAGTCTCTGTGAGCTCCACAGCTCCACAATAGTCCCTCAGCATCCGGTATCTCTGCAGTTGTCCCATCTCACACATCCCCAGGCCTCTGTGAGCTACACAATAGTCCCTCAGCATCCGACATCTCTGCAGTTCTCCCATCTCACACATCCACATGTCTCAGTGAGCTCTACAGCTCCACAAGAGTCCCTCAGCATCTGGCATCTTTACAGTTCTCCCATCTCACACAACCACAGGTCTCAGGGAGCTCCACAGCTCCACAGCAGACCCTCAGCATCCGGCATCTCTATAGTTCTCCCATCTCACACATACCCTGGTCTCAGTGAGCTCCACAGCGCCACAATAGTCCCTCAGCACCCGGTGTCTCTGCAGTTCTCTCATCTCACACATCCCTGGGTCTCAGTGAGCTCCACTGCTCCACAATAGTCCCTCCGCATCCGATGTCTCTGCAGTTCTCCCATCTCACACATCCTCAGGTCTCAGTGAGCCCCACAGCTCTACAATAATCCCTCGCCCATGTCACACATCCCCGGGCCTCAGTGAGCTCCACAATAGTCTCTCAGCGTCCGGCGTCTCTGCAGTTCTCCCATCTCACACATCCACCAGTCTCGGTGAGCTCCACAGCTCCACAGTAGTCCCTCAGCATCCGGCATCTCTGCAGTTCTCCCATCTCACACATCCTCAGGTATCAGTGAGCTCTACAGCTCTACAATAATCCCTTAGTGTCTAACATCTTTGCAGTTTTTCCATCTCACACATCCCTGTCTCAGTGAGCTCCACAATAGTCCCTCAGCATCCGACACTGATGCAGTTCTCCCATTTCACACATCACCAGGTCTCAGTGATCTCCAGAGCTCCACGATAGTTCCTCAGAGTCTGGCATCTCTGCAGTTCTCCCATCTCATACATCCCAGGTCTCAGTGTGCTCCACAATACACAGTCAGCATCTGACATCTCTGCAGTTCTCCCATCACACACATCCCCAGGTCTCAGTGAGCTCCGCAGCTCCACAATAGTCCCTCATCATCTGGTATCTCTGCAGTTCTCCCATCTCACACATCCCCAGGCCTCTGCGAGCTCCACAATAGTCCCTCAGCATACGGTATCTCTGCAGTTCTCCCATCTCATACATCCCCAGGTCTCAGTGAGCTCTACAGCTCTACAATAATCCCTTAGTTTCTAACATCTTTGCAGTTTTTCCATCTCACACATCCCTATCTCAGTGAGCTCCACAGCTCCACAATAGTCCCTCAGCATCCAGTATCTCTGCAGTTCTCCCATCTCACACTTCCCCAGGTCTCAGTGAGCTCTACAGCTCTACAATAATCCCTTAGTGTCTAACATCTTTGCAGTTTTTCCATCTCACACATCCCTGTCTCAGTGAGCTCCACAGCTCCACAAAAGCCCATCAGCATCCCACACTGATGCAGTTCTCCCATTTCACACATTACCAGGTCTCAGTGAGCTCCAAAGTTCCACAATAGTTCCTCAGCATCTGACATCTCTGCAGTTCTCCCATTTCACACATCACCAGGTCTCAGTGAGCTCCACAATAGTTCCTCAGAGCCTGGCATCTCTGCAGTTCTCTCATCTCATACATCCCAGGTCTCAGTGAACTCTACAATAGTCCCTCAGCTTACAGCATCTCTGCAGTTCTCCCATCTCACACATCCTCAGGTCTTAGTGAGCTTTACAATAATCCTTTAGTGTCCAACATCTCTGCAGTTTTTCCATCTCACACATCCCAATCCCAGTGAGCTCCACAGCTCCACATTTGTTCCTCAGCATCCGCATTGATGCAGTTTTCCCATTCTCACACATCCACAGGTCTCAATGAGCTCCACAGCTCCACAATACACACTCAGCATCCGACATCTCTGCAGTTCTCCCATCTCACACATCCCCAGGTCTTAGTGAGCTCCACAGCTCCACAATAGTCCCTCAGCATCTGGCATCTATGCAGTTCTCCCATCTCACACATCCCCAGACTCAATGATCTCCACAGCTCCACAATAGCCCCTCAGCATCCGGCATCTCTGCAGTGCTCCCATCTCACACATCCCCAAGTCTCAGTGAGCTCCACATTTCACAATAGTCCCTCAGCTTCTGGTGTCTCTGCAGTTTTCCCATCTCACGCATCCCGGGGTCTCAGTGAGCTCCACAATAGTCCCTCAGTGTCCGACAGCTCTGAAGTTCTCTCATCTCACACACCCCCAGGTCCCAGTGAGCTCCACAGCTTTATAATAGTCCCTGAGTGGCGTTTATGCAGTGATTTGTTTCAGTCTGTGTTTCTGGGAAGCATTAGACTGCTCCTGGCTACAAAAGGCCCCACTGCTCAGTGATCAATAATTCAACCCCACCCAATATGTTGCGTCATCTCGTACTTGTTTTATTACTCACCCTCTTACTATTTGTGAATTAACATGCAGCTGTTTATTCATGAGCCTCCTGTTTACACTAATGGACAATATTCATCTTCTAAATGGAAGGCAGCCTCCTCAATTATTCAGCAATTCCAGCCAGCACGTTGGACCTCAGAGAAAGCTCGCACAGCTTTCTGAGGCTGCTTCATACTCCTCACGCACCACTATAAACAATGGGGTGATGACTTACAACCAGACAAGAGTGGCCTCAGCTCTACATGCGCAGGGACACCCATGAACAATGTATACATGACTTACAACCAGACGGGAGTGGCCTCAGCTCCACATACGCAGGGACACACATGAACAGCGTATACATGACTTACAACCAGACAAGAGTGGCCTCAGCTCTACATGCGCAGGGACACCCATGAACAACGTATACATGACTTACAACCAGACGGGAGTGGCCTCAGCTCTACATGCGCAGGGACACCCATGAACAACGTATTCATGACTTACAACCAGACAAGAGTGGCGCTCTGCTCTACATGCGCAGGGACACCCATGAACAACGTATACATGACTTACAACCAGACGGGAGTGGCCTCAGCTCTACATGCGCAGGGACACCCATGAACAACGTATACATGACTTACAACCAGACAAGAGTGGCCTCTGCTCTTCATGCGCAGGGACACCCATGAACAACGTATACATGACTTACAACCAGACGGGAGTGGCCTCAGCTCTACATGCGCAGGGACACCCATGAACAACGTATACATGACTTACAACCAGACGGGAGTGGCCTCAGCTCTACATGCGCAGGAACACCCATGAACAGCGTATACACGACTTACAACCAGACAAGAGTGGCCTCAGCTCTACATGCGCAGGAACACCCATGAACAACGTATACATGACTTACAACCAGACGGGAGTGGCCTCAGCTCTACATGCGCAGGAACACCCATGAACAGCGTATACACGACTTACAACCAGACAAGAGTGGCCTCAGCTCTACATGCGCAGGGACACCCATGAACAACGTATACATGACTTACAACCATACGGGAGTGGCCTTAGCTCTACATACACAGGGACACACATGTACAGCGTATACATGACTTACAAACAGACAAGAGTGGCCTCAGCTCTACATGCGCAGGGACACCCTTGAACAACGTATACATGACTTACAAACAGACAAGAGTGGCCTCAGCTCTACATGCGCAGGGACACCCATGAACAACGTATACATTACTTACAACCATACAGGAGTGGCCTCAGCTCCACATACGCAGGGACACATATGAACAGCGTATACATGACTTACAACCAGACAAGAGTGGCCTCAGCTCTACATGCTCAGGGACACCCATGAACAACGTATACATGACTTACAACCAGACGGGAGTGGCCACAGCTCTACATGCGCAGGGACACCCATGAACAGGGTATACATGACTTACAACCAGATGAGAGGGGCCTCAGCTCTACATGCGCAGAAACACCCATGAACAGTGTATACATGACTTACAACCAAACAGGAGTGGCCTTAGCTCTACATGCGCAGGGACACCCATGAACAACGTATACATGACTTACAGCCAGATGGGAGTGGCCTCAGCTCTACATGCGCAGGGACACCCATGAACAGCGTACACATGACTTACAACCAGATGAGAGGGGCCTCAGCTCTACATGCGTAGGAACACCCATGAACAGCGTATACATGACTTACAACCAGACGGGAGTGGCCTCATCTCTACATGCGCAGGGACACCCATGAACAGAGTATACATTACTTACAACCAGATGGGAGTGGCCTCAGCTCTACATGCGCAGGAACACCCATGAACAGAGCGCACATGTCTTACAACCAGATGGGAGTGGCCTCAGCTCTACATGCGCAGGAACACCCATGAACAGAGCGCACGTCTTACAACCAGATGGGAGTGGCCTCATCTTTATTACATGCCAAGGTACACCCGTAAACAGAGCGCACATGTCTTACAACCAGATGGGAGTGGACTCAGCTCTACATGCACAGGAACACCCATGAACATCGTATACATGACTTACAACCAGACAAAAGTGGCCTCAGCTCTACATGCGCTGGGACACCCATGAACAGCTTATACATAACTTACAACCAGACAGGAGTTGTGAGAAGTTGGCCTGGCATATGCTGTCCACTAGTTATAGTGGGCACCTTGCACCAGTCCAAACGACCCTTATTGATGATAGGTTTAAAGACAACCTTTATTGAAAGCTATCCTAGTGGTAGCTATGGAGAGCAGCCTTCAGGCTAAGTCTTGAAGGAGTGTAAAGCAGCTTGGTTTACCTAATTATAACCTCTTGAATGACCAAATGAAAGGAGAACCACACCAGGTATATATATAAAATATATGTATTAATTTCTAAACACTCACTACTAATCTCTTTATGAGATTAGAGTCCAAGATACACAATATCACAGTATTAAAACGACAGTAAATAGCACAATATACACTGGGCTCCAGGGGGACCAAACCATATATTAAGAAAGTGGTATAAGAACCACGACTTGACTAGACACAGTGCCTAGAGCACGTAGAATCGCTGGGACCCCAAGGAACCACCCAAGGTAGTGACACAGGAGTCCCACGGGGACGTGTGCAGTGTGAGAACACAGCCGCGAGCGCCGTAGGATTCTATGAGGAAAGTCGCGGTTGGAATTTTAATGCAAAAGGACACTTAGGAGAGGACTTTGAGCAAACCCCTTTAGACTTAAGGGGTTCTAGGGCCAACACCCACTGGAGCACCGCAGTACTCAAGTTACCTCACCCAGGGAAGCCGGGTGCATAGGTGGCAAATGGTGTCGGGAATCGTCGTTGATTTCAATGGCGATCTGTTGCAAAGTGCTGCTGCCGTGAAGAAGAAAAGTGTCCGGGGTGATCCAAGCCTGGATCGAAGATGTGAAGAACCTGAAAGCAGAGGGGACAGAGTCTGGGTCACTAGCCAGTGACCAGGAGCGGAGCAATCAAATGCCCACCGATGTCGGGTGCTTCAGGTGCGAAGAGGTGAAGCTTGACTCTGCAGCCACGGGGTCCAGGAGACGTCGAGGACGACCAGGAGCCGGATTCGAGCTTTCCCACAAAGGATGTCGAGTGCTGGGGTGTCGGTGCTCGGATTGAGCACAACAAGCCTTGGCAACAGCAACCCACGCAGGAAGAGTAAAGATGCTTTGGTGCGGACCAACAAGGTCCGGCGGACTCCCCAAGCGATGGAGAGTCAGGGCACATCTAGCGCAACCAGGGTGGCCCAATTAATATTAGTGTCGCCTTCACAGGGACCCACCAGTTGACAGACCAGGGATCGCGAAGGGACCTCGAGAGAAAACACAAAGGGCCAGCTCACGGAACACTCGTGGAGTGTAGGCTGGCAATCTTCAGTGGAATTGCTGCTTGGGGTCAGGGCTACAAGTAACCCAAAGCTCAGCTTCAGAGGTCGGCTCAAAGCTGATGCTTCTGCAAATGGTCGCGGTGTCCAGGGGTTCGGGTTGCACGGTCTCCACGAGGGATACGGGCCTCAGACTTGCTGTGGGCACAGATCGACCTCAGAGACCTCAGGAACCCACCTCCTGTGTGGCAATATTCTTCGGAGTCCGCAGGAGCTTCGGAGATGCCAACCGGTCAGTTGCGTCTTTGGTGCCTGCCAAGCAGGGGAGTAACTCCTTTACTCCAAGGGAGATTCTTCGGTCATCCAACATCGTGTAGATAGTTGAAGTTCTGGGATTCTGTATCAGAGTTTTGTCCAGGTAAATCTAAAATCCTGTAGTCAGGGGTTCCTACTTTATACCCAAGGAAGGGGTGGGAAAAACTCTGGGGACCCACCTATGGGAGGGTCAGGAAAGAGGGGTGGCTACACCCATTTCCTTTGTCCAGTTTCGGGCCAGAGCAGGGGCTGGTAGCCCCTGCAACTGGTTTGAGCTGGACTATGCACAGGGACACCAAATGTGCCCCCAGTGCAGACTTCAAAGCACTCTTGGAGTGCACCCACCCAGCCCCAATACACTAAAGTCTGTCTGGGAGGTGGTCACACCTCCTTGTGACAGGAAACCTATTGTCCAGGCCTCCCCTGCCGGAGTGTCATCCAGCAGCAGGAGGGCAGACTCGTGTCTGTGGCTGCAGCATCCATTTTGTGATGCCAGGGTTCTGTTAAGCTGGTACCGGGTGTACCGGTGGTGCCATGTTTCTCCCTCTAGTGGGGTGGAATCATACCTCCCACCCCAGTTACTGGGGTGGAGGTATGATTCCAAGGTGTTTGACACCAAACACGACATGTTTCCAGGCAGCCATTCTCAAGTTAGCATTTACCGCAAGGTTATAATGCACTAAAGAGTATATGGTTGGCTGCATCACAAACAACCCCGGAATGAAGATTCCGAAAGCTGCAGAGGGGCTCTGCTCATGCATGGGCACCCTCTCACATGAAACCCAGCACCCTGCCTTCAGGATTGTTAAGGCCTGCCTTAGGGGTGACTGATAGGTTTACACGTGTAGTGATATGGAGAGATATAGGGAACCTATATCTCAGTAAGGGGTGGATACACCACCTTACACAGGTTGCTGTAGCAGACCTGTTGTGTCAGTTTGGGTGGCCTCTCAGGGGTGGCATAATACATGCTGCAGCCCCTGGGAGGCCTCTGGGGTACCTATGCCCTGGGTACATAGTATACCATATTCTAGGGACTTATAAGGGTACCCCAGAATCCAATCTGGAGTGTACCTAAAGTACATACAATCAATTTAAGGGGAAAGCAGATAGGCTGGGGTCCTGAATAGCAGGATCCCAGCCAAACTAAGTCGAAAACCAGCAAAACACCAGGAAAAAAGTGGGGGCAACCATGCAGTCAGATTCCACCTTCCTACATAACCCCCCCAAACAAAAGGAGATAAGGCTAACCTTGCCCAGTTGAGCCTTTATTTACTAAGTGGCCATATAAGGAAGAACCTGGACTAGAATGGTTACCCCCTGTCTTATGGTCCACTAAGCAATTCCTAACCCCAAGGGTATTGGATGATCTCCACCATTTGGAATTACTACCTGTGGTGTGTTTTGGCAAAGTAAAAGGCTGGTGGGGTGTCTGAGTGGAGAAGTGAGGCCCTAATAAAGTTGGTCTCAGCTTCCTCAGATCACTGGTCACCATGGAGGCCTTTCTTTCCATGACTGAGTTGTATCTGGCCCTAATGGTCAACCTCTGGCTGCCTACAGCTGGGGGTTGGGTCCCTTTGGTTGGAACAATGGAGGGACAGGGTAGGTTTGGAACCACTTGGTCCCAGGTTTGCCTTTGCCCAACAGAGTCCATCTGGGGGAGGTTCCTACACACTGGTAAGAGGGATCCCTCAGTGTGCTGAGGAATTTTCACCTGGCTAGGGCTACTAGACTGGGTGCCCATAATCTGTGGATGAGGGGGTTCCTCTGGACAGGGAGCCCTTAGGGGACCACTGACCTCCCTGACCTCTGCAGCCCTGGGCTGACAGAGGGAGGATAGAGAGGGGCAGGTTACCTGCTCCAGACTGGGTACCACCTTGGAAGGGTCCCCTGCCATCAGGGGTGTTGCCAGGCCAGGCCTGACCACCTATGGGGCAGTTCCTTCACTAGGGGTAGGATCAGTTCCCTGAGGAAGCTGACCCTTACCTATAGTCTGGGGGGAAGAAGACTTTTCTTCAACCCTTCTGCTCTCTTGGGGAGTAGAGTGGGCCATTCTTTCAGGCTCCACCTCTCCAATATTTCCCGGAGATGGGGCTGAGGCCGTAAGAGCCCCACCAACCTTCTCAGAGAGGCCCAACATTTTTAAATGGGCCTGGTATTCAACTTCAGCCCAGGCTGAAACCTCCAGATCATTGCCCAACAGGCAATCTACAGGCAAGTTTGGGGACACTGCCACTCTCTTTGGGCCAGTGACCCCTCCCCAGCTGAGATTGGCTATGGCCATGGGATGATCTGTTCTGATACCATCAATGTTGGTCACCTGGTACTTGAACTCAGGTAAAAGCTGTTGAGGGGGGACTAGTTTCCCTGTCACCATGGTGACACTAGCCCCTGTGTCCCTGAATGCCAACGCCTTCTGACCATTGATTAGGGGCTCCTGTCTGTACTTGCCTAAAGTATTGGGGCTCATAGTAAAAGTGGCAAATCCCATGCCACCATCACAGACTAAGGAGGCCCGTGAGGGGGACCTTAGTAATACAGGGTCCACCTCAGTTCCCCATGAAAATGCACCTAACGTTTTGGGTGCATTACTACCACCTGGGGGATTACTACTTGTAGTACCAGGAGGAGTGGTAGTATTGCTGGGAGGAACATTGTCCTTATTGCCAGCCTTGGAGCAACTGGGGTCATTTTTACAGTGGCCAGGCTTCTTACAGACATGGCAATAAGGTGTCTTTTCAGGGGAGGAAGGAGTTTGGGACCCACCCCCAGGAGAGGACTTTTGGGGCCCTGTAGGGGATTTGTCTTTTGATTTATCCCCACCTTTCTCTTGGTTTTTGGAAGAATCTTTCTTCTGGTCACCACCCTGATTCATTGGCTTTACTCTGGTTCTGACCCATTTGTCTGCCTTCTTTACCAATTCTTGGGGAGAGGTCAGATCAGAGTCCACCAGGTACTGGTGTAAAAGCTGGTTTTGACAATTATTAAGGATCTGCTCCCTCATAATCAAATTGTACAATCCTAAAAAGTCATGCACCTTGCTGCCATGTATCCAACCATCCAGAGCCTTAGTAGCACAATCTACAAAGTCAACCCAGTCCTGAGTCTGTGCCTTTTGGGTGTCTCTGAACTTTAACCTGTATTGTTCAGTGGTTAGGCCAAACCCATCAATCAGAGCACTCTTCAGGACTTTGTAATTATCAGCATCCTCTTCTCTTACAGTGAGGAGCTTGTCTCTACCTTTGTCTGCAAAGGAGAGCCACAAGATTGCTGCCCACTGCTCCTGAGGGACCCTCTGTACTTTACAGGCCCTCTCTAGTGCAGTTATCCATTTGTGGATGTCATCCCCACTCTGGTAGGGAGGGACAATCTTGTTCAGGTTCCTATGGGGATGAGTATCTTCTCTACCTCTAGGGACACTGCTGCTGCCACCATGGGACCCTAGTTCCAATTTCTGAGAAGCTCTCTGAAGCTCCAGGGATTCCCTGTCTAAGGCCAATTGCTCTCTCTTGATTATGAGCTTAGCTCTCTCAAACTCAAGCAGTTGGCATTTCTTCTCATAAGAGGATGCCCTTTTATGAGAAGCAGAGGACCCTATAGAAGTACCAGAATGATTAGATTCCTGAGAAGGAGATCTTGATCTTCTTGGTAAACTATTAACCCTTCCAGGTGGGGTAAAGAGAACCCCTCTGGGGTCTCCCTCCTCACCTTCAGGAAGGATTGGCTGTTCCAGGTTACAATCATTTTGATCCTCCTGGCCAGCTTCAGAGTCTGGGTCATAGTAGTGTTCACTACCTGGCCTTTCCTCTTCTGCTGTCCCACCCCCTTTGCCAACCTCATCAGACCCTGGGGTCTTTCTGAGGTCTTTATTAACAAATAGAGGGGGGACTACGGGCTATATTTATCCAGGTCCAGCATACATGCCCTAAAGTACTACAAAGCAGAAAGGTATGCGGTTCCTAGTGAACTCGGTAAGTTGATGTGTGGTTAGTGTGTAATGAAGTTCCCTGTGTTTGATGGTACAATTGTTTATTGTATTCAAAGAAGTTTTCCGTGAGGGCTAAAGTCGCACACTCAAGGATGAAGGTCACTGGGGTGGAAGAGGCCCACTCCAAACTACTCAAAGCGTCCTCAATCACATTCAGGGTAGCCCTCTGCGGAATGTTAGTGTAGAGGGCCTCAACATCCAGAGTTACTAGTAAGTTGACTTCCTCTGGATGTTGGACCCCCTCGAGTAGACGCAATACGTCCGATGTGTCTTTTACAAAAGAGTGAGTGGTTTTTACCAGGGGTTGCAGAAAAAAGTCACAGAACTTTGACAATGGTTCGAGGATTGAACCACACGCACTGCACCTTACGGCAAAAAGGAAAAAAGATCTCCGCCAAAAGGCCCCGTTAAGGGCGCCGATCGGGTATTGCAGCGCCAACCCGATAAGGAGCAGACCCGATGATGAAGCAAGACACACCACTGATGGGGGGTGTGTGAGGGTTCCTTTTCCGAAAGGAGGAAATTTCCTCCTGCTTCTAGTGTGTACTCCATTACACACTAACCACACATCAACTTACCGTGTTCACTAGGAACCGCATACCTTTCTGCTTTGTAGTCTTTCTGAGGTCATCTTCAAGCAACAACTTTATGAGATGTTGGGTGGTTGGGCTTTTCACAGTCTTCAATTTCCTAGAGGCACACATAGTCCTCAATTCTTGGTATGAGACATTGTCATACTTAGTTGGGAGAGGTCCACCGACTTCTGCCCTTGAAGACATGACTAGTGTGGTGTGGTGTATGTGTGAGAAGTTGGCCTGGCATATGCTGTCCACTAGTTATAGTGGGCACCTTGCACCAGTCCAAACGACCCTTATTGATGATAGGTTTAAAGACAACCTTTATTGAAAGCTATCCTAGTGGTAGCTATGGAGAGCAGCCTTCAGGCTAAGTCTTGAAGGAGAGTAAAGCTGCTTGGTTTACCAGATTATAACCTCTTGAATGACCAAATGAAAGGAGAACCACACCAGGTATATATATATAAAATATATGTATTTATTTCTAAACACTGACTACTAATCTCTTTATGAGATTAGAGTCCAAGATACACAATATCACAGTATTAAAACGACACTAAATAGCACAATATACACTGGGCCCCAGGGGGGGACCAAACCATATATTAAGAAAGTGGTATAAGAACCATGACTTGACTAGACACAGTGCCTAGAGCACGTAGAATCGCTGGGACCCCAAGGAACCACCCAAGGTAGGGACACAGGAGACCCACGGGGGACGTGTGCAGTGTGAGAACACAGCCGCGAGCGCCGTAGGATTCTATGAGGAAAGTCACAGTTGGAATTTTAAAGCAAAAGGACACTTAGGAGAGGAATTTGAGCAAACCCCTTTAGACTTAAGGGGTTCTAGGGCCAACACCCACGGGATCACCGTAGTACTCGAGTTACCTCACCCAGGGAAGCCGGGTGCATAGGTGGCAAATGGTGTCGGGAATCGTCGTTGATTTCAATGGCGATCTGCTGCAAAGTGCTGCTGCCGTGAAGAAGAAAAGTGTCCGGGGTGATCCAAGCCTGGATCGAAGATGTGAAGAACCTGAAAGCAAAGGGGACAGAGTCTGGGTCACTAGCCAGTGACCAGGAGCGGAGCAATCAAATGCCCACCGATGTCGGGTGCTTCAGGTGCGAAGAGGTGAAGCTTGACTCTGCAGCCACGGGGTCCAGGAGACGTCGAGTACAACCAGGAGCCGGATTCGAGCTGTCCACGAAGGATGTCGAGTGCTGGGGTGTCGGTGCTCAGATTGAGCACAACAAGCCTTGGCAACAGCAACCCACGCAGGAAGAGTAAAGATGCTTTGGTGTGGACCAGCGAGGTCCGGGGGACTCCCCAAGCTATGGAGAGTCAGGGCACGTCTGGAGCAACCAGGGTGGCCCAATTAATCTTAGTGTCGCTTTCACAGGGACCCACCAGTCGACTGACCAGGGATCGCGAAGGGACCTCGAGAGAAAACACAAAGGGCCAGCTCACGGAACACTCGTTGAGTGTAGGCTGGCAATCTTTGGTGGAATTGCTGCTCGGAGTCAGGGCTACAAGTAACCCAAAGCTCAGCTTCAGAGGTCGCCTCAAAGCTGATGCTTCTGCAAATGGTCGCGGTGTCCAGGGGTTCGGGTTGCACGGTCTCCACGAGGGATACAGGCCTCAGACTTGCTGTGGGCACAGATCGACCTCAGAGACTTCGGGAACCCACCTCCTGTGTGGCAATATTCTTCGGAGTCCGCAGGAGCTTCGGAGATGCCAACTGGTCAGTTGCGTCTTTGGTGCCTGCCAAGCAGGGGAGTAACTCCTTTACTCCAAGGGAGATCTTCGGTCATCCAACGTCGTGTAGATAGTTGAAGTTCTGGGATTCTGTATCAGAGTTTCGTCCAGGTAAATCTAAAATCCTGTAGTCAGGGGTTCCTACTTTATACCCTAGGAAGGGGTGGGACAAACTCTGGGGACCCACCTATGGGAGGGTCAGGAAAGAGGGGTGGCTACACCCATTTCCTTTGTCCAGTTTCGCGCCAGAGCAGGGGCTGGTAGCCCCTGCAACCGGTTTGAGCTGGACTATGCACAGGAACACTAAATGTGCCCCCAGTGCAGACTTCATAGCACTCTTGGAGTGCACCCACCCAGCCCCAATACACTAAAGTCTGTCTGGGAGGTGGTCACACCTCCTTGTGACAGGAAACCTATTGTCCAGGCCTCCCCTGCCGGAGTTTCGTCCAGCAGCAGGAGGGCAGACTCGTGTCTGTGGCTGCAGCATCCATTTTGTGATGCCAGGGTTCTGTTAAGGTGGTACCGGGTGTACCGGTGGTGCCATGTTTCTCCCTCTAGTAGGGTGGAATCATACCTCCCACCCCAGTTACTGGGGTGGAGGTATGACTCCAAGGTGTTTGACACCAAACACAACATGTTTCCAGGCAGCCATTCTCAAGTTAGCATTTACCGAGAGGTTATAATGCACTTAAGAGTATATGGTTGGCTGCATCACAAACAACCCCAAAATGAAGATTCCGAAAGCTGCAGAGGGGCTCTGCTCATGCATGGGCACCCTCTCACATGAAACCCAGCACCCTGCCTTCAGGATTGTTAAGGCCTGCCATAGGGGTGACTGATAGGTTTACACGTGCAGTGATATGGAGAGATATAGGGAACCTATATCTCAGTAAGGGGTGGATACACCACCTTACACAGGTTGCTGTAGCAGACCTGTTGTGTCAGTTTGGGTGGTCTCTCAGGGGTGGCATAATACATGCTGCAGCCTCTGGGAGGCCTCTGGGGTACCTATGCCCTGGGTACATAGTATACCATATACTAGGGACTTATAAGGGTACCCCAGAATCCAATCTGGAGTGTACCTAAAGTACATACAATCAATTTAAGGGGAAAGCAGATAGGCTGGGGTCCTAAATAGCAGGATCCCAGCCAAACTAAGTCGAAAACTAGCAAAACGCCAGGAAAAAAGTGGGGGCAACCATGCAGTCAGATTCCACCTTCCTACAGGAGTGGCCTCAGCTCTACATGCGCAGGGACACCCATGACCAGCGTATACATGACTTACAACCAGACGGGAGGGGCCTCGGCTCTACATGTGCAGGGACATCCATGAACAGCGTATACATGACTTACAACCAGACGGGAATGGCCTCTGCTCTACATGCGCAGGGACACCCATGAACAGCGTATACATGACTTACAACCAGACGGGAGGGGCCTCGGCTCTACATGCGCAGGGACACCCATGAACAGCGTATACATGACTTACAACCAGACGGAAGGGGCCTCAGATCTACATGCGCAGGGACACCCATGACCAGCGTATACGTGACTTACAACCAGACGGGAGGGGCCTCAGCTGTACATGCGCAGGGACACCCATGACCAGCGTATACATGAGTTACAACCAGATGAGAGGGGCCTCAGCTCTACATGCGAAGGGACACCAATGACCAGCGTATACATGACTTACAACCAGACGGGAGGGGCCTCAACTGTACATGCGCAGGGACACCCATGACCAGAGTATACATGACTTACAACCAGACGGGAGTGGCCTCGGCTCTACATGCGCAGCGACACCCATGAACAGCGTATACATAACTTACAACCAGACGGGAGTGGCCTCAGCTCTACATGTGCAGGGACACTCATGAACAACGTATACATGACTTACAACCAGACAAGAGTGGCCTCATCTCTACATGCGCAGGGACACCCTTGAACAACGTATACATGACTTACAACCAGACGGGAGTGGCCTCATCTCTACATGCGCAGGGACACCCATGAACAACGTATGCATGACTTACATCCAGACAAGAGAGGCCTCACCTCTACATGCACAGGGACACCCATGACCAGAGTATACATGACTTACAACCAGACGGGAGTGGCCTCGGCTCTACATGCGCAGGGACACCCTTGAACAACGTATACATAACTTACAACCAGATGGGAGTGGCCTCAGCTCTACATGCGCAGGCACACCCTTGAACAACGTATACATAACTTACAACCAGACGGGAGTGGCCTCAGCTCTACATGTGCAGGGACACCCATGAACAACGTATACATGACTTACAACCAGACAAGAGTGGCCTCATCTCTACATGCGCAGGGACACCCTTGAACAACGTATACATGACTTACAACCAGACGGGAGTGGCCTCATCTCTACATGCGCAGGGACACCCATGAACAACGTATTCATGACTTACAACCAGACAAGAGTGGCCTCTGCTCTAAATGCGCAGGGACACCCATGAACAGCGTATACATGACTTACAACCAGACAAGAGTGGCCTCATCTCTACATGCGCAGGGACACCCATGAACAGCGTATACATGACTTACAACCAGACAAGAGTGGCCTCATCCCTAAATGCGCAGGGACACCCTTGAACAACGTATACATGACTTACAACCAGACGGGAGGAGTCTCAGCTCTACATGCGCAGGGACACCCATGAACAGCGTATACATGACTTACAACCAGACAAGAGTGGCCTCATGTCTACATGCGCAGGGACACCCATGACCAGCGTATACATGACTTACAATCAGACGGGAGTGGCCTCATCTCTACATGCGCAGGGACACCCATGAACAACGTATACATGACTTACAATCAGACGGGAGTGGCCTCAGCTCTACATGCGCAGGGACACCCTTGAACAACGTATACATAACTTACAACCAGATGGGAGGAGTCTCAGCTCTACATGCGCAGGGACACCCATGAACAACGTATACATGACTTACAACCAAACAAGAGTGGCCTCAGCTCTACATGCGCTGGGACACCCATGAACAACGTATACATGACTTACAACCATACGGGAGTGGCCTCATCTCTACATGCGCAGGGACACCCATGAACAACGTATACATGACTTACAACCAGACAAGAGTGGCCTCAGCTCTACATGTGCAGGGACACCCTTGAACAACGTATACATGACTTACAACCAGACGGGAGGAGTCTCAGCTCTAATGCGCAGGAACACCCATGAACAGCGTATACATGACTTACAACCAGACAAGAGTGGCCTCATGTCTACATGCGCAGGGACACCCATGACCAGCGTATACATGACTTACAATCAGACGGGAGTGGCCTCATCCCTACATGCGCAGGGACACCCTTGAACAACGTATACATGACTTACAATCAGACGGGAGGAGTCTCAGCTCTACATGCGCAGGGACACCCATGAACAGCGTATACATGACTTACAACCAGACAAGAGTGGCCTCATGTCTACATGCGCAGGGACACCCATGACCAGCGTATACATGACTTACAATCAGACGGGAGTGGCCTCATCCCTACATGCGCAGGGACACGCATGAACAGCGTATACATGACTTACAACCAGACAAGAGTGGCCTCAGCTCTACATGCAGAGAAAGAGCAGTAACCAGCGAGGACACGACTGCCCTCTGGGACCAGGTGACATGTTCATTATGCAAGCATAATCTTATGTAATGTCTTCTCTTGTGCTGTCTGCTTGTTTAATGTTTGCCGTCAGTTCAGGGGAAAATCCTGTTGTAGGAACACATGAATAATGGAGAGAGTGCGCTCTGCATCAGGAGTCATTTAGCGCTAGGTTTGAGCTCATGACTCCCGTCCTCTCATCCACAATGGGCGGGAGGACACATATCAATTAAAAAAGTGCTAAGACCCTGGTTTGTAGTTCATGTAATTTTGTGCAATTTTCCCAAAATTCCGCATAGTTATGCCAAAAAAATTGGCACATTTTGAACACCCCAACTAACCACCAAACTCGAGTGGTTTGATCACTAGATACTCGGAAATACCTGTAAACCGTGATACCAAGTCAAGGGCCGGGTCATTGCATGCCCAGGAGCACCACTGAGCAGTGAGGGCTTGACTTCCACAAAATGGGGCAGAACTTACAACCGGCCCCTCTTTTGAGGTCCTGGCCAGTTGTGTGGGAACGGTCCAGTCACCCGTGCGTGGTGGAACCGCGGACTGTGGGACCTGTTGTGGTGCGTCAGTGAAGGCAAGCGTTGAGCTCTTACACTACAACGGAGGACCATGACCACACAATCAAGGGGCATTGTTAGTGGTATTCAAAAATACATAGGGGCAGATTTACAACCACCCTGCGCCAACAGTACGTCACTTTTTGTGACGTACTGGAGGCGCATTCCACTTCTCCATATTTACAAGGAGAGGAAAAGCCCCCCTGCGTGACTTTTCCTCTCCTTGTAAATATGGCCCCTTCACACGCAGCACTTTGCGTGGAAGGGGCGTTTCATGGGTGTTGCTGTGGGTGTTCCCACGCAACACCCATGGAACGAGACACATTTCCAGATTTACGAGGAATCGTAAATCTGGAAATGCGTGTCAATGGAGGCGTAGCGAGGCGCAAAGAGGAGAAATGTTTTCATTTCTCCTCGTTTTTTCCTCTTTCAAAGCGTGCTGCATTCTACAGCACGCATTGAAAGAGGAAAATGCCTGTAGTGATTGTTTTTGTGCAGGAAGGTGTCCCTTCCTGCACAACAACAATCTCCACATGACGCAGGCATCCTTGCACCATGGTGCAAGGGTGCCTGCTCCGGCGCATGGCTGCAGTTTGTGCGCCAGCGCAGGGGAGAGCAAAGGAATGCGACATATTATTGTAAATATGTTGCATTCCTGTGCTTCGGAAGTGCCGCAGCGTGGTGCAGCAAAGGGCTTGCGTTGCCGCGCTGCAGCACTTCCTTGTAGATCTGCCCCATAATTTCTTACGTCTTTTCACATTTTGAACACGTCAGAGTGGCTGTCAGATAGACTGCTCGACTGCTCCTGACGGATGCCAAGAACCAGGGGCGCAGCTTGGGCAGTAAGATTGGTGGGGGGAGGAGGGTGTAGGGAGCTTCAGGTTCCCCAACAGTCACGCTGGCATATCTTGTTAAAAACATTATGAGAAGCGGGACACAAGGGGGGCTTAAGAGGCAGTGGAAAGAGAGAGGAGTGCGGATTGTTAGGGGTACTTAAAAGACAATACTTTTCAAACTAGCCAAATTTGAAGGCAGAGACGAGAGAGCACGTGTGTGTGTGTGTGTGTGTATGTGCTTTTGTCAGTGTGAGCATGTAAAAATCCAGTGTGAAATCCAACAGATACCTCACCATACCCGACTGAAAGCACCTGCACCCTACTATTTACTACAGAATGCATTTTCTAGAGGGTGTAACACACTAAACCCCCACTCCTCCCTGCCCCCCCCCCCCCACCAAGCAACAACCCTGCCAAGAACCTCTTCATAGGGTCATTTTATGGGCAGCAATATTGAGCCCTTTTTGTCAATTGGATTGAAGGAATCACACCCTCTTAGTTTTAATCTACTAATTGGGAACACTTAGAAAAGCTCCCAATTAGTCCACCATGAGCTAGTTTTATTCTTTCACACTCACTAGTCTGCATGCCTCAAGCACACCCTCAGCTCACATAGGACTACTGTGCACACCTCAAGCACACCCCTAGCTCACATAGGACTACTGTGCACACCTCAAGCACACCCCAGCTCACAGAGGACTACTGTGCACACCTCAAGCACACCCCAGCTCACAGAGGACTACAGTGCACACCTCAAGCACACTCCTAGCTCACATAGGACTACTGTACACACCTCAAGCACACCCCTAGCTCACATAGGACTACTGTGCACACCTCAAGCACACCCCAGCTCACAGAGGACTACAGTGCACACCTCAAGCACACTCCTAGCTCACATAGGACTACTGTACACACCTCAAGGACACCCCTAGCTCACATAGATCTACTGGGTACACCTCAAGCACACCCCTAGCTCACATAGGACTACTGTGCACACCTCAAGGACACCCCTAGCTCACATAGGACTACTGTGCACACCTCAAGCACACCCCTAGCTCACATAGGACTACTGTACACACCTCAAGCACACCCCTAGCTCACATAGATCTACTGTACACACTTCAAGCACACCCCTAGCTCACATAGGACTACTGTACACACCTCAAGCACACTCCTAGCTCACATAGATCTACTCTGCACACCTCAACCACACCCCTAGCTCACATAGGACTACTGTACACACCTCAAGCACACCCCTAGCTCACATAGATCTACTGTGCACACCTCAAGCACACCCATAGCTCACATAGGACTACTGTACACACCTCAAGGACACCCATAGCTCACATAGATCTACTGTGTACACCTCAAGCACACCCCTAGAGCACACCCCTAGCTCACATAGATCTACTGTGCACACCTCAAGCACATCACCAGCTCACACAGGACTACTGTGCACACCTCAAACACACTCCTATCTCACATAGGACTACTGTGCACATCTCAAGCACACCCTTAGCTCACATAGGACTACTGTGCACATCTCAAGCACACGCCCAGCTCACATAGGACAGCTGTGCACACCTCAAGCACACCCCTAGCTCACAAAGGACTACTGTGCACACCTCAACCACACTATAGGTCACATAGGACTACTGTGCACACCTCAAGCACACCCCTAGCTCACATAGGACTACTGTGCACACCTCAAGCACACCCCGAGCTTACATAGGACAGCTGTGCACAACTCAAGCACACCCCTAGCTCACAAAGGACTACTGTGCACACCTCAACCACACCATAGCTCACATAGAACTACTGTGCACACCTCAAGAACACCCCTAGCTCACATAGGACTACTGAGCACACCTTAAGGACACCCTAAGCTCACATAGGACTACTATGCACACCTCAAGCACACCCCTAGCTCACATAGATCTACTGTGAACACCTCAAGGACACTCTCAGCTCACATAGGACTACTGTGCACACTTCAAGGACACACCTAGCTCACATAGGACTGCTGTGCACACCTCAAGCACACCCCTAGCTCACATAGATCTACTATGCACACCTCAAGGACACGCTCAGCTCACATAGGACTACTGTGCATGTGTCAAGGACACCCCTAGCTCGCATAGATCTACTGTGCACACCTCAAGCACACCCCTAGCTCACATAGATCTACTGTGCACACCTCAAGCACAGCCCTAGCTCACATAGGACTGCTGTGCACAACGAAGCACACCCCTAGCTCACATAGGACTGCTGTGGACACCTCAGGCACACCCCTAGCTCACATAGGACTATTGTGCACACCTCAAGGACACCCCTAGCTCACATAGATCTACTGTGCACACCTCAAGCACACCCCTAGCTCACATAGATCTACTGTGCACACCTCAAGGACACCCTCAGCTCACATAGGACTACTGTGCACACCTCAAGCACACCCCTAGCTCACATAGATCTACTGTGCACACCTCAAGGACACCCTCAGCTCACATAGGACTACTGTGCATACCTCAAGGACACCCCTAGCTCACATAGATCTACTGTGCACACCTCAAGCACACCCCTAGCTCACATAGATCTACTGTGCACACCTCAAGGACACCCTCAGCTCACATAGGACTACTGTGCACACCTCAAGCACGCCCCTAGCTCACATAGGATTGCTGTGCACACCGAAGCACACCCCTAGCTCACATAGATCTACTGTGTACATCTCAAGCACACCCCTAGCTCACATAGATCTACTGTGCACACCTGAAGGACACCCTCAGCTCACATCGATCTACTGTGCACACCTCAAGCACACCCCTAGCTCACATAAATCTACTGTGCACACCTCAAGCACACCCCTAACTCACATAGGACTACTGTGCACACCTCAAGCACACCCCTAGCTCACATAGGACTGCTGTGCACACCGAAGCACACCCCTAGCTCATATAGATCTACTGTGCACACATCAAGCACACCTCTAGCTCACATAGATCTACTTTGCACACCTCAAACACACCACAGCTCACAGAGGACTACTGTGCACACCTCAAGTACACTCCTAGCTCACATAGGACTACTGTGCACACCTCAAGCACACCCCTAGCTCACATTGATCTACTGTGCACACCTCAAGCACACCCCTAGCTCACATAGGACTACTGTGCACACCTCAAGGACACCCCTAGCTCACATAGATCTAATGTGTACGCCTCAAGGACACCCCCCAGCTCACATAGATCTACTGTGCACACCTCAAGGACACCCTCAGCTCACATAGGACTACTGTGCATACCTTAGGACACCCCTAGCTCACAAAGATCTACTGTGTACGCCTCAAGGACACCCCTAGCTCACATAGATCTACTGTGCACACCTCAAGCACACCCCTAGATCACATAGGACTGCTGTGCATACCTCAAGGACACCCCTACCTCACATAGATCTACTGTGCACGCCTCAAGCACACCCCTAGCTCACATAGATCTAATGTGCACACCTCAAGCACATAGGACTACTGTGCACACCCCTAGCTCACATAGGACTACTGTGCACACCTCAAGGACACCCCTAGCTCACATAGATCTACTGTGCACACCACAAGCACACCCCTAGCTCACAGAGGACTATTGTGCACACCTCAAGCACACTCCTAGCTCACATCTGACTACTGTGCACACCTCAAGCACATCCCTAGCTCACATAGGACTACTGTGCACACCTCACACAAACTCCTCTCTCAAAGGACTACTGTGCACTCCTCAAGAACACCCCTAGCTCACAAAGTACTGCTGTGCACACCTCAAGCATACCCCTAGCTCTCATAGGACTACTGTGCACACCTCAAGCACACCCCTAGCTCACATAGGATTACTGTGCACACCCCAAGCACACCCCTAGCTCACGTAGGAGTACTGTGTGTAGGAAGGTGGAATCTGACTACATGGTTACCCCCACTTTTTCCCTGGTGTTTTGCTGGTTTTTGACTAGTCTGACTAGGAGCCTGCTATTCAGGACCCCAGTCTATCTGCTTTTCCCCTAAATTGATTGTATGTACTTTAGGTACACTCCAGATTGGATTCTGGCGTACCCTTATCAGTCCCTAGTATATGGCAAATCATGTACCCAGGGCATAGGTACCCCAGAGGCCTCCCAGGGGCTGAAGCATGTATTGTGCCACCCCTGAGAGGCCATTCAAAATGACACCACAGGTCTGCTACTGCAACCTGTGTAAGGAGGTGCATGCACCCCTTACTTAGATATAGGTTACCTATATCTATTCTAAATCACTACACATATAAACCTATCAGTCACCCCTATGGCAGGCCTTATCAATCCTGGAGGAAGGGTGCTGGGTTTTGTGTGAGAGGGTGCCCCTGCATGAGCAGAGCCCCTCTGCAGCCTTCGGAATCTATTCTCCGGGGTTGTCTGTGATGCAGCCAACCATATATACTTAAGTGCATTATAACCTCGCGGTAAATGATAACTTTAAAACGGCTGCTTAGAAACATGTTGTGTTTGGTGTCAAACACCTTGGAATCATACCTCCACACCAGTAACTGGTATGGGAGGTATGATTCCTCCCTTGTAGAACCACTACTATGGGTCACCGGTCTACCCGGTACCAGCTTTCTCGACCTGGGCAGCACAAAATGGATGCTGCCAGCCACAGACACGAGTCTGCCCTCCTGCTGCTGAGCCAAGCTCGAGCAGAGGAAGGCCTGACAATAGGTTTCCTGTCACAGGGAGGTGTGACCACCTCCCAGACAGGCTTTAGTGTAATGGGGCTGGGTGGGTGCACTCTTAGTGTGCCAGAAAGTCTGCACTGGAGGCACATTTGGTGTCCCCGTGCATAGTCCAGCTCAAACCGGTTGCAGGAGCCATTTGCTCCTGCTCTGGTGTGAAACTGGACAAAGGACATGGGTGTAGCACCCCTCTGTCCTGACCCTCCCCTAGGTGGGTCCCCAGAGTTAGTCCAACCCCTTCCTTGGGTATAAAGTAGGAAACGTGACTACAAGACTTTGGATTTTACCTGGACTAAACTCTGCTACAGAAACCAAGTACTTCGACGGTCTACACTTCGCTGCACGACAGAAGAATCTCCCTTGGAGTAAAGGAGTTACTGCCCTGCAGCAGCAGGCACCTAAACGCATCTGACCGGTTTGCATCTCCATAGCTCCTGAGGACTCCGAAGATTTCTGCAACACAGGAGGTGGGTTCCCGAGCGTCCCTGAGTTCGAACTGCTCTCTTAGCAATCCTGAGACCAGTATCCCTTGTGGGGACCGTGCAACCTGAAACCCTGTGCACCGTGTACTTTTGCAGCAGCATATGCTTTTCGGCGATCCCTGAGGCAGTGCTTTGGATTACGTGTAGTTCCGACCCCGAGCAGCATTTCCACAAAAGATCTCCGGCCTCCACTCCACAAGTGCTCCGTGGGCTGGTGATTTGTGATTCCGCTCGAGGTCCCTTCACGATCCCTGGTCCGTTGACCTGTGGGTCCTGGCGAGGGTCACTTTGATTTTCCTTGGGCTTTCCTGGTTGCTCCAGACATGCCCTGACTCCCCATAGCTTAGAGAGTCTCCTGGACCTTGCTGGTCAACACTGTAACTTGTTTCCTCTGCCCGCGTGGGTTGCCCTTGCCAAGGTTTGTTGGTGTTCAATCCGGACACTGACCCCTCAGCACTCGACATCCTTCATGGGACAGCTCACCTCCAGACTTTGGTCATCGTCGACGTCTCCTGGTCCTTGTGGCTGCAGAGTCAAGCATCATATCTTCACACCTGAAGCACCCGACATCGGTGGGCATTCGTCTATCGAGTCCCTGGTCACCCTGAAGTGACCCAGACTCTTTCCCCTCTGCTTTCAGGTTCTTCTCACCTCGGATCAAGGCTTGGATTCCACCGGACACTTTTCATCTTCCCGGCAGCAGCACTTCTTCGCATCACGCCATTGAAAACGACGAGGGTTTCCGACACCACTTGACCCCTATGCACCCGGCTCCTCTGGGATAGGTAACACGGGTACCTCGGTACTCACAAGGGTGCTGGCCTTAGAACCTTCTATGTTCCAAAGGGTTTGCTTGAAGTCCTCTCCGAAGTGTCCTTAAACTGTAATTTTCCAACCGCGACTTTCCCATAGACTTGTACGGAGCTCGCGTCTGTGTTCCCACACTGCACACGTCCTCCGTGGGCTCCCTGTGTCACTCCTTTGGGTGGTTCCTTGGGGTCCCAGCGATTCTACGTGCTCTAGGCACTGTGTCTAGTGAAGTCGTTGTTCTTATACCATATTTTAAGTATATGGTTCGGTCTCCCCCTGGAGCCCGCTGTGAATTGTGCTATTTACTGACGTTCTATTGATTAAGTATTGTGTGCTTTATGTTCTAATCTCACATAGAGATTAGTAGAGAGTGTTTAGTAATAAATACATATTTTTTTATATAACACTTGTGTGGTTCTCCTTTCATTTGGTCACTTAGGAGGTTCTGTTCTGGTAAAACAAGCTGCTTTACATTCCTTCAAGATTAAGCCTGAAGGCTGCTCTCCATAGCTACCACTAGGATAGTGTGAGAAGTTGGCCTGGCATATGCTGTCCACTAGTTATAGTGGGCACCTTGCACCAGTCCAAACGACCCTTATTGATGATAGGTTTAAAGACAACCTTTATTGAAAGCTATCCTAGTGGTAGCTATGGAGAGCAGCCTTCAGGCTAAGTCTTGAAGGAGTGTAAAGCAGCTTGGTTTACCAGATTATAACCTCTTGAATGACCAAATGAAAGGAGAACCACACCAGGTATATATATAAAATATATGTATTTATTTCTAAACACTCACTACTAATCTCTTTATGAGATTAGAGTCCAAGATACACAATATCACAGTATTAAAACGACAGTAAATAGCACAATATACAATGGGCCCCAGGGGGGGACCAAACCATATATTAAGAAAGTGGTATAAGAACCATGACTTGACTAGACACAGTGCCTAGAGCACGTAGAATCGCTGGGACCCCAAGGAACCACCCAAGGTAGTGACACAGGAGACCCACGGGGACGTGTGCAGTGTGAGAACACAGCCGCGAGCGCCGTAGGATTCTATGCGGAAAGTCGCGGTTGGAATTTTAAAGATAAAGAACACTTAGGAGAGGACTTTGAGCAAACCCCTTTAGACTTAAAGGGTTCTAGGGCCAACACCCACGGGAGCACCAGAGTACTCGAGTTACCTCACCCAGGGAAGCCGGGTGTATAGGTGTCAAATGGTGTCAGGAATCGTCGTTGTTTTCAATGGCGATCTGCTGCAAAGTGCTGCTGCCGTGAAGAAGAAAAGTGTCCGGGATGATCCAAGCCTGGATCGAAGATGTGAAGAACCTGAAAGCAGAGGGGACAGAGTCTGGGTCACTAGCCAGTGACCAGGGGCACGATAGACGAATGCCCACCGATGTCAGGTGCTTTAGGTGCGAAGAGGTGAAGCTTGACTCTGCAGCCACGGGGTCCAGGAGATGTCGAGGACGACCAGGAGCCGGATTCGAGCTGTCCCACGAAGGATGTCAAGTGCTGGGGTGTCGGTGCTCGGATTGAACACAACAAGCCTTGGCAACAGAAACCCACGCAGGAACAGTAAAGATGCTTCTGTGAGGACCAGCAAGGTCCTGGGGACTCCCCAAGCGATGGAGAGTCAGGACACGTCTGGAGCAAACAGGGAAGCCCAATTAAAGTTAGAGTTGCCTTATTGGGGACCCTCAGGTCAACGGACCAGGGATCGCGAAGGGACCTCGAGAGGAATCACAAAATGGCGGCCCACGGAACACTCGTTGAGTGTAGGCCAGCAATCTTTGGTGTAATTACTGCTCGGGGTCAGTGCTACAAGTAACCCAAAGCTCAGCCTCAGGGGTCGCCGGAAAGCTGATGCTTCTGCAAATGGACGCGGTGCCCAGGGGTTCGGGTTGCACGGTCACCACGAGGGATACGGGCCTGTGAGAAGTTGGCCTGGCATATGCTGTCCACTAGTTATAGTGGGCACCTTGCACCAGTCCAAACGACCTTTATTGATGATAGGTTTAAAGACAACCTTTATTGAAAGCTTTGCTAGTGGTAGCTATGGAGAGCAGCATTCAGGCTAAGTCTTGAAGGAGTGTTAAGCAGTTCGTTTTACCAATTATAATCTCGTGAATGACCAAATGAAAGGAGAACCACACCAGGTATATATATAAAATATATGTATTTATTACTAAACACTACCCAATAGTCTCTTTATGAGGCTAGAGGTCAAAGTACACAAGTTACAAGTCAAATAGCACAGTAAATTAGCACAATATACGATTAGCCCTAGGGGCGTACCAAACCATATATTAAGAAAGTGGTATAAGAACCACGACTTAAGTAGACACAAGGCCTAGAGCCTGTAGAATCGCTGGGACCCCAAGGAACCACCCAAGATAGTGACACAGGGGACCCACGGGGGCTGTGTGCAGTGTGTGAACACAGCTGCGAGCTCCGTTAAAGTCTATGGGAAAGCCGCGGTACGAATTTTAGAGTTTAAGGACACTTAGAAATGGACTAGGACCAAACCCTCTTGGACTTAGACAGTTCTAGGGTTAACACCCACGGGAGCACCGGAGTACTCGAGTTACCTCACCCAGGGAAGCCGGGTGCATAGGTGTCGAAAGGTGTCGGGTCGCGTCGTCGATTTCAATGGCAGCCTGCAAAGAAGTGCTGCTGCCGGGAAGATGCGAAGTGTCCGAAGAGATCCAAGCCTGGATCGGGGGTGAGAAGAACCTGAAAGCAGAGGGGACAGAGTCTGGGACACTTGCCAGTGACCAGGGGCACGATAGGCGAATGCCCACCGATGTTGGGTGCTTCAGGTGAAGGAGGTGAAGCTTGACTCTTCAGCCACGAGGCCCCGGAGGCGTCAACGACAACCAGGAGCTGGATTCGAGCTGTCCCACAAAGGATGTCGAGTGCTGCAGCGTTGGTGTCCGGATTGAACACAACAAGCCTTGGCAACAGCAACCCACGCAGAAAGGAGAAAGATGCTTCGGTGCAGACCAGCAAGGTCTGAGGAACTCACCACGTCTGGAGCAACCAGGAAAGCCCAAAGAAAATCAGAGTTGCCTTCACAGGGACCCACCAGTCGACAGACCAGGGATCGCGAAGGAGCCTCGAGCGGAAATGCAAGAAGCGGGCCCACGGGAACACTCGTGGAGTGTAGGCTCACAATCTTCGGTGCAAATGGTGCTCCGGGCCTGAGCTACAAGTAACCCAAAGCAGGACTTCAAGAGACGTCGAGAAGTCGATGCACTAGCAAATGTGCACGGTGACCAGGAGTTCCAGTTCCACACTACTCACGAGGGCTGCGGGTCTCAGCTTTGCTGGGGACTTGGGTCGGCCTCTGAGATGTCTGGAAATCCTCTTCCTGTGTTGCAGATGCTTCAGAGTCCGGCGGGAGCTTCGGAGATGCAGACCGGCAAAATGCTTCGTTGGTGCCTACCAAGCAGGGGAGTCACTCCTTGACCCCAAGGGAGATTTCTTCAGTCCTCTAATCTTGAGTAGAGCGTCGAAGTTCCAGGATTCATCTTCAGAGTTTCGTCCAGGGATATCTAAAGTCCTGTTGCCAGGGGTTCCTTACTTATACCTAAGAAAGGGGTTGGACTAACTCTGGGGACCCACCTATGGGAGGGTTTGGAAAGAGGGGTGGCTACACCCATTTCCTTTGTCCAGTTTCGCACCAGAGCAGGAGCTGGCAGCCCCTGCAACCGGTTTGAACTGGGGTATGCACGAGGACACAAAATGTGCCCCCAGTGCAGGACTTCAAAGCACTCTTGGAGTGCACCCACCCAGCCCTAATCCACTAAGGCCTGTCTGGGAGGTGGTAACACCTCCCTGGGACAGGAAACCTATTGTCCAGGCCTCCCCTGCCGGAGTTTCGGTCAGCAGCAGGAGGCCAGACTCGTGTCTGTGGCTGCAGCATCCATTTTGTGATGCCAGGCTCTGTAAAGTCTCTACCGGGTATACCGGTGCTGTCATGTCTCTCCCTCTAGAAGGGTGGGATCATACTCCCACACCAGTTACTGGTGTGGGGGTATGATTCCAAGGTGTTTGACACCAAACACAACATGTTTCCGTGCAGGCATCCCAAAGTTAGCATTTACCGTTTAAGATATAATGCACTTAAGAGTATATGGTCAGGCTGCACCACAGACAATCCCGGAGAGGAGATTCTAAAGGCTGCAGAGGGGCTCTGCTCATGCAGGGGCACCTTCTCACATAAAACCAAGCACCCTGCCTTCAGGATTGATAAGGCCTGCCATAGGGGTGACTGATAGGTTTCTATGTGCAGTGATAGGTGAGATATAGTGAACCTATATCTCTGTAAGGGGTGCATGCACCACCTTACTCAGGCTGCTGTAGCAGTCCTGTGGTGTCATTTTGGAGGGCCTTCCAGGGGTGACACAATACATGCTTCAGCCCCTGGTAGGCCTCTGGGGTACCTATGCCCTGGGTACATAGTATACCATATACTAGGGACTTATAAGGGCACCCCAGAATCCAATCTGAAGTGTACCTAAGGTACATGGAATCCATTTAGGAGAGGAAGCAGCTAGGCTGGGGTCCTGGATAGGAGGGCCCCAGCCAGACTAAAGTCGAAAAACAGTGATACATCAGCAAAAAGTGGGGGTAACCATAAGAGGCAGATCCTACTCTCCTACAGGGCCTCAGACTTGCTGTGGGCACAGATCGACCTCAGAGACCTCGGGAACCCACCTCCTGTGTGGCAATATTCTTCGGAGTCCTCAGCAGCTGCGGAGATGCCAACCGGTCAGTTGCGTTAACGGTGCCTGCCTTGCAGGGGAGTAACTCCTTTACTCCAAGGGAGATTCTTCAGTCATCCAGCGTAGTGTAGATCGTCGAAGTACTTGGTTTCTGTGTCAGAGTTTAGTCCAGGTGTAATCTAAAGTCCTGTAGTCAGGGGTTCCTATTTTATACCCAAGGAAGGGGTGGGACAAACTCTGGGGACCCACCTATGGGAGGGTCAGGAAAGAGGGGTGGCTACACCCATTTCCTTTGTCCAGTTTCCCGCCAGAGCAGGGGCTGGAAGACCCTGCAACCGGTTTGAGCTGGACTATGCACAGGGACACCAAATGTGCCCCCAGTGCAGACTTCAAAGCACTCTTGGAGTGCACCCACCCAGCCCCAATACACTAAAGCCTGTCTGGGAGGTGGTCACACCTCCCTGTGACAGGAAACCTACTGTCCAGGCCTCCCCTGCCGGAGTTTCATCCAGCAGCAGGAGGGCAGACTCGTGTCTGTGGCTGCAGCATCCATTTTGTGATGCCAGGGTTCTGTTAAGCTGGTACCGGGTGTACCGGTGGTGCCATGTTTCTCCCTCTAGTAGGGTGGAATCATACCTCCCACCCCAGTTACTGGGGTGGACGTATGATTCCAAGGTGTTTCACACCAAAAACGACATGTTTCCATGCAGCCATTCTCAAGTTAGCATTTACAGCGAGGTTATAATGCACTTAAGAGTATATGGTTGGCTGCATCACAAACAACCCCGGAATGAAGATTCCGAAAGCTGCAGAGGGGCCCTGCTCATGCATGGGCAGCCTCTCACATGAAACCCAGCACCCTGCCTTCAGGATTGTTAAGGCCTGCCATAGGGGTGACTGATAGGTTTACATGTGCAGTGATATGGAGAAGGGGTGGATACACCACCTTACACAGGCTGCTGTAGCAGACCTGTTGTGTCATTTTGGAGGACCTCTCAGGGGTGGCATAATACATGCTGCAGCCCCTGGGAGGCCTCTGGGGTACCTATGCCCTGGGTACATAGTATACCGTATACTAGGGACTTATAAGGGTACCCCAGAATCCAATCTGGAGTGTACCTAAGGTACATGCAATCAATTTAAGGGGAAAGCAGATAGGCTGGGGTCCTGAATAGCAGGATCCCAGCCAAACTAAGTCGAAAACCAGCAAAACACCAGGAAAAAAGTGGGGGCAACCATGCAGTCAGATTCCACCTTCCTACATAACCCCCCAAACGAAAGGAGATAAGGCTAACCTTGCCCAGTTGAGCCTTTATTGACTAAGTGGCCATATAAGGAAGAACCTGCACCAGCATGGTTACCTCCTGTCTTATGGTCCACTAAGCAATTCCTAACCCCAAGGGTATTGGATGATCTCCACCATTTGGAATTACTACCTGTAGTGTGTTTTGGCAAAGTAAAAGGCTGGTGGGGTGTCTGAGTGGAGAAGTGAGGCCCTAATAAAGTTGGTCTCAGCTTCCTCAGATCACTGGTCACCATGGAGGCCTTTCTTTCCATGACTGAGTTGTATCTGGCCCTAAGGGTCAACCTCTGGCTGCCTACAGCTGGGGGTTGGGTCCCTTTGGTTGGAACACTGGAGGGACATGGTAGGTTTGGAACCACTTGGTCCCAGGTTTGCCTTTGCCCAACAGAGTCCATCTGGGGAGGTCCCTACACAATGGTAAGAGGGATCCCTCAGTGTGCTGAGGAATTTTCACCTGGCTAGGGCTACTAGACTAGGTGCCCCTAATCTGTGGATGAGGGGGTTCCTCTGCACAGGGAGTCCTTAGGGATCCCCTGACCTCCCTGACCTCTGCAGCCCTGCGCTGACAGAGGGAGGGTAGAGAGGGGCAGGTTACCTGCTCCAGACTGGGTACCACCTTGGAAGGGTCCCCTGCCATCAGGGGTGTTGCCAGGCCAGGCCTGACCACCTCTGGGGCAGTTCCTCCACTAGGGGTAGGATCAGTTCCCTGAGGAAGCTGACCCTTACCTATAGTCTGGGGGGGGGAAAGACTTTTCTTCAACCCTTCTGCTCTCTTGGGGAGTAGAGTGGGCCATTCTTTCAGGCTCCACCTCTCCAAAATTTCCCTGAGATGGGGCTGAGGCCCTAACAGCCCCACCAACCTTCTCAGAGAGGCCCAACATTTTTAAATGGGCCTGGTATTCAACTTCAGCCCAGGCTGAAACCTCCAGATCATTGCCCAACAGGCAATCTACAGGCAAGTTTGGGGACACTGCCACTCTCTTTGGGCCAGTGACCCCTCCCCAGCTGAGATTGACTATGGCCATGGGATGATCTGTTCTGATACCATCAATGTTGGTCACCTGGTACTTGAACTCAGGTAAAAGCTGTTGAGGGGGACTAGTTTCCCTGTCACCATGGTGACACTAGCCCCTGTGTCCCTGAATGCCAATGCCTTCTGACCATTGATCAGTGGCTCCTGTCTGTACTTGCCCAAAGAATTAGGACTGACAGTAAAAGTGGCAAATCCCATGCCACCGTCACAGACTAAGGAGGCCTGTGAGGAGGACCTTGATAAGCTGGGGTCCACCTCAGTTCCCCATACCAACCCACCTAAGTTTTTGGGTGCATTACTACCACGTGGGGGATTACTACTTGTAGTACCAGGAGGAGTGGTAGTATTGCTGGGAGGAACATTATCCTTATTGCAAGCCATGGAGCAACTGGGGTCATTTTTCCAGTGGCCAGGCTTCTTACAGTTATGGCAATATGGTTTCTTTTCAGGGGAGGAAGGAGTTTGGGACCCACCCCCAGGAGAGGACTTTTGGGGCCCTGCAGGGGATTTGTCTTTTGATTTATCCCCACCTTTCTCTTGGTTTTTGGAAGAATCTTTCTTCTGGTCACCACCCTGATTCTTTGGCTTTACTCTGGTTCTGACCCATTTGTCTGCCTTCTTTCCCAATTCTTGGGGAGAGGTCAGATCAGAGTCCACCAGGTACTGGTGTAAAAGCTGGTTTTGACAATTATTAAGGATCTGCTCACTCATAATCAAATTGTACAATCCTAAAAAGTCATGCACCTTGCTGCCATGTATCCAACCTTCCAGAGCCTTAGTAGCACAATCTACAAAGTCAACCCAGTCCTGAGTCTGTGCCTTTTGGGTGTCTCTGAACTTTAACCTGTATTGTTCAGTGGTTAGGCCAAACCCATCAATCAGAGCACTCTTCAGGACTTTGTAATTATCAGCATCCTCTTCTCTTACAGTGAGGAGCTTGTCTCTACCTTTGTCTGCAAAGGAGAGCCACAAGATTGCTGCCCACTGCTCCTGAGGGACCCTCTGGACTTTACAGGCCCTCTCAAGTGCAGTTATCCATTTGTGGATGTCATCCCCACTCTGATAGGGAGGGACAATCTTGTTCAGGTTCCTATGGTGATGAGTATCTTCTCTACTCCTAGGAACACTGTTGCTGTCACCATGGGGCTCTAGCCCCAACTTCTGAGAAGCTTTCTGAAGCTCCAGGGATTCCCTATCTAAGGCCAATTGCTCTCTTTGATTCTGAGCTTAGCTCTCTCAAACTCAAGCAGTTGGCACTTCTTCTCATAAGAGGACTCCCTTTTAAGAGAAGCAGAGGTCCTATAAGAAATAGAGCTCCCTACAGTTCTACCAGAATGATTAGACTCCAGAGAAGGAGATCTAGATCTTCTTGGTAAACTGTCAACCCTTCCAGGTGGGGTAAAGAGAGCCCCACTGGGGTCTCCTTCCTCACCTTCAGGAAGAATTGGATTTTCCAGGTTAGAATCATTTTGATCCTCCTGGCCAGCATCAGAGTCCTGGGTCATAGTAGGTTTTCACTCCCTGGCCTTTCCTCTTCTGCTGTCCCACCCCCTTTGCCAACCTCATCAGACCCTGGGGTCTTTCTGAGGTCATCTTCAAGCAACAACTTTATGAGATGTTGGGTGGTTGGGCTTTTCCCTGTCTTCAATTTCCTAGAGGCACACATAGTCCTCAATTCTTGGTATGAGGCATGGTCATAATTAGTTGGGAGAGGCCCACTGGCTTCTGCCCTTGAAGACATGACTAGTGTGGTGTTGTGTATGCACCTACCTACTCTAGTGGGGCCTACTAAACTCTCTTGAGTTGTAGAAAGGGTGTGCTAAGCCCTTGACACACAACTCTAAGTTCAGTAGAACTTACTGTATTCTAAACTTGATTTATATGTACCTATGTACCTATAGTGGTTTTCAGTTAGTCACTCAAAGAGATTATCTGGTAAAGCAATAGCAAGCTTGAATCCAACCGCTGCACACCAATGTGAGAAGTTGGCCTGGCATATGCTGTCCACTAGTTATAGTGGGCACCTTGCACCAGTCCAACCGACCCTTATTGATGATAGGTTTAAAGACAACCTTTATTGAAAGCTATGCTAGTGGTAGCTATGGAGAGCAGCCTTCAGGCTAAGTCTTGAAGGAGTATAAAGCAGCTTGGTTTACCAGATTATAACCTCTTGAATGACCAAATGAAAGGAGAACCACACCAGGTATATATATAAAATATATGTATTTATTTCTAAACACTCACTACTAATCTCTTTATGAGATTAGAGTCCAAGATACACAATATCACAGTATTAAAACGACAGTAAATAGCACAATATACAATGGGCCCCAGGGGGGACCAAACCATATATTAAGAAAGTGGTATAAGAACCACGACTTGACTAGACACAGTGCCTAGAGCACGTAGAATCGCTGGGACCCCAAGGAACCACCCAAGGTAGTGACACAGGAGACCCACGGGGGACGTGTGCAGTGTGAGAACACAGCCGCGAGCGCCGTAGGATTCTATGCGGAAAGTCGCGGTTGGAATTTTAAAGATAAAGGACACTTAGGAGAGGACTTTGAGCAAACCCCTTTAGACTTAAGGGGTTCTAGGGCCAACACCCACGGGAGCACCGGAGTACTCGAGTTACCTCACCCAGGGAAGCCGGGTGCATAGGTGTCAAAGGGTGTGGGAATCGTCGTTGTTTTCAATGGCGATCTGCTGCAAAGTGCTGCTGCCGTGAAGAAGAAAAGTGTCCGGGATGATCCAAGCCTGGATCGAAGATGTGAAGAACCTGAAAGCAGAGGGGACAGAGTCTGGGTCACTAGCCAGTGACCAGGAGCGGAGCAATCGAATGCCCACCGATGTCGGGTGCTTCAGGTGCGAAGAGGTGAAGCTTGACTCTGCAGCCACGGGGTCCAGGAGATGTCGAGGATCAACCAGGAGCCGGATTCGAGCTGTCCCACAAAGGATGTCGAGTGCTGGGGTGTCGGTGCTCGGATTGAACACAACAAGCCTTGGCAACAGCAACCCATGCAGGAAGAGAAAAGATGCTTCTGTGAGGACCAGCAAGGTCCTGGGGACTCCCAAGCAATGGAGAGTCAGGGCACGTCTGGAGCAACCAGGGAAGCCCAATTAAAGTTAGAGTTGCCTTCTTGGGGACCCACAGGTCAACGGACCAGGGATCGCGAAGGGACCTCGAGAGGAATCACAAAATGGCGGCCCACGGAACACTCGTTGAGTGTAGGCCAGCAATCTTCGGTGTAATTACTGCTCGGGGTCAGGGCTACAAGTAACCCAAAGCTCAGCCTCAGGGGTCGCCGGAAAGCGGATGCTTCTGCAAATGGACGCTGTGCCCAGGGGTTCAGGTTGCACGGTCACCACGAGGGATACGGGCCTCAGACTTGCTGTGGGCACAGATCGACCTCAGAGACCTTGGGAACCCACCTCCTGTGTGGCAATATTCTTCGGAGTCCTCAGGAGCTGCAGAGATGCCAACCGGTCAGTTGCGTTAAAGGTGCCTGCCTTGCAGGGAGTAACTCCTTTACTCCAAGGGAGATTCTTCAGTCATCCAGCGTAGTGTAGATCGTCGAAGTACTTGGTTTCTGTGTCAGAGTTTAGTCCAGGTGTAATCTAAAGTCCTGTAGTCAGGGGTTCCTACTTTATACCCAAGGAAGGGGTGGGACAAACTCTGGGGACCCACCTATGGGAGGGTCAGGAAAGAGGGGTGGCTACACCCATTTCCTTTGTCCAGTTTCACGCCAGAGCAGGGGCTGGTAGCCCCTGCAACCGGTTTGAGCTGGACTATGCACAGGGACACCAAATGTGCCCCCAGTGCAGACTTCAAAGCACTCTTGGAGTGCACCCACCCAGCCCCAATACACTAAAGCCTGTCTGGGAGGTGGTCACACCTCCCTGTGACAGGAAACCTATTGTCCAGGCCTCCCCTGCCGGAGTTTCGTCCAGCAGCAGGAGGGCAGACTCGTGTCTGTGGCTGGCAGCATCCATTTTGTGATGCCAGGGCTCTGTTAAGCTGGTACCGGGTGTACCGGTGGTGCCATGTTTCTCCCTCTAGTAGGGTGGAATCATACCTCCCACTCCAGTTACTGGGGTGGAGGTATGATTCCAAGGTGTTTGACACCAAACACAACATGTTTCCCTGCAGCCATTCTCGAGTTAGCATTTACCGCGAGGTTATAATGCACTTAAGAGTATATGGTCTGGCTGCATCACAAACAACCCCGGAATGAAGATTCCGAAAGCTGCAGAGGGGCTCTGCTCATGCATGGGCACCCTCTCACATGAAACCCAGCACCCTGCCTTCAGGATTGTTAAGGCCTGCCATAGGGGTGACTGATAGGTTTACATGTGCAGTGATATGGAGAGATGTAGGGAACCTATATCTCAGTAAGGGGTGGATACACCACCTTACACAGGCTGCTGTAGCAGACCTGTTGTGTCATTTTGGGTGGCCTCTCAGGGGTGGCATAATACATGCTGCAGCCCCTGGGAGGCCTCTGGGGTACCTATGCCCTGGGTACATAGTATACCACATACTAGGGACTTATAAGGGTACCCCAGAATCCAACCTGGAGTGTACCTAAAGTACATGCCATCAATTTAGGGGGAAAGCAGATAGGCTGGGGTCCTGAATAGCAGGATCCCAGCCAAACTAAGTCGAAAACCAGCAAAACACCAGGAAAAAAGTGGGGGCAACCATGCAGTCAGATTCCACCTTCCTACAGTATGCACCTACCTATTCTAGTGGGGCCTACTAAACTCTCTTGAGTTGTAGAAAGGGTGTGCTAAGCCCTTGACACACAACTCTAAGTTCAGTAGAACTTACTGTATTCTAAACTTGATTTATATGTACCTATGTACCTATAGTGGTTTTCAGTTAGTCACTCAAAGAGATTATCTGGTAAAGCAATAGCAAGCTTGAATCCAACCGCTGCACACCAATGTGAGAAGTTGGCCTGGTATATGCTGTCCACTAGTTATAGTGGGCACCTTCCACCAGTCCAAACGACCCTTATTGATGATATTTTTAAAGACAACCTTTATTGAAAGCTATCCTAGTGGTAGCTATGGAGAGCAGCCTTCAGGCTAAGTCTTGAAGGAGTGTAAAGCAGCTTGGTTTACCAGATTATAACCTCTTGAATGACCAAATGAAAGGAGAATCACACCAGGTATATATATAAAATATATGTATTTATTTCTAAACACTCACTACTAATCTCTTTATGAGATTAAAGTCCAAGATACACAATATCACAGTATTAAAACAACAGTAAATAGCACAATATACAATGGGCCCCAGGGGGGGACCAAACCATATATTAAGAAAGTGGTATAAGAACCACGACTTGACTAGACACAGTGCCTAGAGCACGTAGAATCGCTGGGACCCCAAGGAACCACCCAAGGTAGTGACACAGGAGACCCACGGGGACGTGTGCAGTGTGAGAACACAGCCGCGAGCGCCGTAGGATTCTATGCGGAAAGTCGCGGTTGGAATTTTAAAGATAAAGAACACTTAGGAGAGGACTTTGAGCAAACCCCTATAGACTTAAGGGGTTCTAGGGCCAACACCCACGGGAGCACCGGAGTACTTGAGTTACCTCACCCAGGGAAGCCGGGTGCATAGGTGTCAAAGGGTGTCGGGAATCGTCGTTGCTTTCAATGGCGATCTGCTGCAAAGTGCTGCTGCAGTGAAGAAGAAAAGTGTCCGGGATGATCCAAGCCTGGATCAAAGATGTGAAGAACCTGAAATCAGAGGGGACAGAGTCTGGGTCACTAGCCAGTGACCAGGAGCGGAGCAATCGAATGCCCACCGATGTCTGGTGCTTCAGGTGCGAAGAGGTGAAGCTTGACTCTGCAGCCACGGCGTCCAGGAGACGTCGAGGATGACCAGGAGCCGGATTCGAGCTGTCCCACAAAGGATATCGAGTGCTGGCATGTCGGTGCTCGGATTGAACACAACAATCCTTGGCAACAGCAACCCACGCTGGAAGAGTAAAGATGCTTCTGTGAGGACCAGCAAGGTCCTGGGGACTCCCCAAGCAATGGAGAGTCAGGGCACGTCTGGAGCAACTAGGGAAGCCCAATTAAAGTTAGAGTTGCCTTCTTGGGGACCCACAGGTCAACGGACCAGGGATCGCGAAGGGACCTCAAGAGGAATCACAAAATGGTGGCCCATGGAACACTCGTTGAGTGTAGGCCAGCAATCTTTGGTGTAATTACTGCTCGGGGTCAGGGCTACAAGTAACCCAAAGCTCAGCCTCAGGGGTCGCTGGAAAGCTGATGCTTCTGCAAATGGACATGGTGCCCAGGGGTTCGGGTTGCATGGTCACCACGAGCGATAGAGGCCTCAGACTTGCTGTGGGCACAGATCGACCTCAGAGACCTCGGGAACCCACCTCCTGTGTGGCAATATTCTTCGGAGTCATCAGGAGCTGCGGAGATGCCAACCGGTCAGTTGCGTTAACGGTGCCTGCCTTGCAGGGGAGTAACTCCTATACTCCAAGGGAGATTCTTCAGTCATCCAGCGTAGTGTAGATCGTCGAAGTACTTGGTTTCTGTGTCAGAGTTTAGTCCAGGTGTAATCTAAAGTCCTGTAGTCAGGGGTTCCTACTTTATACCCAAGGAAGGGGTGGGACAAACTCTGGGGACTCACCTATGGGAGGGTCAGGAAAGAGGGGTGGCTACACCCATTTCCTTTGTCCAGTGTCATGCCAGAGCAGGGGCTGGTAGCTCCTGCAACCGGTTTGAGCTGGACTATGCACAGGGACACCAAATGTGCCCCCAGTGCAGACTTCAAAGCACTCTTGGAGTGCACCCACCCAGCCCCAATACACTAAAGCCTGTCTGGGAGGTGGTCACACCTCCCTGTGACAGGAAACCTATTGTCCAGGCCTCCCCTGCCGGAGTTTCGTCCAGCAGCAGGAGGGCAGACTCGTGTCTGTGGCTGCAGCATCCATTTTGTGATGCCAGGGTTCTGTTAAGCTGGTACCGGGTGTACCGGTGGAGCCATGTTTCTCCCTCTAGTAGGGTGGAATCATACCTCCCACCCCAGTTACTGGGGTGGAGGTATGATTCCAAGGTGTTTGACACCAAACACAACATGTTTCCATGCAGCCATTCTCAAGTTAGCATTTACCGCGAGGTTATAATGCACTTAAGAGTATATGGTTGGCTGCATCATAAACAACCCCGGAATGAAGATTCCGAAAGCTGCAGAGGGGCCCTGCTCATGCATGGGCACCCTCTCACATGAAACCCAGCACCCTGACTTCAGGATTGTTAAGGCCTGCCATAGGGGTGACTGATAGGTTTACATGTGCAGTGATATGGAGAGATATAGGGAACCTATATCTCAGTAAGGGGTGAATACACCACCTTACACAGGCTGCTGTAGCAGACTTGTTGTGTCATTTTGGAGGGCCTCTCAGGGGTGGCATAATACATGCTGCAGGCCCTGGGAGGCCTCTGGGGTACCTATGCCCTGGGTACATAGTATACCATATACTAGGGACTTATAAGGGTACCCCAGAATCCAATCTGGAGTGTACCTAAGGTACATGCAATCAATTTAAGGGGAAAGCAGATAGGCTGGGGTCCTGAATAGCAGGATCCCAGCCAAACTAAGTCGAAAACCAGCAAAACACCAGGAAAAAAGTGGGGGCAACCATGCAGTCAGATTCCACCTTCCTACAAATAGCTTTCATAAAGGTTATCTTTGACCTAATCATCAATAAGGGTCGTTTGGACTGATGCAAGGTGCCCACTTTAATTAGTGGACAGCATATACCAGGCCAACTTCTCACATTGGTGTGCAGCGGTTGGGATTCAAGCTTGCTATAGTTTTACCAGATAAATCTCATTGAGTGATTAACTGAAAACCACTAAAAGTATTAGGTACATATAATACATCAAGATTAGAATAAAGTAAGTTCTACTGAACTTAGAGTTGGGTAAGTCAAGGGTCTAGCACACCCTTTCTCCAACTCAAGAGAGTTTAGTCTCCACTAGGTTAGGTAGGTGCCTACACCACATAACACTAGTTTGTCTTCTAGAGGAGAAGCCAGTGGCTCTCTGCCAACTAGGTATGACCATCTCCCATTCCAGGAATTGAGAAATATGTGTACATCTAGGAAGCTGAGGACAGGGAGAAGTGCAAGCACCCAACGTCTAATAGAGATGTTGCTCTAAGATGACCTCAGAAAGAACCCAGGGTCTGATGAAGTAGAAAGAGTGGGTGGGACAGGAGATGAGGAAAGAGCAGGAAGTGAACACTTCTTTGATCTGGACTCAAACCCTGGCCAGCGGGATCAAAATGATTCCAACCTGGAAAATCCAACTCTTCCTTCAGGTGGGGGAGAAGGCCCCAGTGGCCCTCTCCTTACTCCACCAGGAAGAGTACACAGTTTGCCTAGAAGATCCAGAACTCCCTCTGTGGAGTCTAATCATTCAGGTACTTCTGTAAGGGCCTCTGTATCTCATAGGAGAGAATCCTCTTATGATAAGAAGTGCCAATTATTAGAGCTTGAGAGAATCAGGATCAGGCTCAAGAAAGAGCAATTGGCCCTAGACAGGGAATCCTTAGAGCTCCAAAGAGCAACCAGAAGATTGGGACTAGAGTCCCATGGTGGCAGCAACAGTGTCCCTAGAACTAGAGAGTATTCTCATGGTCAAAGGAACCTGAACAAGATAGTCCCTCCCTATCAGAGTGGGGATGACATCCACAAATGGATAACTGCACTAGAGAGGGCCTGTAAAGTACAGAGGGTCCCTCAGGAGCAGTGGGCAGCTATCTTGTGGCTCTCCTTTGCTGACAAAGGTAGAGATAAGCTCCTCACTGTCAGAGAAGAGGATTTAGACAATTACACAGTCTTGAAGAGTGCTCTCATTGATGGGTTTGGCTTAACCACTGAGCAATACAGAATTAAGTTCAGAGACACCCAGAAAGCACAGACTCAGGACTGGGTTGACTTTGTAGATTGTGCTACTAAGGCTCTGTAAGGTTGGATACATGGCAGCAAAGGGCATGACTATTTAGGATTGTACAATTTGATTATGAGGGAGCAGATCCTTAATAATTGTCAAAATCAGCTGTTGCACCAGTACCTGGTGGACTCAGATCTGACTTCTCCCCAAGAATTGGGAAAGAAGGCAGATAAATGGGTCAGAACCAGGGTGAAGCCAAAGAACCAGGGTGGTGACCAGAAGAAAGATTCTTCCAAGACCCAAGAGAAAGGTGGGGATAAGTCAAAAGACAAGTCCACTACAGGGCCCCAAAAGTCCTCTTCTGGGGGTGGGTCCCAAACTCCTTCCTCCCCTGAAAAGAAACCTTATTGCTTTGTCTGTAAAAAGCCAGGCCACTGGAAAAATGATCCCAATTGTCCAAAGGTCAGCAATAAGGAAAATGTTCCTCCAAGCACTACTACCATTCCTCCTGGTACTACCAGTAGTAATCCCCCAGGTGGTAGTAGTGCACCCAAAAAGTTAGGTGGGTTGGTATGGGGAACTGAGGTGGACCCCAGCTTATGAAGGTCCTCCTCACAGGCCTCCTTAGTCTGTGATGGTGGCATGGGATTTGCCACTTTTACTGTCAGTCCTAATTCTTTGGGCAAGTACAGACAGGAGCCACTGATCAATGGTCAGAAAGCTGTGGCCTTTAGGGACACAGGGGCTAGTGTCACCATGGTGACAGGGAACCTAGTACCCCCTCAGCAGCTTTTACCTGAGTTTAAGTACCAGGTGACCAACATTGATGGTATCAGGACAGATCATCCCATGGCTATAGTCAATCTCAGCTGGGGAGGGGTCACTGGCCCAAAGAGAGTGGCAGTATCCCCAAACTTTCCTGTAGATTGCCTGTTGGGTAATGATCTAGAAATTTCAGCCTGGGCTGAAGTTAAATACCAGGCCCATTTAAGAATGTTAGGCCTCCCTGAGAAAGTTGGTGGGACCCTTGGGGCCTCATTCCAACCCCAGGGAAATTTTGGAGTGGTGGAGCCTGAAAGAATGGCCCACTCTACTCCACCAGAGAGCAAAGGGAATGAAGAAAAGTCTTCTTCCCCCCAGACAATAGGTAAGGGTCAGCTTCCTCAAGAAACGAATCCTACCCCTTGTGGAGGAACTGCCCCAGAGGTGGTCAGGCCTGTCCTGACAACCCCTCTGATGGCAGGGGACCCTTCCAAGGTGGTACCCAGTCTGGAGCAGGTATCCTGCCCCTCTCTACCCTAGGGCTGCAAAGGTCAGGGAGGTCAGTGGACGCCAAAGGGCCCCTGTCCAGAGGAACCCCTCATCAACAGATTAGGGACACCCAGTCTAGTAGCACTAGCCAGGTGACAATTCCTCAACACCCTGAGGGAGCCCTCTTACCCTTGGGTAGTGACCTCCCCAGATGGACTCTGTTGGGCAAAGGCAAACCTGGGACCAGATGGTTCCAAACCTACCTTGTCCCTCCAGTGTTCCAACCAAAGGGACTCAACCCCCAGCTGTAGGTAGCCAGAGGTTGACCCCTAGGGCCAGATATAACTCAGTCATGGAAAGAAAGGCATCCATGGTGACCAGTGCTCTGAGGAAGTTGAGACCAACTTTATTAGGGCCTCATTTCTCCACTCAGGCCCCCCACCAGCCTTTTACTTTGCCAAAACACACTACAGGTGGTAATCCCAAATTTTGGAGGAAATCCAATACCCCTAAGGGTAGGGACTACTTAGTGGACCATAAGACAGGGGGTATCCATGCCCGTGCAGGATCTTCCTTATATGGCAACTTAGTCAATAAAGTCTCAACTGGACAAGGTTAGCCTTATCTCCTTTCGTTTGGGGGGGTTATGTAGGAAGGTGGAATCTGACTACATGGTTACCCCCACTTTTTTCCTGGTGTTTTGCTGGTTTTTGACTAGTCTGACTGGGATCCTGCTATTCAGGACCCCAGTCTATCTGCTTTTTCCCTAAATTGATTGCATGTACTTTAGGTACACTCCAGATTGGATTCTGGGGTACCCTTATAAGTCCCTAGTATATGGTACATCATGTACCCAGGGCATAGGTACCCCAGAGGCCTCCCAGGGCTGAAGCATGTATTGTGCCACCCCTGAGAGGCCATTCAAAATGACACCACAGGTCTGCTACTGCAACCTGTGTAAGGAGGTGCATGCACCCCTTACTTAGATATAGGTTACCTATATCTATTCTAAATCACTACACATATAAACATATCAGTCACACCTATGGCAGGCCTTATCAATCCTGAAGGAAGGGTGCTGGGTTTTGTGTGAGAGGGTGCCCCTGCATGAGCAGAGCCCCTCTGCAGCCTTCGGAATCTATTCTCCGGGGCTGTCTGTGATACAGCCAACCATATATACTTAAGTGCATTATAACCTCGCGGTAAATGCTAACTTTAAAACGGCTGCTTAGAAACATGTCGTGTTTGGTGTCACCAGTAACTGGTGTGGGAGGTATGATTCCTCCCTTGTAGAACCACTACTATGGGTCACCGGTCTACCCGGTACCAGCTTTCGACCTGGGCAGCACAAAATGGATGCTGCCAGCCACAGACACGAAGTCTGCTCCTCCTGCTGCTGAGCCAAGCTCGAGCAGAGGAAGGCCTGACAATAGGTTTCCTGTCACAGGGAAGTGTGACCACCTCCCAGACAGGCTTTAGTGTATTGGGGCTGGGTGGGTGCACTCTTAGAGTGCCAGAAAGTCTGCACTGGGGACACATTTGGTGTCCCCGTGCATAGTCCAGCTCAAACCGGTTGCAGTAGCCATTTGCTCCTGCTCTGGCGCGAAACTGGACAAAGGACATGGGTGTAGCCACCCCTCTGTCCTGACCCTCCCCTAGGTGGGTCCCCAGAGTTAGTCCAACCCCTTCCTTGGGCATAAAGTAGGAAACCTGACTACAGGACTTTGGATTTTACCTGGACTAAACTCTGCTACAGAAACCAAGTACTTCGACGGTCTACACTTCACTGGACGACAGAAGAATCTTCCTTGGAGTAAAGGAGCTACTCCCCTGCAGCAGCAGGCACCTAAACGCATCTGACCGGTTTGCATCTCCCAAGCTCCTGAGGACTCCGAAGATTTCTGCAACACAGGAGGTGGGTTCCCGAGCGTCCCGGAGGTCGATCTGGTCTCTCAGCAATCCTGAGACCAGTATCCCTCGTGGGGACCGTGCAACCCGAACCCCTGTGCACCGTGTACTTTTGCAGCAGCATATGCTTTTCGGCAATCCCTGAGGCTGTGCTTTAGACTACGTGTAGTTCTGACCCCGAGCAGCATTTCCACCAAAGATCTCCGGCCTCCACTCAACGAGTGCTCCGTGGGCTGGTGATTTGTGATTCCGCTCGAGGTCCCTTCGCGATCCCTGGTCCGTTGGCCTGTAGGTCCTGGCGAGGGTCACTTTGATTTTCCTTGGGCTTCCTGGTTGCTCCAGACGTGCCCTGACTCCCCATAGCTTGGAGAGTCTCCTGGACCTTGCTGGTCCACACTGTAACTTGTTTCCTCTGCCCCCATGGGTTGCCTTTGCCAAGGCTTGTTGGTGTTCAATCCGGACACTGACCCTTCAGCACTCAACATCCTTCTTGGGACAGCTCACCTCTGGACTTTGGTCATCGTCGACGTCTCCTGGTCCCTGTGGCTGCAGAGTCAAGCATCGTATCTTCACACCTGAAGCACCCGACATCGATGGGCATTCGTCTATCGAGCCCCTAGTCACCCTGAAGTGACCCAGACTCTGTCCCCTCTGCTTTCAGGTTCTTCTCACCTCGGATCCAGGCTTGGATTCCACCGGACACTTTTCATCTTCCCGGCAGCAGCAATTCTTCGCATCACACCATTGAAAACGACGAGGGTTTCCGACACCACTTGACCCCTATGCACCCGGCTCCTCTGGGATAGGTAACACGGGTACCTCGGTACTCACAAGGGTGCTGGCCTTAGAACCTTCTATGTTCCAAAGGGTTTGCTTGAAGTCCTCTCTGAAGTGTCCTTAAACTGTAATTTTCCAACCGCGACTTTCCCATAGACTTGTAAGGAGCTCGCGTCTGTGTTCCCACACTGCACCCGTCCTCCGTGGGCTCCCTGTGTCACTCCTTTGGGTGGTTCCTTGGGGTTCCAGTGATTCTACGTGCTCTAGGCACTGTGTCTAGGAAGTCGTTGTTCTTATACCATTTTTTTAGTATATGGTTCGGTCTCCCCCTGGAGCCCGCTGTGAATTGTGCTTTTTACTGTTGTTCTATTGATTAAGTATTGTGTGCTTTATGTTCTAATCTCACATAGAGATTAGTAGAGAGTGTTTTGTAATAAATACATATTTTTTATATAACACTTGTGTGGTTCTCCTTTCATTTGGTCACTTAGGAGGTTCTGTTCTGGTAAAACAAGCTGCTTTACATTCCTTCAAGATTAAGCCTGAAGGCTGCTCTCCATAGCTACCACTAGGATAGCTTTCATAAAGGTTATCTTTGACCTAATCATCAATAAGGGTCGTTTGGACTGGTGCAAGGTGCCCACTTTAATTAGTGGACAGCATATACCAGGCCAACTTCTCACACTGTGCACACACCCAGCTCACATAGGACTACTGTGCACACCTCAAGCACACTCCTAGCTCACATTTGACTACTGTGCACACCTCAAGCACACCCCTAGATCACATAGGACTACTGTGCACATTCCAAGCACACCCCTAGCTCACGTAGGACTACTGTGCACACCTCAAGCACACCCCTATCTCACATACATCTACTGTGCACATCTCAAGCACACTCCTAGCTCACATAGAACTACTGTGCACACCTCACACAAACCCCTGGCTCTCAAAGAACTACTGTGCACACCTCAAGCACACCCCTAGCTCACATAAATCTACTGTGCACACCTCAAGCACACTCCTAGCTCGCATAGAACTACTGTGCACACCTCACACAAACCCCTAGCTCTCAAAGGACTACTGTGCACACCTCAAGGACACCCCTATCTCACATAGGACTACTGTGCACACCTCAAGGACACCCCTATCTCACATAGGACTACTGTGCACACCTCAAGCACACCCCTAGCTCACAGAGGGACCCTGTTATACAAAAAACAACTCCTAGAGCTTCTCCCCCCTCTTTTTCTTTTTGAGGGAGTTGCAGTCCACACCAAAAACTTGGATTGATGATGTGAGGAGGGACATTATGATGAAACATGGCATCTAAGGGTGGGCGAGGGTCTACATCCTAAACAAAAATTGTTGTTGAGAGCCACAGAGATGAGACACTTTGGAAGCCAACACGTTGGATTGGTTTCTCAGACCTTGTGCATCTGTTTGTGCTTTGATTAGGTTGTTGGGGAATGATGCACATTTGGTCTTCTAAACCTTCCCCTCTGACCCTTTAGTGTGTTTAGAGGCCAAAAGGAGGTCATGACTGAAGAGGAAAATGGAGCATTGAAGGGGGGAAGGGCGGAAGGGGGGGAGAAAACTGAGGGAAATACGTATGGAGCAGGAAAGAAGAGGCTTAAAAAACAGATATGCAGTTGACCAGTAAGGAAGAAGGTGGGGTCAAAAAAGAGGAATTCGGAGGAAGAGGAGTAAGGGGTTAGAGAGAAAGGAGGCTCATGTGGCAAAAAGTGTGAGAGGGTGGGTACAGGAAGATTGGGAAGGAATAATTTATGTCAAAATAAGTCTCTCCATGTAGATTTTGTTAACCTGGACAGGTTAGGTCCGTCGACCCCTCTACATGTGTTGAGACTCAGAGAAGTGAAGGCTCATTTTATGCTGGATCACCTGGCTAGGTCCATCGACCCCTTAACATGTGTTGAGACTCAGAGAAGACGTGAAGGCCTCATCTTCAGCTGGGTCACCTGGCTAGGTCCATCGACCCCTTAACATGTGTTGAGACTCAGGGAAGACGTGAAGGCCTCATCTTCAGCAGGATCACCTGGCTAGGTCCATCGACCTCTTAACATGTGTTGAGACTCAGAGAAGACGTGAAGGCCTCATCTTCAGCTGGATCACCTGGTTAGGTCCGTTGACCCCACTGCAGGTGTTCAGAGTCAGAGAAGATGTGAAGGCTTACTTTCCTGCTGGATCACCTGGTTAGGTCCATCGATCCCTCTGCAAGCGTTGACACTCAGAGAAGATGTGAAGGCCTCATTTTTTGCCAGATCACCTGGTTAGGTTTAATTTTCTGCTGGATCACCTGGTTAGGTTTCATTTTCTGCTGGATCACCTGGTTAGGTTTAATTTTCTGCTGGATCACCTGGTTAGGTTTAATTTTTTGCCGGATCACCTGGTTAGGTCAGTTGACCCCGCTGCAGGCCTTCAGAGTCAGAGAAGATGTGAAGGCCTCATTTCCTGCTGGACCACCTGGTTCGACCCCTCTACATGTGCTGACCCTCAGAGAAGATGTGATGGCCTCGTGACTGGTCTTCCAAAGTAACCACTCTGGCAGCACGTGTAACACGCCTGCTCAACAAACTCCTTGAGCATTATTTAGAGCCTGGCGGTCAGGTTACTCCATCAAACGTGACAGATAGCCCGACCCCCAAGCGCCTCGCGCTACATTGCGCTTGTAATACAGTGGAGGGGACACCCGCCTTGTTTGTGACTCAGTATTCGTCCGCCAAACTCTATATACAATCCTTTCTCTTTAAAGCCAAGGTTTGCAAGGCTGCCAGATCTACATTTTCTGCACCCCCCCACTCCAAAGGCACCATGTTCTGCACTGGTACTGGCAGACATCTGCACATGCCCCCTCTCTCCCTCTCCTCCACAAGCGCCATATCCTCCACTGGTACTGGCAGACATCTCCACATGTCCCCCCACTCCACAGGCGCCATGTTCTCCACTTGTACCGGCAGACATCTCCACATGCCCCCCACTCCACAGGCACCATGTTCTTTACTGGTACTGGCAGACATCTCCAAATGCCCCCCGCCACCCCTTCCACCAGGCACCATGTTCTTTACTGGTACTGGAAGACATCTGCACATGTCCCTCCCCCTCCGCCCCCCCACTCCACAGGCGCCATGTTCTGCACTGGTACCGACAGACATCTCCACATGTCCCTTCTCCCCCAACCCCACTCCACAGCCACCATGTTCTCCACTGGTACACTGGTACTGGCAGACATCTCCATATGTCCCATCCCCACTCCACAGGTGCCATATTCTCCACTAGTACTAGGCAGACATCTCCACATGTCCCGCCTCCCACTCCACAGGCGCCATGTTCTCCACTTGTACTGGGCAGACATCTCCACATGCCCCCACCCCAATCCACAGGCACCATGTTCTTTAATGTTGTTGACAGACATCTCCTCTTACTCACCCCTCCCTCCAACTTTACAGGCACCATGTTCTCTAATCAACTGGCAGACATCTCCACATGTCCTCTCCCCCCCACTCCACAGGTGACATGTTCTCGACTGGCACTGGCAGACATATCCACATGTCCTCTCCCCTCCCCCTACTCCATAGTCACCACATTCTCCACTGGTACTGGCAGACATCTCCACCTGTCTCCCCCACACACTCCACAGGCACAATGTTCTCCACTGATACTGGCAGACATCTCCAAATGTCCTTCTCCCCCCATCCCCACTACACAGCCACCATGTTCTCCAATGGTACTGGCAGACATCTACACATGTCCCATCACCCCATCCCCACTCCACAAGCACCATGTTCTCTATTGGTACAGGCAGACATCTCCACATGTCCCATCCCCCCATCCCCACTGCACAAGTGCCATATTCCCCACTAATACTGGGCAGACATCTCCACATGTCCGCCCCACTCCACAGGCCCCATGCTCTCCACTGGTACGGGCAGACATCTCCACATGCCCCCCCAATCCCACTCCACAGGCGCAATGTTCTCCACTGGTACTGGCAGAGAAATTCACATGTCCACTCCCCCCCCACTCCACAGGTGACATGTTCTTCACTGGTACTGGCAGACATCTTCACATGTCCTCTCCCCTCCGCACTCCACAGGCACCATGTTCTTTACTAGTACTGGCAGACATCTCCATATGTCCCTCCCTCCCAGCCCCACTCTACAGGCGCCATGTTCTCCACTTGTATGGGCAGATATCTGCACAGGTCCCCCCACACAGTCCAAGGGTACCATGTTCTCCACAGGTACTGGCAGACATCTCCACATGCCGTCCCCCACTCCACAGGCACCATGTTCTCCACTGGTACTGACAGACATTTCCACATGCCCACCCACCCCCAATCCACAGGCGCCATGTTCTCCACTGGTACTGGCAGGCATCTCCACATGTCCCGCCCCCCCCCCACTCCACAGGCATCATGTTCTCCACTGGTACTGGCAGGCATCTCCACATCTCCCCTACCGCCCCAAACTACCTCCACTGCACAGGCGCCTTGCTCTCCACTGGTACTGGCAGACATCTCAAAATGTCCTCCCCCCCACTCCACAGGCACCATGTTCTCCCCTGGTACTGGCAGACATATGCACGTGTCCCTCCCCCTCCTCCGACTCCACAGGTGCCATGTTCTCCATTGGTACTGGCCGACATCTCCACATGTCCCCCCCACTCCACAGGCACTGTTATGATTCGTATATGTACCCCAATATTGGCTTAGGTAGTCACCCAACCTTTCACCTACATTTTCCTGCCATTTTACTACATAACGGTTTTGGTACTGACCTTTTACCTAGTTAGGTGCTGCATAAATGTGTGGTTTTCCCCGAAAGCTAGCCTAATTTATTATGCATGAGGATTCTCAGAATCACAGCAGGATTACCATCTTCTGCATAATAACTATGTATAAGGTTCATCACTATCGTCATCCTCGGCCGACATGACACAGCAAGGTAGAACCCCTATGGGTACCTTTTGGGTATATATTCACCATATCTTTGCTGGGGCAGGCAGAGGAGAAAGACTTTCATGCTGACACACTGACGCAAGACGCTGAGGTTCCTGCATGCAGACACTCCAGCACGCAGTGGTCTGACATCCATCGCAGGGTGTCTAACTCGAGACCAAGATGGGGTCCTTCATTCTCTCACACCAGGTAATGGGGTTGGTTTTTTCCTAGGGGGATTCTTGGATATACACCTACATACATGCTAGGTAGATTTAGGTACATCTAGTTAGGGTTGGCATCGTAGGAGTACGAATTACTATTGTCATGTATCTATATACCTGCCTATATCCATTGTTCTAGCACTATGGCAGAAATCTATCATCCATTTACTCTGTTGGTGCTTATAATCATTTATATATGTTTCTGTCTTATGGTTGTTGCAACACACATATTTTACACTAGAATGACGCTGGCTCAATAAATGCTTATTGAAAAAGTCCCCATCGTCTATTCTGTGTATCTCTCTGAGACAAAGTGAGCATGAGTGACTGAGCGAAAAGTACTGTACTGTTTCCATGATCCCTGAGGGGTCAGGGTTGTCATGTTCGATAGTTGCCAGAAACTATTCTCTCCTTGGTAAGAGAGGTTCATAGTGGCACTGTGAGCTGAGCTAGCTGGTAAACAGGCGAACATATCCGGTGGGGGTGTCTGGAATCAGTTTGGACACCAGTCCCACAGTTTATGTTGTCTAAACGCACAGATCCTAAATAGATATATAGGAACAACTCGACATGGCGCCACCAACTTTGGTTTGGTTCTTATTTAATGGTCAAATCTGAGTTGTTCAGTTGTGCTTTCTCAGAGACCCCTACTCACATCTACCCAGAGACGTCTAGAGTGGGAAGGGAAAAATCTGACACAGCTGAGTAGGCATGTCCTATGTATTGACTATAGGTTTATTCAGTAAAAACTACTCCAACTCCACAGAGACAGTACCCTAATAAACAAGAAGCGAATAAACAAGTCAGGGAGATCTTAGATCAACTTGAATACCAGGGGGTAATTGAAACTTGCACCTCTCGAATGAATAATCCTTTGTTTCCGGTAATGAAGCCTGACAATTCATATCGTCTAGTTTTAGATTACAGACATCTAAATTCATGCACGAAAACATTTGCAGTACAAAATGCACACAGTGCCGCATTAATGAATAACATTGTGCTGAAAAAATACAAAACAACACTAGATATCTCAGATGGATTTTTCTGCCAAAATATCGTGCCTGAAAGCAGGTATTTGACAGCATTCTCAGCCTTAGGCTCCAAGCGTCAATTCTGTCGACTGCCCCAAGGGTATAAGAATAGCCCCAGGTTGTTCTCCGCTAGGGTAACATGGTTACTTCAAAATTTTGACGAGGAGGCATTGTACTATGCAGATGATATTTATCTGACGGATGATGATTTATTGGATCATTTCACCAGGGTTAGTAACATAAATAACGTAAAAGGTCGTATGCAGGAAGGCAAGTTCCATCCCAGGGATACGAAAACACAGTCTCTAGGAGACTGCACTGCTCAGCTGGCAGAATTAAAAGCCCTATTATTGGCACTAATAAATACGGATCCAGAATTCCCCACACTGATTGTGTGTGATTCTTTTTATTGTGTCCAGTCATACAATGAATATCTTCACTACTGGGGTCAGAATGGGTTTAAAGACTCAAAAGGTTGCACAATAAACAGACGAAAGTGTTTGTACTTAAGTGCAATGTCTGTCAGCAGATGAAGGGTTCGACCGTAGCACGACCTCCACAAACACCACTACTAATATCAGACAAACCTCTCTCATGTATCTATTTGGACCACTGTGGCCCCCTACAATCAGATGGGGCTTACAAGTACATCTTGGTGGCAGTGGATTCATGCTCTAGATTCCTGTGGATTTGGCCTCAGCGCTGGCTGACGCCCAAACTGTTATAAAGGATTTGGGAGTCTTCATAGGGACATACGCAGTTCGCACATTACATTCTGACAGTGGCCCCGCGTTTAGCTCTCTGGCTTACAAGGAAGCCATAGGAAGTTTGGGTGTTGATTTGCGGTACTCCTCTCCGTACCATCCAGAGGGAAATTCGGTAGTGTAGAGGAAAAACCAGGACTTAAAGCACTCTTTAACTACAAGGGTATTAGGTTCGGGTGGTAGTTTGGTCAATCACCTATATGGAATTCAGAGGGCACTTAATAACATGCCAAGAAGATCCCTAGGAGGATGTACTCCTTACGAGATCCTATTTGGGACGAGAACGTGGGTACCTGTCCTCGATTGTGGCAGCACAGTGGCAGATGAAAAACTGTTTGATATCGATAATCGTTTGGCTGTTTTACAGGAACTCAATGAATTCCAGGCGCTACAAAGCAACGTCCAAGTAAAATGCACCACCAATGGGGAAGTAAAATCAGTAACGACAAGACCTGCCTGGGGCCCAAAAGTCAGGGATCTGGTCAGAGAAAAGATTGTGGACAAGAAAGAATTTAGGCCATTCTACAGAAAGGCTGTACTTGTCCTGACTGTCGAAGGAACAAGAACAGTACTTCTCCCGCCTCTTGACAGGCAAGAAAGAAAAGAGATTTGTCTCCATTGATCTGATCAAACCACACTATGTGGCCGATCCTGAATAGCAGGCCACGTGGGCTCCTGGGTAGCCGCCGTTCTCCTCTTGCTACCATACAGGAGGTTCAGACAGAAAGACTTATAATGTTCAAAGAGTCTACAATACAGAGTAATGGAGTAACCAACAAATGAAATGGAACTTGTTCCTATTGAAATTGAACATCAAAGCACAAATGAAACACAAATATCAATTCAGCCTACCATCTGCAAGTTCAACAAAACCTGCAGAGCTACCAAAGAGAGATCGAACTGCATCTGGCTACTTCATCGATTTTGACAATTTTTCTCTGGATCCCAGTGAACCTGAATTACCACCAGCTCTAGTTTCTCCAAAAAACATCTTCCTTTGGCTGAAAAAGACATACCTAGTCTCACCATGGCTATAGCTCTGGATAGTAACTGGCATACTGTTCCTACTTTTCTGGATAGGTTTAATGACTGTCTTTTTCTTGCTCGTGAATGGACACTATCTCCCAGAACACTTCGCAGTATCACATGTGAACTTGGTACTGAAACCTCATATGTCATCCCATTGTGAACAGAGAGACCTGTCCTATGTGAACATTACAGCAGTTCCAGTTCCTGACGGAATAGTTTGGGACAGGGTTTCATATGATGTATTTGATCCCACTGAACTTTTGAAAATACCACATGTATTTAAAATTTCTTTGAATGATATCATCACCTCCAGTACATACTCAGACGATTGGGATTTTGAAACTGTAAATAGTATGCTGTCTGATTTAGAACTGTCTGCAGCATTTTCGAAAAATGAAATGTTTGAGGATTCATCTGATTTTGACACCATGTATTGTTACTAACACTCTGGTCATCATTTTCTTCACCACGTAATGTTTTCACATACCACCAATGGGAACATTGCCCAAAACCGCCAAAAGGTAGTTCAAACACATTTGCACAAAAGTTTGCTTATTTTTCTGGGTTTAATACATCAGATCCACGCTCATATTATTATAAGCTTGCACCTACACCTGCACGGAAAAATATGCTAACAATCACCAAACAGGGGGCGGAGCTTGCCGGCAACGAGAATGGCCGCCTGAGCGCAGAGCTCCGTGCTAACACCAAGCAATCCTGAAGGTATCCGGCATTGACGCCCGTCCATATAGCCTCTGGACCACGGCCCCGCGCTGCTGAATCTCTTCGCTGCTGAGCGTGCTATTTCTGGGGCCGAGCTGCGCAGTGTGCGGCGAGTGCGGCCGCGCTGAAGGTTGATGCGGGCCGGGCTGTGAAGCCCCGACCTTGCGTTCAAGGGAGGCCCGCCGGAAGTGAGCCTGGGCCGGGCAACGGGGCACAGAGCTGCCGGGCGGAGTTGTACTCGGTCGGCGGAGGAGATACCCTGACCCCCCCCCCCCGGGGAGACGCAGCAAGGTGGGGATGTGCCGAGACACGCCGAGTAGCGAGGCACACGGCCCAAATGACCAAGGGTGGCAAGGTAATGCCACAGCTGTTGGGAAAAGGACATTTGCTGCATAGATAGAGCGTGGTGCTACAGGAGTGCGGCGGCCACCGTTGCTGCCTCAGGCATAGTTTGGCAGAGACTCTGAGCATCACGGGGGTCGGTGATACTGGCTGGGAAGCCCGGCGGTGTGGCACAGTGTGTGCTGGTGCTGGCGAGGGCCGAGGACATACCCGGGCTGGAGAGACACGAGAAACAGGCAGATAACGTGGTGGCATTGAGCAGAACCGTGAGGTGTGGTTGTGGGCGCTGTCTGGTCGCACCGGTCTACAGGCCCTGGGTGGCCTCTGAGCACCCCATACTACATAAACGGGACCAGAGCTGAGCCGGTCTTCACCTCGTCCCCTCTGGTCCGGGTAAAGCTTGACTGATAGAGCCACGAGCGGTGTGTTCAGCTGTGGCCATTAGTTTGCTGTGGGCCTGCTGCGAGGGGTGGTGCACCCTGGGCCATTTATAAGGCGAGAGCTGTGGGCGCAGTAAATACTTTGCAGAGCCACCACCCTCCTTATTGGGGTTACAATCTGCCGGGCTTGCCCTGCTGTGACATCGTGGTTGTCGCCCCCTCTGCGGCCACTGTCTGGTGCTGTACTGCAAAGGCTGCATATAATGGGAAGGACAGACCGAACGCAGGTGAAGCTGTCGTTCGAGCAGCGTCGGCCTAGCGAGAAGCCCCCGCCGGCGGAGGATGAGGGACGGGGGGATGAGCGCGACAGGGAGCATCGGGACGGAGATCTAAAATCTATACTCGCCTCAATGGAGAAGGGGCTGCAAAGCTCGCTGGCGACCCTGGGCACCAAGATCGACTCGCTCTCCTACCGTATGGATAGGATGACGGAGAGGCTAGACAAGCAAGTGGAGCGCATGGATAGGGCTGAAAGGCACATCACGGAGGTGGAAGAAGCGCAAACCGACATGGACAGTTGGCACAAACGAATGGATAAGGCTCTTCAATCACTACTGGATAAGACTGAGGACCTGGAGGCGCGGTCGCGGCGCTGTAACCTACGACTCACGGGCTTGCCGGAGACGACGCAAACAGGCAATATGGAGAAATTTATGGAGAGGCTTTTAGTTGCGCTTTTGGGTGAGGACACCTTTTCCCCTCTGTTTGTGATTGAAAGAGCGCATCGCTCCCTGGGCCCGCGCCCGCCGCCGGGTGCCTCGCCACGGCCAATTATTGCCAAGTTGTTAAACTACCGTGATAGAGATGCGGCATTGAGAGTGGCACGGGAAAAGCGTACTTTGTAATATGAGGGCTCGGCCATTTCCCTATACTCCGACTTCACGCAGAAAGTTCAAGAGGCGCGACGACAGTTTGCTCCATACAAACGGCAGCTGAAGGATTTGAATATCGACTATGCTATGTTGTACCCGGCCCGACTGCGCGTCAACCGCCAGGGCCTATCGCGGATTTTCACAGACACTAAGCAGTTGCAGAAAGTCATGAAGGACTGGGCCAAGGAGCAGCGGCGCAGTCCGGACAAGGAGGCGGCGCCCGGAGCTGCGGGGGGCTCCTTGGATGATCAGGACTGACTGTGCACGCACCCGTAAAGCAGATAAGATTGTGATTGTGGTGAGGCGGGGGGAGGTGGTTGGTGTCCATGGGTAGTTGGTTTTCAAATGTGTTACAGGGATGTTTAGGCCTGCAAGGTGGCTGAAATCTGCTGATACACCTCCCTCCGCCCCAATGGGCGGGTTTGCAGGACGCGGGGTTCGGGGGTGCTATGGGGAGGTGGAGATATCCTCGCTGTTACTGTATACGATTATATGTTAAATGGTGTCAAAGCTTCAGATTTGGGTGTTGGAGCGCGGAGGTGATAGCTCGTCGAGGGGTTACAGCACTCCTACTTTAGCTGGCCACCTCTGCCCTCGCGTGTTACACACACCTGGGGAATTGCTTTTGTGGTGTGCGGGGTGGTGGGGGGATGTTGACAGTTGCATTGAACAGTATGAAGTAAGCGTTATGGGGGGAGGTTGTTTGATTTTTGTCGTCAGGTCCGGGTTTGGGGGACTTTGATGTGGGTGGGGGGAGGTAGGGGTTTGAAGCTCGGGCTCATTGCTATACAGACTGCAGTTATTCTTTGTCGGATACGCGAACTGCTGACAACATGCACACTACTGGTATGGCCACCTTGAGTAGCTCTGATGCACACAGGACTGCAGTGGACACAGCAGATAGCATGGATACCCTCAAAGTTATTACGTGGAACGTTAGAGGGCTGAACGATCACAGGAAAGTTCGGAAGGTGCTCTCATATCTGACGCGGCAGGCGATAGATGTCGCATTGCTGCAGGAAACGCACCTCCCGTCGGGCTCCCCTATGCTCAATAGTAGAGGCCTGGCAGGCAACATACACGCGGCGGGTTTTACCACACATGCCCGCGGTGTCCTCACGTGGGCTAACCCTAGGTCGGAACTCACCCTCAGCCCACTGCACACAGACCCGGCTGGCAGATATGTCATTACTAAATGTGTAGGGAAAGGTATGTCCCTTCTTATTGTGAATGTCTACGGCCCGAATTTCGATGACCCTAGTTTTTCTCTTCTGTCTCGGACACAGTTTGTAACTTCGGGGGATCCAGCAGTTGTGGGGTGGGGACTTTAACTTGGTTCGAGACCCGGGGCTGGACAGATCAGGGGGCCCGGTGAGGCGCCCGGCCGCAGCGGCCAGGGAAGTTGACAGCATATTGACTGCACAAGACCTGAGGGACGTGTGGCGCATACTGCACCCACATACCGGAGGCTATACACACTATTCAGCTGATTATAACTTGTACACTCGCATTGACTATTTGCTGCTAGCTAGGACACTCATGGATAGGGTGCGCTTGTGCCAGATACTGCCACGTACGCTGTCCGATCGCTCACCACTACTACTGGTCCTTGACACTCCCCGTAGGTACATACCCCCATTCACATGGCGATTCCCCCCCTACGCCCTACTGGATGAGGTATTTACTGACTGACTGACTGGACTGAGTCCATTGAAACGTTTTTTGAGGCAAATGTGGGCTCTGTGGAGAATTATCAAGTAATCTGGGAGACTTTCAAGGTCTATATCAGGGGGATTACCATCGCACAACATTCGGGGGTTCTTCGATCCATTCGCAAGCGACTAGCGGACATGGAGGGGCGGATCAAGAATTTAGAGAGCAAACTGTTGACCGATGAGACCGGGGACGAGAGGCGGGAGCTTGCGGCGTTAGTCAATGCATATCATGCTGCAGCGGATGATGAAATAAAGCACATGGGCAAATATGCCACTGCGCGGGCATATGGGGAGAGTGAACGCCCAGGGTCTGTGTTGGCGAAAATGCTGAGGGGGCGTAGAGAAAAGATGAATGTGACGGAGGTTAGGTCAGAGGAAGGAGATATGTTGACTGACACTAAGGTTGTTGCTGACCGATTCGCCAATATTATATTACGCAAACCTTTATGCAGCCCGCAGCGGAGTCACTGAGGAAGAGATGATTGACTACTTGTCTCATATAAGCCTCCCATGGCTTACAGATACGCACAGGGAGTTCCTTATGAGGCCCATTGAAAGGGACGAGATACTCCTAGCCCTGTCTGGCATGCGAGCAGGCAGTGCGCCGGGGTCGGTAGGCCTTACGGTGGCCTTTTACAGGACTTTCTTAGACCTATTGCTCCCGCAATTGGTGACATTGTTTGATGATATGTGTGTCACGGGTACTATGCCCCCTTCAATGTCGGAAGCTGTCATTATTGCTCTGCTCAAACCGGGCAAACCCTCCGAGGAGTGTTCCTCTTATCGCCCACTGTCCCTTCTCAATGTTGATGTGAAGTTATTCGCAAACATTTTGGCTAATAGACTGGTCCCCCTGGTCCCACAGCTCGTTGCACCGGAGCAGGCGGGCTTTGTGCCTGGCAGGAACTTGACTTATAACTTGCGCACGGTATTTGGTGTAATACAACATATTAAGGTTGATACGAACGCGGTGGCAGTTTTCTTAGACATAGAGAAGGCGTTCGACTCCGTCGAATGGCGTTTCATGCATCAGGTGCTGTCTAGGATGGGTGTGGGTCCAGTCTTTCTACAATTGCTGGGCACGCTATACCATAAGCCTTCAGCACGGATAAAAATAGGCAATATTGTTACTGACCCTATACATATCTCTAGGGGCACACGGCAGGGCTGCCCACTGTCCCCATTACTTTATGCGCTGGTGGCAGAACCTTTGGCATGCGCACTACGGGAATACCATCAGCATCGTGGCATAAGCTTCCGACAGTATAAAATCATAGTCTCTACTTATGCCGATGACACCTTGCTGTATGTTAGGTGCCCAGAGGAGAATCTATCGGCAGTACTGCGGGAGGTGGTGAGATTTGGTGGGGTGTCGGGTCTACACGTTAACTGGTCGAAGTCGATCGTGTTCCCACTCACACAGAATTCCCCGCGCATAGACCTTAATTTCCCGCTGCAGTGGACCACTGATGCGGTCCGATATTTGGGGATTAAGGTCCACACGGACTCGGACGTAGTATTCAGAGACAACTATGGGGTTGTATACAGTAGATTGGAAGATGACGTAGAGAGATGGATAAAGCTCCCATTGTCACTCTTAGGGAGAATATCCATAATGAAAATGGTTGTGCTGCCACGCCTCATGTTTCTTTTCACCAATATACCTATGGTACTCCCTAGGACATTTTTTACTCGCCTGTCTTCCCTGATGGTAAACTGGCGTGGGCTGGTGGACAAGCACGAGTCCAGTGGAGGGTACTGGTGCTTCCCTATGGGATGGGTGGGCTAGGAGCGCCTGACTTTGAACTATATTACAGAGCTGCACAGGCCGCACACGCACACTACTGGATACACGGCTCTGCTAACATACCGCACCTTCGTATAGAGTCAGAGGTTGCCTCCCCGTGGCCTCTGCCCGCGCTACTGTTTCAAGCTGCAGACAGGAGGACAGGTATCTTAGACTCCATTAATGCAACGACCCATGCGTGGCACTTCCTATTGCAACTACAGGCAGGTGTGATTCTGTATTCTCCATATGCCCCGATTGAGTGGTGCACGTGGTTAACACCATGCAAAGAGAGAGGGGTCACGCGGGCTCTCCGCGGGATAGGCATACAACTAGTTGGGGATCTTTTTGTAGATGGCGCAGCAAAAACATGGGACGTTGCAGGTAACACAACTCCCAAACCTACGGCGCTGACACACTTTCAATTCCAAAAAACATGCCATGCGTTGCGAGAACTCTTAGGGGACGACTTCCTAGAGCCACCAGAATTGCCGGCGTTGACACGGGTTATACGTGCAGATTCTCCTAGGCACATAGTGTCCACCATATATAGACTATCAATGGCCGATAGTGCAAACCAGTATACCAAGGCCCGCCTGGCATGGCAAAGGGACTTGCAGATTGATATTACAGACGATATGTGGCTATATTGCTGCACCAACACGCAACGTATTTCTCTAAATGGGAGGCATAGACTGGTGCATTTCAAATATCTAAACAGGGTTTATTATACTCCAGAACGATTGCACCGATATGGTCTGAGGGATGACTCCTCATGTGAGCGATGCAATGCGCAGACTTCCGATTTCTTACACTTGGCATGGATGTGTCCGGGGATTAGTGCTCATTGGATTGGGGTGTTTCGGGAGTTGGGGCAAATACTCGCAACACCACTTGAGCCGGACCCTGCGCTGGCGCTACTGGGATATTCCAAAGCGATACAAAAGGGGGGGGTACAAAAGGGGATGATGGACGGAACGTTTGAACCAATCAAACACTCACCCCCAGTCAACTGATCTGGGTTTAATCCATCATCATTCTTTAGCTCACTCCACCACCCCAGTTCAGACATGGCCATATGCAAATCAGTCTGACCCTGTGCCTCATGGGAACAGTCCAGCCCGAACTGCCAAGCCATGTCTTCCCTGGACTGGAAACAAGCATCCTAGGACCGGTTTCTGGCATTTCAGCCGTCATCAGCCAGGCTTGCTTGAATCCAGTGGCAAAGTGAGCAAGGGACCCACGTCTGGGCATACCCCCGCCAACTTAGGGCGACCAAAGCGAGACAAAAGGGGATGATGGACGGAACGCTTGAGCCAATCAAACACTCACCCCCAGTCAACTGATCTGGGTTTAATCCATCATCATTCTTTAGCTCACTCCACCACCCCAGTTCAGACATGGCCATATGCAAATCAGTCTGACCCTGTGCCTCATGGGAACAGTCCAGCCCGAACTTCCAAGCCATGTCTTCCCTGGACCGGAAACAAGCATCCTAGGACCGGTTTCTGGCATTTCAGCCGTCATCAGCCAGGCTTGCTTGAATCCAGTGGCAAAGTGAGCAAGGGACCCACGTCTGGGCATACCCCGCCAACTTAGGGCGACCAAAGCGATACAAAAGGGGATGATGGACGGAACGTTTGAGCCAATCAAACACTCACCCCCAGTCAACTGATCTGGGTTTAATCCATCATCATTCTTTAGCTCACTCCACCACCCCAGTTCAGACATGGCCATATGCAAATCAGTCTGACCCTGTGCCTCATGGGAACAGCCCAGCCCGAACTGCCAAGCCATGTCTTCCCTGGACCGGAAACAAGCATCCTAGGACCGGTTTCTGGCATTTCAGCCGTCATCAGCCAGGCTTGCTTGAATCCAGTGGCAAAGTGAGCAAGGGACCCACGTCTGGGCATACCCCCGCCAACTTAGGGCGACCAAAGCGATACAAAAGGGGATGATGGACGGAACGTTTGAGCCAATCAAACACTCACCCCCAGTCAACTGATCTGGGTTTAATCCATCATCATTCTTTAGCTCACTCCACCACCCCAGTTCAGACATGGCCATATGCAAATCAGTCTGACCCTGTGCCTCATGGGAACAGTCCAGCCCGAACTGCCAAGCCATGTCTTCCCTGGACCGGAAACAAGCATCCTAGGACCGGTTTCTGGCATTTCAGCCGTCATCAGCCAGGCTTGCTTGAATCCAGTGGCAAAGTGAGCAAGGGACCCACGTCTGGGCATACCCCCGCCAACTTAGGGCGACCAAAGCGATACAAAAGGGGATGATGGACGGAACGTTTGAGCCAATCAAACACTCACCCCCAGTCAACTGATCTGGGTTTAATCCATCATCATTCTTTAGCTCACTCCACCACCCCAGTTCAGACATGGCCATATGCAAATCAGTCTGACCCTGTGCCTCATGGGAACAGTCCAGCCCGAACTGCCAAGCCATGTCTTCCCTGGACCGGAAACAAGCATCCTAGGACCGGTTTCTGGCATTTCAGCCGTCATCAGCCAGGCTTGCTTGAATCCAGTGGCAAAGTGAGCAAGGGACCCACGTCTGGGCATATTCCCAAGGAGACTAGGCGATTAGTGGATATGGGGTTATTGATTGCCAAGCGTAGAGTCTCGATTTGCTGGTTTCTGTAGGAGAGTAGGATCTGCTTCACAGGGGTACCCCCACTTTTTGCTGATACTTCACTGGTTTTCGACATTAGTCTGGCTGGGGCCCTGCTATTCAGAACCCCAGCCTAGCTGTTTCCTCTTTAAAAGGGTCTCCATGTGCCTTAGGCACATCTCTGATTGGGATCTGGAGTGCCCTTGTAAGTCCCTAGTATATGGTATACTATGTACCAAGGGCATGGGTACCTCAGAGGCCTGCCAGGGGCTGCAGCATATATTATGCCACCCCTGGTAGGCCATCCAAACTGACACCACAGGTCTGCTACTGCAGCCTGGGTAAGGTGGTGCATGCACCCCTTGCTGTGGTATAGGTTACCTATATCACTAAATGCATACACACATATAAACCTATAAGTCACTCCTAAGGCAGGCCTTATCAATCCTAAAGGCAGAGTGCATGGTTCCTATGTGAGAGGGTGCCCCTGCATGAGCAGGGCCCCTCTGCAGCGTTCGGAGACCATCTCTGATGCTGTTTGTAGTGCAGCCTGACCATATACTCTTAAACGCATTATATCCTCGCGGTAAAATGCTAACTATGGAATGGCTGCACCGAAACATGTCGTGTTTGGTGTCAAACATCTTGGAATACTACCCCCCGCCAATTCTGGTGGCGGGGGTAGCATTCCACCCTTCTAGAGGGAAAGGCATGTTAACTCTGACGAGTCCGGTAACTTCTTTCCAGAGCCTGGCATCACAAAATGGATGCTACTGCCACAGACACGAGTCTGGCCTCCTGCTGCTGGACGAAACTCCGGCAGGGGAGGCCTGGACAATAGGTTTCCTGTCCCAGGGAGGTGTGACCACCTCCCCAGACAGGACAATGTGTATTGGGGCTGGGCGGGAGCACTTTCGGGTGCTTTGAAGTCCTGCACTGGGGGCACATTTGGTGTCCCTGTGCATACCCCAGTTCAAACCGGATCAGGGGCTTGCAGCCCCTGCTTTGGCGCGAACTGGACAAAGGGAAAGGGGTGTAGCCACCCCTCTGCCCTGACCCACCCATAGGTGGGGCCACAGAGTAGTCCATCCCCTATTTTTGGAATAAAGGTAGGAACCCAGTCCTTAGGACTTTAGATTATACCTGGACGAAACTCTGAAACAGAATCCTGGACCTTCGACGCTCTACTCACGATTAGAGGACTGAAGAATCTCCCTTGGGGTCAAGGAGTGACTCCCCTGCTTGGCAGGCACCAAAGAAGCATCTGTCCGGTTCGCATCACTGAAGCTCCCGTCGGACGCCGAAGTCATCGCATCACCAGAGGTGGATTCTCAGACTTCCCCGAGGCTACCCTGAGTCCCCAGCAAAGCTGAGGCCCGTGGCTATCGTGGGTAACGTGAGACCGTGACCCCTGGACACCGAGCACACTTGCAAGTGCACCATCTTCTGGGTCTCCCAAGAAGTCGTGCTTTGGGCTCCGAGTAGCCCTAGCCTCCAGCACCACCTGCACCGAAGATCACTGGCCCCCACTCCACGAGTGTCCTGTAAGCCAGCTCCACGTGCGGCGTCATGAGGCTCCTTCGCGGTCGCTAGCCCGTTGGCTAGTAGCCCTTACCGAAGGCCAATCTTTTCTTTACTTGGCAGTCTGGTTGCTCCAGGCCTGCCCTCACTTACCCTTGCTGGGTGAGTTCCCCAGACCTTGCTGGTCTGCACCATCGACGATCTTCAGCTACATCGAGACTTGCCGTTGCCAAGGCTTGTTGGGTCCAATCTGGTCGCCGACACCGCAGCACTCGACAGACATCGTGTACCAGCCCGAATCCTGCTCCTGGTCGCCGACAACGCCTCCTGGACCTCGTGGCTGCAGAAACGAGACGACCGTCAACGCACCTGAAGCACTCGACATCGGTGGGCATCCGTCCATCGCCTCCCTGGTCACTGGCTAGTGACCCAGACTCTGTCCCCTCTGCTTTCAGGTTCTTCAGAACTCCGATCCACTCTTGGATCCACCCGGACACTTTTCTCCTGGTCGCCAGCAGCACTTTGCAGCAGATCGCCATAAGAACCGACGACGAAACCCGACCCCGAAAGGCACCTATGCACCCGGCTTCCCTGGGTGAGGTAACACGAGTACTCCGGTGCTCCCGTGGGTAGAGACTCTTCAAAGTCCTAGATCTCAAAGGGTTTTGTCCTAGTCCTCTTTAAAGTGTCCCTTTCCTCTATTTTCCCGATCCCGACTTTCTCCATAGAAGTTAACGGCGTATCGCGGTTGTGTATTTACACTGCACGCGTCTCCCGTGGGTCCCCTGTGTCACTACCTTGGGTGGTTCCTTGTGGTCCAAGCACTTCTAGAGGCTCTAGGCCTAGTGTCTAGTTCAGTCGTGGTTCGCATACCACTTTATTGGTATATGGTTTGGTACGCCCCTAGGGCCCAAACGTGTATTTGTGCTATTACTGTGATTTAAGATCTTATAACCTATGTACTTCGAACTCTAGCCTCATAAAGAGACTAGAGGGGTGTGTTTAGTAATAAATACATATATTTTGAATATATACCTGGTGTGGTGCTCTTTCATTTGGTCACTCAAGAGATTATAGACTGGTAAAACAAGCTGCTTTACATTCCTTCAAGACTTAGCCTGAAGGCTGCTCTCCACAGCTACCACTAGGATAGCTTTCAATAAGGTTGTCTTTAACCTACCTACCATAAGAGTCGATTTGGACTGGTGCAAGGTGCCCACTATAATTAGTGGACAGCATATGCCAGGCCAACTTCTCACATTGGTGTGCAGCGTGTGGGATTCCAGCTTGCTATTGTTTTACCAGATAATCTCAATTGAATCGATCAACTGAAAACCACTAAAGGTACCTAAGGTACATATAATTTAAGCTTAGAATATCAGTAAGTTCTACTGAACTTAGAGTTGTGTGTTAAGGGATAGCACAACCCTTTCTACAACTCAAGAGAGTTTAGTAGGCCACACTAGAGTAGGTAGTGCATACACCACACCACACTAGTAATGTCTTTAAAAGCAGGATCCAAAGATGCCCTGCAGGAAGCCATTGAGCTTCCCCCTCCAAGTATGACACACTCCCATTCTTGGAACTGAGAGCTTTGTGTAACGTGAGGAAATTAAGGACAGGCCAAAGTCCCACCACCCAACACCTCCAGGAGTTGTTGGTGGCTTATGATCTTAGTAAGTCCTCAGAGACTGAAGGGGTAGGAGCAGAGGGTGGGCCAGCAGATGAGGAAGGGACCAGGGGTACTACTACCCCCAGCCCCCCTCTGAAACTGACCAGGAGGGTGACAATGACCCTGACCTGGAAAACCCAATCCCTTCTGGGGAAGATGAAGATGAGGATCTGGAGAACCACACCTTTGTCCCCCAGGAAGGATTATGAGTGTGCTCAGAAAGTCTAGGTCTCCTTCTCAGGAGTCTAACCACTCTGGCACCTCAATAGGGAGCTCTGTTTCTTCTCACAGGAGGGAATCCTCTCATGAGAGAAGAAAGAGACTGGTCCAGTATGAGGAAACTCAACTGGAGATCAGGAAGAAGCAATTGGCTTTAGATAGAGAATCCCTAGATCTCCTTAAAGAGAGAAGAAAGTTGGGACTAGAGTCCCATGGTGGCAGCCATATCCCTAGAGATAGGGAAAGGTCCTATGACCATAGGAACCTGAGCAAGATTGTCCCTCCCTACCAGAGTGGGGATGATATCCACAAATGGATAACTGCTTTAGAGAGGGCCTGTAAAGTACAGAAGGTCCCTCAGGAGCAGTGGGCAGCAATCTTGTGGCTCTCCTTTGCTGACAAAGGTAGAGACAAGCTCCTCACTGTTAGAGAGGAGGATGCTGACAATTACAAGGTCTTGAAGAGTGCTCTTATTGATGGGTTTGGCCTAACCACTGAACAGTACAGGTTGAAGTTCAGAGACACCCAAAAAGCACAGACTCAAGACTGGGTAGACTATGTGGATTGTTCTGCCAAGGCTCTGGAAGGCTGGTTGATGGGCAGCAAGGTGTGTGACTTCTCAGGATTGTATAATCTGATAATGAGGGAGCAGATTCTTAATAACTGTCAAAACCAGCTGTTGCATCAGTACCTGGTTGACTCTGATCTGACCTCTCCCCAAGAATTGGGAAAGAAGGCAGACAAATGGGTCAGAACCAGGGTGAAGCAGAAGGTACAGAACCAAGGTGGGGAAACCAAGAAGCAAGATGCTAAGAACTCTGACAAGGGTGGGGAGAAGGGTAAAGATCAAAAGTCTTCATCAGGCCCCCAAAAATCTTCTTCTGGTGGGGATTCCCAGTCTACCAAGGGTAAAGGCCAAAGAAAACCATGGTGCAAGGTCTGTAAGCAAAAGACCCACTGGACCAGTGATTGCACCAAGTCCAAAGACTCCAGTCCAGCCTCCACCAATGCCCCTAAGGCACCTGTTCCCCCTAGTACAGTTGGTGGAAGTGCTCCAGCCAAGGGTTTAGTAGGGTTCACCCTGGGAACTGAGTTGGGCTCTGACTTAGTCAGGGAGCTGACTCAGGCTGTGTTAGTCTGTGATGGAGGCATGGATGTGACCTCCACTGTGAGTCCCAGTAATCTGGGCAAGTACAGACAACAGCCTTTAATCAATGGACGAGAGGCTTTGGCATTTAGGGACACAGGGGCAAGTGTCACAATGGTGACACAAGACCTTGTGCTACCTGGGCAAGTTATACTTGGTGAAATGTACCAAGTGACCAATGCTAGCAATGTCAGAACAGACCATACTCTGGCAGTTGTTAACTTCTCCTGGGGAGGGGTAACTGGCCTTAAGAAGGTTGTGGTAAGTGCAAACCTACCAGTCGAATGCTTGCTTGGCATTGACTTAGAGACTTCTGCTTGGGCAGAAGTGGAGCTCAGGACCCATGCAGAAATGCTGGGGATCCCTGCAGATGTGTTTGCTGTGACCAGGTCACAAGCTAAACTGTCTAAAACTGAACAGGCCTTGGATTCTGGAAGAATGGACCAAGTGCCTTCCAAGAGGAGGAGTAGTAGGGTTAAGGCAGTGCCTTCCCCTTGGCTCAGGAGGAAGATCAGTCCCTTGAGGGGGATGATCTCAGCCCTGAAGAAGGAACTGTCCCAGAGGAACTTGAGCCTGACCAGGTTGAGTTCTTGGGGACAGGGGGACCTTCTAGGGCAGATCTGAGCCAGGAGCAGCAGAGCTGCCCCTCCCTTGAACCCCTCAGACAGCAAGCTGCTGCTGAGGCTGCTGGGAAAGCTAGTGGTCCCCATACAGTGTATTGGGATGATGGACTCCTGTACTCAGAGAGTAGAGACCCCAAGCCTGGTGCTACCAGGAGGTTGGTAATACCTTTGAAGTTCAGGGGCTTCCTATTGACCCTAGCCCATGATATTCCCTTAGCAGGACACCTGGGCCAGAACAAGACTTGGGACAGAATTGTCCCTCACTTTCACTGGCCCCACATGTCTGAAGACAGTAAGGAGTTTTGTCGCTCCTGTGTAACCTGCCAAGCCAGTGGCAAAGCAGGTGGCACTACAAAGGCCCCCTGATACCACTACCTGTGGTGGGGGTGCCCTTTGAGAGGGTAGGGATTGACATTGTTGGTCCCATGGATCCCCAAACAGCATCTGGGCACAGATTTATACTGGTGGTAGTGGATCATGCCACCAGGTATCCAGAGGCTATACCCCTTAGGACCACTACAGCACCTGTGGTGGCAAGGGCCCTCCTGGGAATTTTCTCAAGAGTGGGCTTTCCTAAGGAGGTGGTATCAGACAGGGGTGCAAACTTCATGTCTGGGTACTTAAAGGCAATGTGGAAGGAGTGTGGAGTTACTTATAAGTTCACCACACCCTATCACCCACAATGCAATGGTTTAGTTGAGAGATTCAACAAAACCTTGAAGGGCATGATTAAAGGGCTCCCAGAAAAGCTTAGGCGTAGATGGGACATACTCTTGCCCTGCCTTTTATTCGCATATAGGGAGGTGCCTCAGAAGGGGTTGGTTACAGCCCTTTTGAACTTCTGTTTGGCCACCCTGTGAGGGGTCCACTGTGCTTGGTGAAGGAAGGATGGGAGTTACCTCTCAAGCCCCCAAAGCAAGATATAGTGGACTATGTACTTGGTCTCCGCTCCAGGATGGCTGAGTACATGAAAAAGGCAACCAAAAACCTTGAGGCTAGCCAGGAACTTCAAAAGGCCTGGCATGACCAAAAGGCTGTCCTAACTGTTTACCAGCCAGGACAGAAGGTGTGGGTGTTGGAGCCAGTGGCCCCAGCAGCTCTCCAAGACAAATGGAGTGGACCCCACACTATTGTTGAGCAGAAGGGTGAGGTCACTTACTTAGTAGACCTGGGAACACCCAGGAGTCCCCACAGGGTTCTCCATGTCAACAGACTTAAGCCATATGTGGACAGGGCAGACATGGGCTTGCTCATGGCTACTGACGAAGGGCAGGAGGAAGAGAGTGACCCACTCCCTGACCTGCTCTCACAGAACCCTGACGATGGGTCAGTTGATGGTGTAGCCTTGGCAGGCAGCCTCACTACCCAGCAACAAACTGATTGCAGGCAAGTCCTCAATCAGTTTAGACATATGTTTTCTCTGACACCCAGTCAGACCACCTGGTGCACTCATGAAGTGGACACTGGGGACAGTCTGCCTATTAAAAACAAGATTTATAGGCAACCTGACCATGTCAGGGACTGTATCAGGACTGAAGTCCAGAAGATGTTGGAATTGGGAGTGATTGAGCCCTCAGATAGCCCTTGGGCTAGTCCAGTAGTCCTAGTACCTAAACCTCACACCAGTGGTGGGAAAAGAGAGATGAGGTTTTGTGTAGACTACAGGGGCCTCAATGCAGTCACTAGGACTGATGCCCATCCAATACCAAGGGCAGATGAGCTCATAGATACTTTGGCCTCTGCCAAATATCTCAGCACATTTGACCTAACAGCTGGCTACTGGCAGATCAGACTAGCTGATGCTGCAAAGCCCAAAACAGCATTTTCAACCCCTAGTGGGCATTATCAATTTGTGGTGATGCCCTTTGGTCTGAAAAATGCACCTGCCACTTTCCAGAGGTTGGTGAACACAGTTCTCACAGGACTGGAGGCCTATAGTGCAGCTTATCTAGATGATATTGCTGTCTTTAGCTCCACCTGGGAGGATCACCTGGTCCACCTCAGGAATGTTTTACAGGCCCTGCAAAAGGCAGGCCTGACTATCAAGGCCACTAAGTGCCAGATAGGGCAGAGTCAGGTTGTGTACCTGGGCCACCTTGTGGGTGGAGGCCAGGTTCAACCTTTGCAGAGCAAGATCCAGACCATCATGGACTGGACTGCTCCCACTACCCAGACTCAGGTGAGAGCCTTCTTAGGCCTGACTGGGTACTATAGGAGATTTGTCAAGGGGTATGGATCAATAGTGACACCCTTGAATGACTTAACTTCTAAGAAAATGCCCAAAAAGGTTCAGTGGACAGTTAGCTGTCAAAAGGCATTTGATGACCTCAAGCAGGCCATGTGCACTGCTCCAATTCTGCAGAGTCCTGATTACTCCAAGAAGTTCATTGTTCAAACTGATGCATCTGAATTGGGGGTAGGGGCTGTACTGTCACAATTGAATGAAGAAGGTCAGGATCAGCCAGTAGCTTTTATTAGCAGAAGGCTGACCCCTAGAGAGAAACGTTGGTCAGCCATAGAGAGGGAGGCCTTTGCTGTGGTCTGGGCTCTGAAGAAGTTGAGGCCATACTTGTTTGGTACACACTTCCTGGTTCAGACAGACCATAAGCCCCTCTTATGGCTAAAACAAATGAACGGTGAAAACCCCAAACTGCTTAGGTGGTCCATTTCCCTACAGGGGATGGACTTTACAGTGGAACATAGGCCTGGGAGTAACCATGCGAATGCAGATGGACTCTCTAGGTATTTCCACTTAGAACATGAAGACTTAACTGGGCAAGGTTAGTTTAATGTCCCTACGTTTGGGGGGTTGTGTAGGAGAGTAGGATCTGCTTCACAGGGGTACCCCCACTTTTTGCTGATACTTCACTGGTTTTCGACATTAGTCTGGCTGGGGCCCTGCTATTCAGAACCCCAGCCTAGCTGTTTCCTCTTTAAAAGGGTCTCCATGTGCCTTAGGCACATCTCTGATTGGGATCTGGAGTGCCCTTGTAAGTCCCTAGTATATGGTATACTATGTACCAAGGGCATGGGTACCTCAGAGGCCTGCCAGGGGCTGCAGCATATATTATGCCACCCCTGGTAGGCCATCCAAACTGACACCACAGGTCTGCTACTGCAGCCTGGGTAAGGTGGTGCATGTACCCCTTGCTGTGGTATAGGTTACCTATATCACTAAATGCATACACACATATAAACCTATAAGTCACTCCTAAGGCAGGCCTTATCAATCCTAAAGGCAGAGTGCATGGTTCCTATGTGAGAGGGTGCCCCTGCATGAGCAGGGCCCCTCTGCAGCGTTCGGAGACCATCTCTGATGCTGTTTGTAGTGCAGCCTGACCATATACTCTTAAACGCATTATATCCTCGCGGTAAAATGCTAACTATGGAATGGCTGCACCGAAACATGTCGTGTTTGGTGTCAAACATCTTGGAATACTACCCCCCGCCAATTCTGGCGGCGGGGGTAGCATTCCACCCTTCTAGAGGGAAAGGCATGTTAACTCTGACGAGTCCGGTAACTTCTTTCCAGAGCCTGGCATCACAAAATGGATGCTACTGCCACAGACACGAGTCTGGCCTCCTGCTGCTGGACGAAACTCCGGCAGGGGAGGCCTGGACAATAGGTTTCCTGTCCCAGGGAGGTGTGACCACCTCCCCAGACAGGACAATGTGTATTGGGGCTGGGCGGGAGCACTTTCGGGTGCTTTGAAGTCCTGCACTGGGGGCACATTTGGTGTCCCTGTGCATACCCCAGTTCAAACCGGATCAGGGCTTGCAGCCCCTGCTTTGGCGCGAACTGGACAAAGGGAAAGGGGTGTAGCCACCCCTCTGCCCTGACCCACCCATAGGTGGGGCCACAGAGTAGTCCATCCCCTATTTTTGGAATAAAGGTAGGAACCCAGTCCTTAGGACTTTAGATTATACCTGGACGAAACTCTGAAACAGAATCCTGGACCTTCGACGCTCTACTCACGATTAGAGGACTGAAGAATCTCCCTTGGGGTCAAGGAGTGACTCCCCTGCTTGGCAGGCACCAAAGAAGCATCTGTCCGGTTCGCATCACTGAAGCTCCCGTCGGACGCCGAAGTCATCGCATCACCAGAGGTGGATTCTCAGACTTCCCCGAGGCTACCCTGAGTCCCCAGCAAAGCTGAGGCCCGTGGCTATCGTGGGTAACGTGAGACTGTGACCCCTGGACACCGAGCACACTTGCAAGTGCACCATCTTCTGGGTCTCCCAAGAAGTCGTGCTTTGGGCTCCGAGTAGCCCTAGCCTCCAGCACCACCTGCACCGAAGATCACTGGCCCCCACTCCACGAGTGTCCTGTAAGCCAGCTCCACGTGCGGCGTCACGAGGCTCCTTCGCGGTCGCTAGCCCGTTGGCTAGTAGCCCTTACCGAAGGCCAATCTTTTCTTTACTTGGCAGTCTGGTTGCTCCAGGCCTGCCCTCACTTACCCTTGCTGGGTGAGTTCCCCAGACCTTGCTGGTCTGCACCATCGACGATCTTCAGCTACATCGAGACTTGCCGTTGCCAAGGCTTGTTGGGTCCAATCTGGTCGCCGACACTGCAGCACTCGACAGACATCGTGTACCAGCCCGAATCCTGCTCCTGGTCGCCGATAACGCCTCCTGGACCTCGTGGCTGCAGAAACGAGACGACCGTCAACGCACCTGAAGCACTCGACATCGGTGGGCATCCGTCCATCGCCTCCCTGGTCACTGGCTAGTGACCCAGACTCTGTCCCCTCTGCTTTCAGGTTCTTCAGAACTCCGATCCACTCTTGGATCCACCCGGACACTTTTCTCCTGGTCGCCAGCAGCACTTTGCAGCAGATCGCCATAAGAACCGACGACGAAACCCGACCCCGAAAGGCACCTATGCACCCGGCTTCCCTGGGTGAGGTAACACGAGTACTCCGGTGCTCCCGTGGGTAGAGACTCTTCAAAGTCCTAGATCTCAAAGGGTTTTGTCCTAGTCCTCTTTAAAGTGTCCCTTTCCTCTATTTTCCCGATCCCGACTTTCTCCATAGAAGTTAACGGCGTATCGCGGTTGTGTATTTACACTGCACGCGTCTCCCGTGGGTCCCCTGTGTCACTACCTTGGGTGGTTCCTTGTGGTCCAAGCACTTCTAGAGGCTCTAGGCCTAGTGTCTAGTTCAGTCGTGGTTCGCATACCACTTTATTGGTATATGGTTTGGTACGCCCCTAGGGCCCAAACGTGTATTTGTGCTATTACTGTGATTTAAGATCTTATAACCTATGTACTTCGAACTCTAGCCTCATAAAGAGACTAGAGGGGTGTGTTTAGTAATAAATACATATATTTTGAATATATACCTGGTGTGGTGCTCTTTCATTTGGTCACTCAAGAGATTATAGACTGGTAAAACAAGCTGCTTTACATTCCTTCAAGACTTAGCCTGAAGGCTGCTCTCCACAGCTACCACTAGGATAGCTTTCAATAAGGTTGTCTTTAACCTACCTACCATAAGAGTCGATTTGGACTGGTGCAAGGTGCCCACTATAATTAGTGGACAGCATATGCCAGGCCAACTTCTCACAGTTTCGAGGCCCGATTCCTACCATTTTACAATGGAAGGGTGACATGACTTATTGCAGCACGCAGACGGAACTGTTTAGTGAGCTTTTACCCCCACGTAGTAGGCCCAAAAATTTCTGGGGTTTGTATAACACATACTTGATTTCTACACGGGGCGAGGGTCACGTGGGCGAGCTGGATGATGCTGGAATAGGCTGAAGTGACATGAGGAGAGGACTATCGTACAAGTAGGATTAACGGCTCCTACACGCTACTGTAGGGTACTGAACGGATGTATATATGTCTAGCAGGGTTGAGCAGGTATATGACTGTTAAATGTGTTCAGGGCGGGTACCCATAAAAGGGATGTGCAGTCCACTGACCGTGTAATGTAATGCTGTGCAAGCCCTGGGATAAGAACACGGTGGTATAAAAGTGATGTATGCTGAGGACCTGAGCTTCTTTGTTGTATTTGTTTTTTCTAATGTGTACAATAAAAAATATTTAATAAAAAAAAACAATCACCAAACAGATTTATTCTGCATCCTTTATTTCCCAACTGTCTGAACAGGGTTTTGACTTATGGAGAGACACTATAGACATAAAATCAGTCTGGGGTACTAAGGAATGGCAGGTTCAGGGAACTGAGGCACTATTTTGAGCATGCCTAATACCACAACAAATTATCTCCTGGAACGACATTGTGCAACAGACTTCCTGTCTTGGATTCGCCAAGATTAAGGACTTGAACACACACCTCGTATTCCCTCGCTTTCACACTTTGAGGGATTGCAAAACTATACAGAAAATGGTGAGGGTACACTAGATGACATCATGCATGGTGATTCATACAATTCGGCAGACCCCAATTGGAAGGGATAGTTGGTTTGGCCTATTGACACAAATAGGTGTCAGTCCAGATTCAAGGGTACCACCGAAGGGTTTAGTATTCATAGGCCTGACTTACGCTATGTACAACGAGAACATCCGGGGGTGGTGACATCATACAGTGTTGGGAAGTTATGCCTCGAGTGGCTAAAAACCTCGACACTGTCTCAGGTTAAACAACACTTGTCCTTACCCTCAGAGGACATGGATTTAAGGGATTTTGTGCTAGGTCCCCGAAAGCCACGTAGTAAATGCTTCTTATATGCCATTTACAACGAAGTTTGGAATATCTCTCAACAGGAAGCTGCGGAGAGATTGCGTGAAATTGACAGAGTTAACTTAGAAAAGGCTTTGGCTGTGGTTGACAATGGTATAACCACACTGACATCCAGGATTTATTCACTGGGCAACAATGTATCTTCTGCTATAGATATAATGGAACAGGATCTGTCCATCTTACAACACGGACAGTCACAGTTACGTTCTATTATGTCATTAAGCTGGAACCTACAATCCTTGCGCTCTGGTTATGTACCCTGGCGGTATATCAACAGCACGTCTCTGTTCTTTGCATATAATTTGACTGAAAAGCAGACAACAATGGCACAAAGGGATGTGAAATATACAATGCTGCACATTGAAAAATTGGACCAGTTACCTTTCACCGTGGCAGAGTCACCGTCCACAGAATGGTTAATTCATGGCCATATAACATTGCCAGTAACATCTTTCCAATTTCAATATTGCCTAGAACACCATCAGGTACGCAGGTATGAAGCAATGGGTAAGGACTTCATCCAGGAATCTTGGGAATTACCGTATAGATTTAGATGCAGGAACGGGGACACTGAAGTGTTTCTCATCTGTACAGACTGCGAGAATTCATTAAGTGAATCTCTACTTTGCCAGGATATCATGCTTCACGGGCCTGTAATGGTTCCGTTGCAAACTTATCCTGTCATTTGAAAGGGTCCCCGGCTGCCGTGATTAATCCGGTGTTCAAGCTGCTCTTAAATGGGAGTTACTTAATGCTGAGTGATCAAGGTTGCTGCGGGATGCTCCTGGGCATCGCATATCTAGTAACAGTAAGCTCCACGGTTACTTGTTGTATGCAGGTATTGTTTCCACCGACCCACAGTCAGGGAGGCCTTCGTTGAATGTTTCCTTTATACGGTTTGATGATCTGAGCTGAATGAAAGCCATGCTTTTACAGAAAGATGTGCCCTTAACCTCAGCCCAAGAGACTTTTGATCTTCAGGTTGCAAGGTCCTCAGCTGAGATACAGGCACTGGTAAGAACTAACTGCCTTTTCCAATTCAGGTAATTGGTGCAGTGTATCTTTAACATGTCTGATACAAAGGGTATAGTACACCTATTTAAGACCATAGGTTCTGGACTGTTAAGCACCTTTCAGACAGTCTTCAGAGTGATTCCAGCATTTATACACTCCGTTTTGGAATTATTTTTGGAGGGCTTCCGCTAATCCTGCTACTGGTAGTGGAAATCTTGATTTTAATTTTTCTGCTACGCAACAGACGTCCCAGTCACCGAGGAGATGGAAAAAGCACTCTTGGAGCGACGTTACCGTGACCGCATGGTACTCCATCTGGTTACACCTTGCCTTCGGGAGCTAAGCGAGTCTTGGTTCCTATCATTCTGACCAGTCTGGATTGCCTGTGTTTTGCCTGTCCTCCGCTGCTTGTTCTGCGGACAAGAATGAATGTTGGATCTCTGTCTAACACTTCCATCTGTTGCGCAACCGGACGTGGATGTATTACTGGACCCGTTAATGGCCCACATACTGCAGTGTCCCCAGCGTATTACCAGGTTGATGTCTGTATTCTTAGAGCTACCTGTTGGATCGGATACCGGCTCCACTACAGGCACACAGTCTTTGGACATTTCAAAGGCTTCCCCAGCATCCGCCGTGGGAACTGAAGAAGATCATCTTTGCTCGATTGACCTGATCTGTGAGGTGTTACAGGGACCGTCGTCTGCGAAGGCAAGCAAAAGTGATGTTGTGTCTCCCATACAGGATACATAAACATTTGGCTCTCCGTGTACTGGGAAGAATTCTGGGGCAGATTTACGTTCCCTGGCGCATCCCTGCAAATCAGCAGGGATGCGCCAGGGAAGATGCGTGACGCAAGTTTACCCTTGCGCCACCACAGATGCGCCGCATTTACAATGCGGCGCATCATGGTGTAAGGATAAACAGAAGCGTGACGCATCTGTCGGCGGAAGGGTGGCGCAGTACTGGAGTCGTGTCGCAAGTGCGACGTAACTCCAGTACTGCTCAGGGTGCCCTATACCTAACATGCTGCGTCACTCCTTACGCCTGCTTGAAGCAGGCGTAAGGATTTGACGCAGCAGGGACGTAAAAGTGACTCCGTGAAATCTTGTAGATTTCACTGCGTCACTTTTACGGGGCTTCCTGCGCAGGAACGCCCCCCTGCGCCGGCACGCCCACATGAAACCTGACGCAGGTTTCATGTGGCGCAGGGCTTTACAACGTGACGCATCTCCCTAGATGCGCCACGTTGTAAATCCCCCGCAGCATGGCGCATGATTTGCGCTGCCGCTGCGTCACAAAAGTGACGCAACGGCGGCGCAAAAGTGGCGTAAGGGGCTTGTAAATCTGCCCCTCTGTCTTTTTCCAAAACAACCAAAATTGGAATTTTAAACAAATGTTTTTTCTTCTCTTTTTCTCTTACTGAGCACCATGCCTTTCAGATGGTCGCAGTTGCTCAAACTATAAAGGACTTATAGAGCTTTTTACATATATCAAAGACTTATAAAGTTTTTTAAGCATTTTTTATGAACTTGTTAGAAAATCTTTTAACAAATGTTTTGTGGGTGATTATAAGGGCATTTCCTTTTTAGGGGGATTCTTTGCTATAAACCTACATACTTGCTAGGTACATTTAGGTATATCTAGTTAGGGTTGGCATTGTAGGAGTACGCATTACTATTGTCATGTATCTATATACCTGCCTATATCCATTGTTCTAGCACTATGGCAGAAATCTATCATCCATTTACACTGTTTGTGCTTATTTATATCTGTTTCGGTCTTATGGTTGTTGCAACACACATATTTTACACTGGAATGACGCTGGCTCAATAAATGCTTATTGAAAATGTCCCCACCGTCTATTCTGTGTATCTCTCTGAGACAAAGTAGGCACGAGTGACTGAGCGAAAAGTACTGTACTGTTTTCACGATCCCTGAGGGGTCAGGGTTGTCATGTTCGATAGTTGCAAGAAACTATTTTCTCCTTGGTAAGAGGGGTTCATAGTGGCATTGTGAGCTAGCTGGTTTACAAGTGAACATATCCGTTGGGGGTGTCTGGAATCAGTGTGGACACCAGTCCCACAGTTTATGTTGTCTAAATGCGCAGATCCTATATAGATTTAGAGGAACTACACAACAGCGCCATGTTCTCCACTGGTACTGGCAGACATCTCTAAATGTCCTCTCCCCCCACTCCACAGGCACCATGTTCTCCCCTGGTACTGGCGGAGATCTCCAAATGTCCTCTCCCCCCTCAACAGGCACCATGTTCTCCACTGGTACTGGAAGACATCTGCACATGTCCCTCTCCCCCACTACACAGCCGCCATGTTCTCAACTGGTACTGGCAGACAACTCCATATGTCCCATCCCCACTCCACAGGTGCCATATTCACCACTAGTACTGTGCAGACATCTCCACATGCCCCCCCCCAGTCCACAGGCGCCATGTTCTCCACTTTTTTCGAGCAGACATCTCCACATGACCCCCCCAACCCCACTCCACAGGCGCCATGTTCTCCACTGGTACTGGCAGACAAATTCACATGTTCTCCCCCCACTCCACAGGCGCCATGTTCTGCGCTGGTACAGGCAGACATCTCTAAATGTCCCTCTCCCCTCCCCCACTCCACAGTCACCATGTTCTCTACTGGTACTGGTAGACATCTCCACATGTCCCATCTCGCCATCGCCACTCCACAGGAGCCATATTCTCCACTAGTACTGGGCAGACATCTCCACATGCCCCCCCAATTCGCAGGCACCATGTGCTCCACTTTTTCGGGCAGACATCTCCACATGACCCCCCAACCCCACTCCACAGGCGCCATGTTCTTCAATGTTGTTGACAGACATCTCCACGTCCTCTCCCCACCCTCCGACTCCACAGGCGCCATGTTCTCTACTGTACTTGCAGACATCTCCACATGCCCCCCACCCCGCTCTACAGGTGACTTGTTCTCCACTGGTACTGGAAGACATCTTCACATGTCCTCCCCCCGCACTCCACAGGCACCATGTTCTTTACTGGTACTGGCAGACATCTCCATATATCCCTTCCCCCCAACCCCACTCTCGCCATGTTCTGTACTGGTACGGGCAGATATCTGCACAGGTCCCCCCACACAGTCCACGGGCACCATGTTCTCCACAGGTACTGGCAGACATCTCCACATGTCCCGACCCCCCACTCCACAGGTGCCATGACCTCCACTGGTACTGGGTAGACATCTCCACATGCTTCCCTCCTCCCCCCCAATCCACAGGTGCCATGTTCTCCACTGGTACTGGCAGACATCTCCACATGCCCCCCTTCACAGGCGCCATGCTCTCTACTGGTACTGGCAGACATCTCCACATGCCCCCCCACCCCACAGGCACCAAGTTCTCCACTGGTACTGACAGACATTTCCACATGCCCCCCAACCCCACCACCGCCCCCAATCCACAGGCGCCATGTTCTCCAATGGCACTGGCAGACATGTCCACATGCCCCCCACTCCACAGACACCATGTTCTCCAATGGTTCAGGCAGACATCTCCACATCTAACTCCCCCCTCACTACCTCCACTCCACAGGCGCCATGCTCTCCACTGATAGTGGCAGACATCTCCACATCTCACTCCCCCCACTACCTCCACTCCACAGACGCCATGTTCTCCACTGGTACTGGCAGACATCTCCACATCTCACTCCCCCCCACTACCTCCACTCCACAGGCGCCATGTTCTCCACTTTTTTCGAGCAGACATCTCCACATGACCCCCCCAACCCCACTCCACAGGGGCCATGTTCTCCACTGGTACTGGCAGACAAATTCACATGTGTTCCCCCCACTCCACAGGCGCCATGTTCTGTGCTGGTACTGGCAGACATCTCTAAATGTCCTCGCCCCTCCCCCCACTCCACAGTCACCATGTTCTCTACTGGTACTGGCAGACATCTCCACATGTCCCATCCCGCCATCCCCACAGGTGCCATATTCTCCATTAGTACTGGGCAGACATCTCCACATACCCCCCCCCCCAATCCGCAGGCACCATGTTCTCCACTTTTTCGGGCAGACATCTCCACATGACCCCCCAACCCCACTCCACGGGCGCCATGTTCTTCAATGTTGTTGACAGACATCTCCACGTCCTCTCCCCACCCTCCGACTCCACAGGTGCCATGTTCTCTATCTCCACATGCCCCCCACCCCGCTCCACGGGTGACTTGTTCTCCACTGGTACTGGCAGACATCTTCACATGTCCTCCCCCCCACACTCCACAAGCACCATGTTCTTTACTGGTACTGGCAGACATCTCCATATATCCCTTCCCCCCAACCCCACTCTCGCCATGTTCTCTACTGGTACGGGCAGATATCTGCACAGGTCCCCCACACACAGTCCACGGGCACCATGTTCTCCACAGGTACTGGCAGACATCTCCACATGTCCCGACACCCACTACACAGGCGCCATGACCTCCACTGGTACTGGGTAGATATCTCCACATGTCGCACCCCGCCCCAATCCACAGATGCCATGTTCTCCAGTGGTACTGGCAGACATCTCCACATGCCCCCCTTCACAGGAGCCATGCTCTCTACTGGTACAGGCAGACATCTCCACATGCCCTCCCCCGCGCACTCCACAGGCACCATGTTCTTTACTGGTACTGGCAGACATCTCCATATATCCCTTCCCCCAAACCCACTCTCGCCATGTTCTCTACTGGTACTGGCAGACATCTCCACATGCCCCCCCACCCCTCAGGCACCAGGTTCTCCACTGGTACTGACAGATATTTCCACATGCCCCCCCCCACCGCACCCAATCCACAGGCGCCATGTTCTCCAATGGCACTGGCAGACATGCCCACATGCCCCCCACTCCACAGACAAAATGTTCTCCAATGGTACTGGCAGACATCTCCACATGCCCCCACCCCGCTCCATGGGTGACTTGTTCTCCACTGGTACTGGCAGACATCTTCACATATCCTCCCCCACACTCCACAGGCACCATGTTCTTTACTGGTACTGGCAGACATCTCCATATATCCCTTCCCCCAACCCCACTCTCGCCATGTTCTCTACTGGTACGGGCAGATATCTGCACAGGTCCCCCCCACACAGTCCACGGGCACCATGTTCTCCACAGGTACTGGCACACATCTCCACATGTCCCGACACCCACTACACAGGCGCCATGACTTCCACTGGTACTGGGTAGATATCTCCACATGTCGCACCCCCCCCCCAATCCACAGGTGCCATGTTCTCCACTGGTACTGGCAGACATCTCCGCATGCCCCCCTTCACAGGCGCCATGCTCTCTACTGGTACTGGCAGACATCTCCACATGCCCTCCCCCCCGCACTCCACAGGCACCATGTTCTTTACTGGTACTGACAGACATCTCCATATATCCCTTCCCCCCAACCCCACTCTCGCCATGTTCTCTACTGGTACTGGCAGACATCTCCACATGCCCCCCCACCCCTCAGGCACCAAGTTCTCCACTGGTACTGACAGACATTTCCACATGCCCCCCCACCGCCCCCAATCCACAGGCGCCATGTTCTCCAATGGCACTGGCAGACATGCCCACATGCCCTCCACTCCACAGACACCATGTTCTCCAATGGTACTGGCAGACATCTCCACATCTCACTCCCCCCCACTACCTCCACTCCACAGGCGCCATGCTCTCCACTGGTAGTGGCAGATATCTCCACATCTCACTCCCCCTCACTACCTCCACTCCACAGACGCCATGTTCTCCACTGGTACTGGCAGACATCTCCACATCTCACTCCCCCTCACTACCTCCACTCCACAGGCGCCATGTTCTCCACTTTTTTCGAGCAGACATCTCCACATGACCCCCCCAATCCCACTCCACAGGCGCCATGTTCTCCACTGGTACTGGCAGACAAATTCACATGTCCTCTCCCCACTCCACAGGCGCCATGTTCTGCGCTGGTACTGGCAGACATCTCTAAATGTCCTCTCCCCTCCCCCACTCCACAGTCATCATGTTCTCTACTGGTACTGGTAGACATCTCCACATGTCCCATCCCGCCATCCCCACTCCACAGGTGCCATATTCTCCACTAGTACTGGGCAGACAACTCCACATACCCCTTCCCCCAATCCACTTTTTCGGGCAGACATCTCCACATGACCCCCCAATCCCACTCCACGGGCGCCATGTTCTTCAATGTTGTTGACAGACATCTCCACGTCCTCTCCCCACCCTCCGACTCCACAGGCGCCTTGTTCTCTACTGTACTGGCAGACATCTCCACATGCCCCCCACCCCGCTCCACGGGTGACTTGTTCTCCACTGGTACTGGCAGACATCTTCACATGTCCTCCCCACCACACTCCACAGGCACCATGTTCTTTACTGGTATTGGCAAACATCTCCATATATCCCTTCCCCCCAACCCCACTCTCGCCATGTTCTCTACTGGTATGGGCAGATATCTGCACAGGTCTCCCCCACACAGACCACGGGCACCATGTTCTCCACAGGTACTGGCAGACATCTCCACATGTCCCGACACCCACTCCACAGGCGCCATAACCTCCACTGGTACTGGGTAGACATCTCCACATGTCGCACCCCCCTCCCCAATACACAGGTGCCATGTTCTCCACTGGTACTGGCAGACATCTCCACATGCCCCCCTTCACAGGCGCCATGCTCTCTACTGGTACTGGCAGACATCTCCACATGCCCCACCACCCCTCATACGCCAAGTTCTCCACTGGTACTGACAGACATTTCCACATGCCCCCCACCACCACCCATCCACAGGCGCCATGTTCTCCACTGGCACTGGCAGACATGTCCACATGCCCCCTCTCCACAGACACCATGTTCTCCACTGGTACTGGCAGACATCTCCACATCTCAACCCCCCCCACTACCTCCACTCCACAGGCGCCATGCTCTCCACTGGTACTGGCAGACATCTCCACATCTCACTCCCCCCACTACCTCCACTCCACAGGCGCCATGCTCTCCACTGGTATTAGCAGACATCTCTAAATTCTCTCCCCCCACGCAGGCGCCATGTTCTCCACTTGTACTGGCAGACATCTCTAAATGTCTCCCCCCCACAGGTACTGTGTTCTTCCCTGGGACTTGCAGACATCTCCACATGTCCCTTCCCCCCACCCCCACCCTACAGGCGCCATGCTCTCCACTGGTACTGGCAGACATCTGCACATGCACCCTCTCCCCCCTCCACAGGCACCATGTTCTCCACTGGTACTGGCAGACATCTCCAGATGCCCCCCCCCGCAGGCGCAATGCTCTCCACTGGTACTGGCAGACATCTGCACATACACCCCCCCCTCCACAGGCGCCATGCTCCTCCACTGGTACTCCATTCCCCTCATCCACAGGCGCCAATTTCTCAACTGACATCTCTAAATTCTCCCCCCCCCACCCACAGGCGCCATGTTCTCCATTTGTACTGGCAGACATCTGCACATGCCCCCCTCCACAGGCGCCATGCTCTCCACTGGTACTGGCAGACATCTCTAAATGCCCCCCCCACAGGCGCCATGTTTTTCACTGGTACTGGCAGACATTTCCACATGTCCCTTCCCCCCACCCCCACTCTACAGGCGCCATGCTCTGCACTGGTACTGGCATACATCTGCACTTGCAACCCCCTCCACAGGCACCATGTTCTCCGCTGGTACTGGCAGACATCTCCACATGCCTCCCCGCCTCCACAGGCGCCATGTTCTCGACTGGTACTAGGCAGACATCTCCATATGCCCCGCACTCTACAGGCGCCATGTTCTCCGCTGGTACTGGGCAGACATCTCCACATGCCCCCTCGCCTCCACAGGCGCCATTTTCTCGACTGGTACTGGGCAGACATCTCCACATGCCCCCCCTCCCCCACTCTAACGCCATGTTCTCCACTGGTACCGGCAGACATTTCCACATGTCCTTACCCTCTCTCCTCCCCACTCCACAGGGACCATGTTCTCCACTTGTACAGGTAGACATCTCCCCTCCCCCTCCACAGGCGCCATGTTCTCCACTGCTACTGGCAGACATCTCCACATATACCTCCCCCCTCTCCTCCCCACTCCACAAGCGCCATGTTCTCCACTTGTTCTGGCAGACATCTGCACATGTAGGCCGCTGCTCTCCCCACCAGGCCTCAGGCTGTGAAAAGGGCACTGCATTATTTACAGAGGTGGTCTTGGCCCTTCCCCGCGCAGGTGCCAGTTGGCAGCCCTCGGGCCCCGCAGAGCCCCGCAGGCGCACTCCATCACTGTCTGCCCGCCAGATGCGTGGTCGTACACTCCCTCAATGTCACCGGCACGAGGCTGCGGAGGACGCATGAACAGTGCCAATTAAACCCTACTTTAATCTTGGAGGATCGCAGGCGGAGTTATTACCATAATTAAAGGCATCCTTCATCGGGCTGGCGCGAGAGCAGGGTCCTGAATTTAATTTATAACCCTCGCTGCTCAGACAGATACAGAGGGTTAATGGCCCGCGGTACTCTCTGCCATCCCCGTCAGTGCACGAGGAAATGCGCGTAGCGCCGGGATGTGATCCCAGATGAACTCGGCGCTCCAGTGATGTGTGTGAGTGGGGCGGTCTGTGACTGCTGCAGGCAGGGACACTAATGACGGGCTTCGGGACTGTCTCTTAAAGCCTGCTGGAGGGAGAGGAAACAGAGGTGCCCCCAGCTTTAACAAGGGACCGTCGTCCGAAAGCGCCAAGTGAGACCTCACTTCTTGTGATGGACGAATGGACCACTAGAGGGAGACACCTACATGTCTGCAGATGAGAGACACCTACATGTCTCCTGCCAGAGAGACACCTACACGTCTCCAGCCAGGGAGACACCCACATGTCTCCAGCCAGGTAGACACCTACATGTCCCTACCAGGGAGACGTCCACATGTCCCCAGACAGGAGACACCTACATGTCTCCAGCCAGGGAGACACCTACATGTCCCTACCAGGGAGACGCACACTTGTCTCCAGCCAGGGAGACCCTTACATGTCGGCAGCCAGGGAGACACCCACATGTCTGCTGCCAGAGAGACACCTACCTACATGTCTCCAGCCAGGGAGACGCCTACACCTCTCCAGCCAGGGAGACACCCACACGTCTCCAGCCAGGGAGACACCCGCATGTCTCCAGCCAGGTAGACACCTACATGTCTCCAGCCAGGGAGATGCCTACATGTCTCTTGCCAGGGAGACGCCTACATGTCTCCAGCCAGGGAGATGCCTACATGTCTCCAGCCAGGGAGATGCCTACATGTCTCTTGCCAGGGAGACACCTACATGTCTCCAGCCCTCTCAAGACTGCCATCTGAGAGCCGTTGGAGTTGGACAGCTTCTCTCTGGCCTGTAGTTACAGGCCTGGCCTAGCCTGCCACAGCGGGCGAAGTATTCAAAGCAGGCTTCGAGGCACTGGAATCACCTGGTTGCTGGGCCACTTAGAAGAGCCTGTGGATCCTGGAACTGACTGATGCTCTGACACCAAGTCACCTGTTCAGTGATGTGTGTGTCTCTCAGCTATTTAATGTGGTCACTCACACCTGTCACTCACCATCGAACTATGACCTGTGCGCTATTATCCTGGAAGTTTTAACTAACGCGCTCGTTCAGAGAGGGATTTTGGCAACATCATCACTTGAATATGGGCCACTGCAGACTGGCTCTAGGGACAGAGAACAATTTGTAATTATTGTCCGGTTACTTACTCATAATCTTCATTACTGTGAGTCCAGGTCTTCCCGTTCCTTTCCTTACACATGCAGTTAATGCCTGGTTACTCACAGGTAATCTTTATTACTCCGAATCCAAGTCTTCCTGTTTCATTCCTTATATGAGCAGTTAATGACCAGTTACTCACCGGTAATCTTTATTACTGTGAGTCCTGCTCTTCCTGTTCCATTCAGTACACGTGCAGTTAATGCCTGGTTACTTACTGGTAATCTTCATTACTGTGAGCCCTGGTCTTCCCGTTCTATTCATTACACATGCAGTTAATGCCTGGTTACTTACTGGTAATCTTCATTACTGTGAGCCCTGGTCTTCCCGTTCTATTCATTACACGTGCAGTTAATACCTGGTTACTTACTAGTAATATTCATTACTGTGAGTCCTGCTCTTCCCGTTCTATTCATTACACGTGCAGTTAATGCCTGGTTACTTACTCATAATCTTCATTACTGTGAGTCCTATTCTTCCCGTTCCATTCATTACACGTGCAGTTAATGCCCGGTTACTTACTGGTAATTTGTATTACTCCGAGTCCAGGTCTTCCCGTTCCTTTTCTTACACATGCAGTTAATGCCTGGTTACTCACAGGTAATCTTTATTACACCGAATCCAAGTCTTCCTGTTTCATTCCTTATATGAGCATTTAATGACCAGTTACTCACCGGTAATCTTTATTACTGTGAGTCCTGCTCTTCCTGTTCCATTCAGTACACGTGCAGTTAATGCCTGGTTACTTACTGGTAATCTTCATTACTGTGAGCCCTGGTCTTCCCGTTCTATTCATTACACGTGCAGTTAATACCTGGTTACTTACTAGTAATATTCATTACTGTGAGTCCTGCTCTTCCTGTTCCATTCAGTACACGTGCAGTTAATGCCTGGTTACTTACTGGTAATCTTTATTACACCGAATCCAAGTCTTCCTGTTTCATTCCTTATATGAGCATTTAATGACCAGTTACTCACCGGTAATCTTTATTACTCCGAATCCAAGTCTTTCCATTCCTTTCCTTACACATGCAGTTAATGCCTGGTTACTTACTAGTAATATTCATTACTCACCGGTAATCTTCATTACTCCGAATCCAAGTCTTCCCGTTCCTTTCATTACACATGCAGTTAATGCCTGGTTACTCACAGGTAATCTTTATTACTCCGAATCCAAGTCTTTCCATTCCTTTCCTTATACATGCAGTTAATGCCTGGTTACTTACTGGTAATCTTCATTACTGTGAGCCCTGGTCTTCCCGTTCTATTCAGTACACGTGCAGTTAATGCCTGGTTACTCACACTTAATGCCTGGTTACTTATCGGTATTCTACCTTACTCCGCGTCCTGGTCTTCCCGTTCTATTCAGTACACGTGCAGTTAATGCCTGGTTACTCACAGTTAATGCCTGGTTACTTACCAGTATTCTTCCTTACTCCGCGTCCTGGTCTTCCCGTTCTATTCAGTACACGTGCAGTTAATGCCTGGTTACTTACCGGTATTCTTCCTTACTCCGCGTCCTGGTCTTCCCGTTCTATTCAGTACACGTGCAGTTAATGCCTGGTTACTCACAGTTAATGCCTGGTTACTTACCGGTATTCTTCCTTACTCCGCGTCCTGGTCTTCCCGTTCTATTCAGTACACGTGCAGTTAATAACATAACATAACATAACATGTGTATTTGTAAAGCGCGCGTTCACCACTACGGGTATCTTGGCGCTGAATAACAGATGTTTGTTGTTACCCAACTCAATGGTACTCATTTTATCGACCTCAGATGGATGAAAGGATGAGTGGACCCGCCGGGATTTGAACCTGTGACCATGAGGTTGAACACAGGCTCCTGCAGTAGATGCATTAGTCCACTGAGCCACCAGACCCGGCCTGGTTACTCACAGTTAATGCCTGGTTACTTACCGGTATTCTTCCTTACTCCGCGTCCTGGTCTTCCCGTTCTATTCAGTACACGTGCAGTTAATGCCTGGTTACACACAGTTAATGCCTGGTTACTCACAGTTAATGCCTGGTTACTTACCGGTATTCTTCCTTACTCCGCGTCCTGGTCTTCCCGTTCTATTCAGTGCACGTGCAGTTAATGCCTGGTTACTCACAGTTAATGCCTGGTTACTTACCGGTATTCTTCCTTACTCCGCGTCCTGGTCTTCCTGCTCTATTCAGTACACGTGCAGTTAATGCCTGGTTACTCACAGTTAATGCCTGGTTACTCACAGTTAATGCCTGGTTACTTACCGGTATTCTTCCTTACTCCGCGTCCTGGTCTTCCCGTTCTATTCAGTGCACGTGCAGTTAATGCCTGGTTACTCACAGTTAATGCCTGGTTACTTACCGGTATTCTTCCTTACTCCGCGTCCTGGTCTTCCCGTTCTATTCAGTACACGTGCAGTTAATGCCTGGTTACTCACAGTTAATGCCTGGTTACTTACCGGTATTCTTCCTTATTCCGCGTCCTGGTCTTCCCGTTCTATTCAGTACACGTGCAGTTAATGCCTGGTTACTCACAGTTAATGCCTGGTTACTTACCGGTATTCTTCCTTACTCTGCGTCCTGGTCTTCCCGTTCTATTCAGTACACGTGCAGTTAATGCCTGGTTACTCACAGTTAATGCCTGGTTACTCACAGTTAATGCCTGGTTACTTACTGGTATTCTTCCTTACTCCGCGTCCTGGTCTTCCCGTTCTATTCAGTACACGTGCAGTTAATGCCTGGTTACTCTACAGTTAATGCCTGGTTACTTACCGGTATTCTTCCTTACTCCGCGTCCTGGTCTTCCCGTTCTATTCAGTACACGTGCAGTTAATGCCTGGTTACTCACAGTTAATGCCTGGTTACTCACGGTATTCTTCAGGTAATGCCTGGTTACTCACCGGTATTCTTCCTTACTCCGCGTCCTGGTCTTCCCGTTCTATTCAGTACACGTGCAGTTAATGCCTGGTTACTCACAGTTAATGCCTGGTTACTTACCGGTATTCTTCCTTACTCCGCGTCCTGGTCTTCCCGTTCTATTCAGTACACGTGCAGTTAATGCCTGGTTACTCACAGTTAATGCCTGGTTACTCACGGTATTCTTCAGGTAATGCCTGGTTACTCACCGGTATTCTTCCTTACTCCGCGTCCTGGTCTTCCTTGATTCAGTCCTTACGTTTCAGATACTTTTTTCTGACAGAACCAATTCCCTTGCTGAAGTAAACAGTTCCTCCAAGATGGCCCCCGTTTCCCAGGAGCCACCGCAAAGGGGAGGAACTACTGATGCAGTTCCTGTTTCTTTTCTGGACTCTGGGAGCACTTGTTCTAACCTCAGAGCTGTTTGGAGCTCAAAGAGAGAATACACATCCTGACTCAGAAGGGATTCAGGAAGGAATCTGGGCTACGCATGCGTCACAAGGATTGGTGAAGGGAGAGTTTGGGGAATGTGATGTTTTAATGCAGAAGCTAAAAGGAAAAGCAGGTCATCGACCCTTGTCCAGTGCATTGAGAACCGTTTCATCCACATAGTTAAATGTCTTTATTCACTGTCATCCATTCTTGAACTAACTCATCCACCCATGCCTCTTGCATACAACTATTCATCCATTCATTCAGCAATGCAGCTCTGCCGCCATCATTCTGTTCATTGCTTGGACAAGATTCTGCAATGGAAACGTTGCTGTAAAATGCACAATCCTTACAATTTCTTCTCAAACATTTAATGGGGTAGAACCTCACCAAAGCCCTCTTACAGTCGTAGGCGCGCTTGCTCCGCTCGCTTGCTGCGCACAGTATGGTGGCTCGTCTGACAGAATTTGCTGTGGCTACTTTTGGTTCCAAGTAGACAAGGGAAGAAGGATGCATTTTGTGCTACGAAAACAGTGCTAAATCCGGGGGAATACCTACCCCAAGTGCACATTTAGCGAGCGTGAGCGGCTGCTTGCGCTCGCTCAGCGGCTGCTTGCGCTCGCTCAGCGGCTGCTTGCGCTCGCTCATGTTCTCTTGCATTTAGCGCTATTTCTTAGTGCCGAATGCACCTCACAAAGGCGCATTTTTGTGCTAAGAAAATAGCGCTAAATGCAGAATTGCTCTTCTCACATAATTCTGCGTAATCTCGCTGAATTTTTGAGTAATTCTGCATCATTCCTTGACACAGAATTGCACAAGTTACACCCCCCACCCCCCACCCCTAGCTCCAAGTCACCTTGACAATCCTACATTGAACTCTGACTTGTGAGGATGGATCAGTTCTACTTTGAAAGGGGGTGGGGGACAGGACAAGGGGTGTCACAGACCTGTACACGCTGGATTGTTAAAAGATGAACGGATACACACATTTAACAATGTACACAAATCAGGGTAACCCTGATGACGATTTTTACGAACAATTTACTGAGCAGAGTGTAATTATGGGGCAGCTGTGGGGTCAAAAAGATTGAGACACCCCTTGTTTTCAGAGCGTAGTACAAGCTGGGGTGTGCAAGCATGAGAGGGTATATTTAACAATGTTCATGAACCAAAAAGCACATTCACGTACTTATATGAAGCAATTTAAGACCAATGCATTCATAGTGTAATAGGGGGGTCAGGCAAGGGGGGTGGGGGGTCATCTCTGAAGAATGTACAGACTGGCAGCGATGGATGCTGGGCTTTAATCAAACTATTATTGGATTTTAGCACCCACTGCAGAGATGTGTGTGTAATCCAGTTATTGCGTCGTACACCGGAGAAGCTGGGTCAGCCTTTCATCCTTCTGATGTACAGTTCACTTGGGTACTAACCCTCTAAATGATTGATACTTAGAGACACCAGGCTCTGTCATAAGCAGGGCCGGCTTTAGTGCTGGTGCCTGCTAGAGCGAGAATGTTTTCTGCCCCCCACCCCACTCCCGTGACCTCCTTCTCCACGGATTCCCTCACTCCCACCCTCCGACACTGCCCCTCATCTCTCCATAGCCCCTCTCTCACATTCCGACACTGCCCCTCATCTCTCCATAGTCCCTCTCTCACATTTATGTCACTCCCACCCTCCGACAGTGCCCCTCATCTCTCCATAGCCCCTCTCTCACATTTATGTCACTCCCACCCTCCGACACTGCCCCTCATCTCTCCATAGCCCCTCTCTCACATTTATGTCACTCCCACCCTCCGACACTGCCCCTCATCTCTCCATAGCCCTCTCTCACATTTATGTCACTCCCACCCTCCGACAGTGCCCCTCATCTCTCCATAGCCCCTCTCTCACATTTATGTCACTCCCACCCTCCGACACTGCCCCTCATCTCTCCATAGCCCCTCTCTCACATTTATGTCACTCCCACCCTCCGACACTGCCCCTCATCTCTCCATAGCCCCTCTCTCACATTTATGTCACTCCCACCCTCCGACACTGCCCCTCATCTCTCCATAGCCCCTCTCTCACATTTATGTCACTCCCACCCTCCGACACTGCCCCTCATCTCTCCATAGCCCCTCTCTCACATTTATGTCACTCCCACCCTCCGACACTGCCCCTCATCTCTCCATAGCCCCTCCTCTCACATTTATGTCACTCCCACCCTCCGACACTGCCCTCATCTCTCCATAGCCCCTCTCTCACATTTATGTCACTCCCACCCTCCGACACTGCCCCTCATCTCTCCATAGCCCCTCTCTCACATTTATGTCACTCCCACCCTCCGACAGTGCCCCTCATCTCTCCATAGCCCCTCTCTCACATTTATGTCACTCCCACCCTCCGACACTGCCCCTCATCTCTCCATAGCCCCTCTCTCACATTTATGTCACTCTCACCCTCCGACACTGCCCCTCATCTCTCCATAGCCCCTCTCTCACATTTATGTCACTCCCACCCTCCGACACTGCCCCTCATCTCTCCATAGCCCCTCTCTCACATTTATGTCACTCCCACCCTCCGACACTGCCCCTCATCTCTCCATAGCCCCTCTCTCACATTTATTTCATTTTCTTTATAGCGCTACTCATACCAGTGTAGGGTGTCAGAGCACTTTACCTCACACACACATACAGAGACAAAGAATAATACGTGTGTAAATCAATCTATAGAAAATGTTATATAAGACAAAGAGAAGTACAAGGGGTAGGAATCACGTGATATGCACACTGGTAGTATGTTTTAAGAGTGTTTGATCTGGAGAAGCACAAAATTAAGATTTAAAACATACCACAGTGGTTGGCCTTGACTTTACTAATAAGAATGAATTTCCACCCGAACGAGCCCTTTTTAGCAGCATTCGGGTAAAGAAAGACTGTGGGGAAAAAACATAACATTCTAACCTGTACCATGCAGTTTGCATGCAGCGCTTTGATGACAGTTCATAGCTCACTGGGCTATATTAGGATTGTAACTTATGAGCTGCAAGTAACAAACAAATGTCTGTGACAAAAGCAGTGACCCACTGAGCTATGCACATAAAAACAGTTCTGTGAGGTGCACCGTTCACAATCTTTGCAGCAGGCGTATTGACCCTCTGTGCTACATTATAAGTGAAACCTGTCACTAGATAGCACTCTGGTCTCTCTCCAGCGGGAACATTAATCACCAGAGTTATCTTGACATTTTTACTGTTGCCTGAAAACTACTGGACACACAAGGAACTCTGCAACAGGCACTTTTAAGTGCATAAGTTATTGCTAACCACAACAGCACCCCTCCCCCCACCGAGGTCAGTGCCAGGTGCAGCTGCACCGGTGGCACCTTGGTGAATCCAGACCTGGTAATAAGGCCTGGATTAGTGTAGGGTGGCAAAAGACGATCCGATGCATTGCGGAGGAAGCGCGGAATCCTCCGCTGGACAATTCTTCGATGGTGGTCTATCCACCGGCGGTTTTACCGTCTCCTCATATTGGCCCAATTCCACCAGCGGATTCTCTGCCAAAGCAGGATTTACCGCTTTCTTCAAACAGCAGAGGAGTTACCGCTTCCGCTACAAAGCGGCGGATTTACCACCTCCTTCTCTAAGCGGTGGATTTTCCATTGCCATCCACATCTGCATCAGCCGCAGTCCCCAGCTTTACACTCTTTTGTTCCAATAATAGCATTTAAAGAATTGAAGAACATTCAGCGCTTTGTGTCTGGGAAACTTTCGAAACTTGTAGCAGGTGCGAAGCGGCATAATTATACACATAAGCAATGCATAACCAGAGCTATAATTATCTAAATTTAGAGATAATTTAGAAAACAAGTCCTGCTTTCTGATCTCATTAATATGTCTGCTAAATGGCAAACTAATTATACATGGTTGCTAATACTTTCTCCAGACTAATGTTTGGTTTCAGCACCTGCCGCAGAGAGTGTGTGTGATCTGCAAATATTACTTCAAATGCTGGCGAGGCCGACTCAGTCTTTCATCCTTCGGAGGCCAATCAATTGAAGAAGCCCGGTTGGGTAAGAGGGATCTCTATTTTGAGTAGTTAAATAAACTTCATGGCATGTTTACGACTAATCATAATTAGCAATAATACTATTTATAAGAGACACACATAGACTAATCAATACTGGCATTACAACGATTGAGGCACAGACAAAAGAATCAATAGTAATATTAATATAATCAATATTGTGCCACCGATAGACTTATGAGAGGCCTGGATCTGAGCTGGTGCCGGGGGGGCAAAGGATTGGAGCCCAGCTGGTGCCTTGGTGAGGATACTCGAGAGGTAGAGAGGCAGAGCTGGTGCCAGGGTGTGCCCACAGGAGAGGTAGAGGGGCAGAGTTTGTGCCAGGGTGTGCCCACAGCAGAGGTAAAGGGGCAAAGTTGGTACCACGAGTGTGCCCACAGGAGAGGTAGAGAGGCAGAGTTGGTGGCAGGGTGTGACCACAGGAGAGGTAGAGAGGCAGAGCTGGTGCCTTGGTGAGGATACTCGAGAGGTAGAGAGGCAGAGCTGGTGCCAGGGTGTGCCCACAGTAGAGGTAGAGGGGCAGAGTTAGTGCCAGGGTGTGCCCACAGCCACGGGTGTGCCCACAGGAGAGGTAGAGAGGCAGAGTTGGTGGCAGGGTGTGACCACATGAGAGGTAGAGAGGCAGAGCTGGTGCCAGGGTGTGCCCACAGTAGAGGTAGAGGGGCAGAGTTAGTGCCAGGGTGTGCCCACAGCAGAGGTAAAGGGGCAAAGTTGGTGCCACGGGTGTGCCCACAGGAGAGGTAGAGAGGCAGAGTTGGTGGCAGGGTGTGACCACAGGAGAGGTAGAGAGGCAGAGCTGGTGCCAGGGTGTGCCCACAGGAGAGGTAGAGAGGCAGAGTTGGTGCTAGGGATTGCCTACAGGAGAGATAGAGGGGCAGAGCTGGTGTCAAGGTGTGCCCACAGGAGACGTAGAGAGGGATAGCTGGTGACACGGAGGAACCATAGGAGTGGCAAAGCTGGTGCCAGGGTGTGACCTCCGGAGAGGTAGAAAGTTACAGCTCGTGCCAGGGTATGATAACAGGAGATATATAGAGGCACAGCTCGTGCCAGGGTGTGCCTGAAGATGTATAAGTGAGGGGTGAGTCAGTATCACAGTAGAGGTGTGAGAGTCACTGAAAGCTCAAGCCAGGCTTGTGCCTGAAGCCTGGCTCTGGCTCTGGCTCGGCTCGAGGTCCTGTTGGAACGATGACCCAATACGAGCCAAACGTTCGGGTGGCTTCTGCCTGCCGCTCTCACCTAGTATGTTACTTTGTGTAATGTAAGTAGTGCTCATGTAAAGCCTACAATACCTTTGGATAGAGTTTACACTATACAAAAACTGCAGAAAATGCACAAAGAACTAAAAACAAAGTGCTAACATAAAAAAGGAAAGACAGATATGCATTTAGTACTTATTTGTACATAGTGAAAACATTAAACCTGGATAAATCATGGTTTCCCCAATTAAATTGTGTGATTTTAGGCAAATATTTTCCGTCACCAAAACTATTTTTTCCTCATCATTATGTGCGAAAGCATTTTCAAATATGTGAGTTTAGAATACCAGTTGTTCAAAAACCTATTGTATTTGATTTAATAGACTGTAATGTGCTCTCTAATAATCTGGCCCAGGTACAGGGTTTACAAGACAACTGTCTTGCCTCAAAGTTCACTACTGGTTCATGTTTGAAAACTATCACTTTTAATAAGTACTTCTCAGTGCAATCCAATAATGTGACGTGTTAGCGAAGCTTCCACATGGTAAAGAAATACACTTTTTTTTAATTTTGAAGAGACTTTGTCATATTTTAAGTGATGTTTGTTGAATGATTTACATAGCAAACATTTACAGGGCTTTGGTAAAGCTCGGGCTCTAAGAACGAAGCCAGACCAATGGCTCGGCTCCGGCTCGGCCCTCCCTGTTAATTTGTTGGCTTGACCACCTCCATTTCATGGCCTAGGACAAGCCGGCACCTGGGTCTCATTACTGCATGGGGAAGGGAGTGTTTTTATCTAGGGTTTTAAGGGTTTGCAGCATTGTATCAGCTTGAGGTGTTACACCCCCCTTATAAATTAATTCTGTAGTAAACAGTTGGGTACAGGTGCTTTAAGTCGGGTGTGATGAGGTAGGTGTTTGTCGGATTTTACTTAGGATTTTTACATACACACACAGACAAAAACACACACACTCGTCTCTGTTTTAGAGGTCTTAAAAAATGCTATTTTACAAAATATTGAGTTTTAAGTACCTCTTCACAATCCGCACTCCTCTCCCTTCCTACTGCTCCTGCCCAGCTTCTCACAAGCGTGAAGCACACCACCCCCTAACGTTACTGACCAAGCTATGCCTGTGATACTCTCCTTGGGGAATGCTCATAACTCCTTTCCAACCTCTCTCCTACAAACACACATTTAAAATGTATTCACTTTTTGCCTTTTGGTACTTGTAGTCCTGTTGTACCATTAAAAATATAGGACTATGAGCCCCAGAATACAAAGCGAACTGAACTATGCTTTCCATGTGTGATGTTAGACAGCTAGAAATCCTCCCCTTCTTTCTTGGGCTAGCCTAATCTTTTGGAATTGGAAAGCAGTTCACAGCAGCTGAAACCCTGGGCTTTTATTTGTAGGGTATTTTTATAGGTTTGTCAGATGTGGGGGTTCAGGGATGTATTTTAGGTCTTCAGTGCTCATGGTGGATGCCAACAATTAGTCCTACTTCTATTTCTGTGCTGTCCCTTTTTTAGGTCGAGCCTATAGCAGCAGCGCACATGCGCTGCTCGCTCTGCGAGGCATGCAGTAATGGAGTATGGAGTGGAAGCTCCGCCCACTCTCCGCCCATGTTTTTAATTGGCTCGTGTCATTGTCTTTCGTAAATGCTGCCTTCTGATTGATTATGAGGCTTATTAGTCCCTCCTTTTTATGGCCATGTCGTCATTTGTACCCTCCCAATGCTACTGGCCCCTTTACTTCGAGTGTTACACGGTACGGTACGTGTTATTTAGACTGTGAGCACTACTTTGTCTGTGCCTTCTCGCCCCCTTCTCCCCCCTCCCACCGCCTGCACTCCCGTTGTCCGTGCTTCCCCCCCTCCCGTTGTCCGTGATGCAATGCAATAGGTCTCGCGTAAATGCGAGTCCTATTGCATTGCAACTGCTTGTTTTTCAAGTTGGCAGGTATGCGTTTATTAATTTAGGTAGCATGTTGTTTATAGAGCGGTGGCGACCCAGCACTTTACCCTGTGCACGTTCTTTCCACCTTACACGAGTGGACAGTGTATATTGTATGTAGCAGTCTGCAGGGCCGAGATTATGGTTGCAGGTCTTATTTTGTTTTGGGTCACAAGTATGATATTCGCACCAATATATGCAGTAAAAGTAGGGTGAAAAACTACTACCTATCAATCTGTGTAACAGGTTTAACATAGATCAATGTATTTATACTGGCTCGCAGTGTATGTAAATCGCTATCATTCACATGTAAACCTCAATGGGTTTTACTGTTCAGGCTTCTGCCGCTTCTAAGCGCTGTAAATAACCGGTGCTGCGAGAGTCCGTTTATCGAACTTGGATACAGTCAGGGCTTTAAGTGGGTGGGGTCTGTGGGGGTCTGAGCACCCCCAGTTTTTTTGGGGGGGCCTCGAAAGGGGTCTCTAGGGGGCTCTATTTTCGGGCCTCAAAGGTCAAAGGTAGGGTGACCAGACGTCCCGGTTTTTGTTTGGTGTTTCGGGTGAGCATGCGCGCGCACTGCTTAAGGCGTGACGTCATTGTAGCAGGAAGGGAAATCCTTTGAAGAGAGACACTTTCTCTCGGGATTTCCCTTCTCTTTGAACATGCAGCGCCACCTACGTCATCGTGCCAGCCATCGGCACAACAACAGCTGGTTAGAACCGGCACGACCCTGCTTCTACGGCCTGCAGCAAGATTTCTCCAGCAACCAGTGTGACCCTGCTCTGCCTTAAAGCAAGCGAGGGACGAGGGTCTACAACAGAATCCAGCAGCAGTGACACTACCACTACCAGTGCAGCCCTGCCCCTGTCGGCCCGTCATCTCTATGCCTCAAAAACCTGTCTGATTTCTCTAGATACATACCTGCCCGTCTTTTTTCTCAATCATATGTCTATTTCTAACCAACCGACCGTCCACCCATCAGTCAGTTTATCCATCCATGGGTCGTTTCATTTACATTATATTCCCTTCTGTGTGTTAGTCCTTCCAGGTGTCTGCTTCTGTTCACTGATCGCCTAATAAATAACGTTTACAGTAACACATATGTGATAATGTGGAACCACACATGTCAAATCACACATAGGATGAACAATAACACATGAAATACATACCGACGTTGGCATACACTCTAGCGCCGGTGCTTGCACACACAACCTGTGAGCCTGTGAGCCTGTGAGCCTGTGAGCCTGTGAGCCTTCAGAAGGACTTGTGCCAGCGCCGGAAAATACCAATAAACCACCCAGCCACTGAATATAATAACTCTAGATGCATTAGGAAGGGAGTTGATATATATATATATATATATATATATATACATATATATATATATATATATATATATATTACAGTTTAATATAGCTCTGTCTCGACCCGAACGTATTGGAGCGCTTTACGTGAGACCATTTCTTCATGCTTATGGGTAAAACTCAATGGTCCTCCATTTGAAACATTTGACGCAAAGCTGTATGTAAAGAGTTGGCTGGCAAAAGGTAGAAGGTCTGCTGAAGAAAATTGTTGTGAGAAACCCCAGCAAAATAGACACAGTGAATATCTTCAAGGGTTTTGGGAAATCCTTCAATAGATTTCTAAGTAATGTAAATAATTTTTACATGTTTTTTAAAGTGTTTGGTATTTTATGGCTTATACTTAATAAATATACCTTTTTGCCTATTTTATTATCCTTTGCTGGATGCGACTTCATGATTTTCTTAAGCACACAATGCTAGTTATCTTGATTTAGACCACGCCCCTACTCGGATAGGCCACACCCATTTAAGGAATTTGCCACGCCCCTTTTAGAGCACCCCCAGTTTTTTTTCCCCACTTAAAGCCCTGGATACAGTGCTGAATGTGTAAAAGAACCAGTGCCGGGGCCCAAAGCTCTGCTCCGGCGGTGCTTTTAAAAATCGGCGCGCGAATACCAAGGCTGCGTAGTGCTGAATTCACCTCAAGCCGCTGTAATCTTCTACTCTCTGCTGCCTCCTAATCTCACTCTAGCCATCACCGGCATCCTCACTTTGTGCCCGATTTCGTTTTTCTCTTCCTCCTCCGTTCCCGTTGGGGTGCTTTTCTCTGCCTTGTTCGCAGTCAAGATCTGATGAGGGAAAATAAGGGCAGGTGGCCACACCGGCTCAAATTAAGCCCTCATGGAAGGCTGGTAGGGCTGGGATTCAGATTTATGATTTGCGGTTCAACGGCAAACATTTAACTCAACGAGCAGCTTTGTCGGATGAAACAAAACCTTAAAACAGGATGTGACGTATAGAAAGAATGACACGGTCTCCTCTGTCCATAAATTCCTGGTGAAGTAGAAAAGGAGACCTGGTTTTCACGCTCAACCTGCACACTGGGGAATTCTCACAGATTCCTACTAACCCCAGGGCCTGGCTGTATTTTTCTTATACAGGTGGCAGGCTGGAGCCTGTCCAACGGTGACCAGACGGCTCCTGCTCCCAGGACACCTCTTTTGTATTCCTGGACTTTGCTTTTACCTATAATTATCAGGTGTGATGGGTCAATTGTCTCAATTTAAATGAATCAAGACTACAACGCCCAGCATGCACTGTGGCATAAAAGCAATGGAAATCGAATGGAAAGCAGGAATGGAAAAGTGGTGTGCCAGTGGCATGCTGCCATCTGGTCACCTTACCATAACGAATGTAACTATCAATAGCGCAGCAGGTGCAGTGGCACCGGGTCCTATAGGACCTCTGCAGCCTGATTATTGATGTAGTTGTCTGCCCAAAGACCATCCAACGGACCCTATTTCTTTGCATGCACCACGGCCCCTGAAACCGTTGCTACTGTTCTGTCCCCTGAAACCGTTGCTACTTTTCTGGTCCCTACTTAGAGGACACGGGTTTGCAGCGAAAAATGTGATCCGGGCAGAGGGGCAGCAAGGTTTTACGGGAGCCGGGTTTAGTATAATTTTATGTTTACCCACCTCCCCCCACTGGGGATGATGCCCCATTCATAGCTGGTAAGGGGAAATTAGAGACCCCATAAGGGAGATTCCTTGGAGGCAACTAGTTTTGACCCGCCCTAGAGACGACCCTCAAACTGATCTTCACTACGCAGGCTCTACGAATGAATTTGTTTTAAATAACTGTTCTTGTTTTGGCTTCTGATGTTCTAAACCAACCAAACCGAGAAACATTCACATTTGTGGGAGGTTTTCATCTAGCGACAGTGACTTAACTCTTGTTTTCTCGTGTTGTGCTGCTCTGAGACCCTCCCCAAACAGCAAATTTAATTTTTTATGCTTGGCAGGTAAACTGCTACTGAGAGTGGAGTCTGTAGGGATTAATACGCTCGTATCCCTCCCAATCTATATATATATATGACGCTTAACCAGTAGCCTCGAGGGAGTCTCGTTTCATGATGTTGTGTGCCAATCTTTAAGATCAGTGGTTCACAAATCTTGCACATTGCCTGGACAGTTATTTTGCTGTTTACATTCCTTTTGTGTGCAGGAGTGAGGGGTCGTGACTCAGCCCTTGTGAATATCCAGACAGCAGCGGGGCTGGTTTACACCGTTTATAAACAAGCATTTGCAATGCAATAGGTCTCGCATTAGCGAGAGTTTAAGCTATTAGTTTTGAAATGGCAATGCCTTTTATTTACGTTTTAAAACTCAAAACATAAATAAAAGGCATTGTCATTTACAGTGCTAAAAGCAAAAAACTCGCGTGAATGCGAGACCTATTGCATTGCAAATGCTTGTTTGGAAGGGGGGTGATTATAAAAATATTGCCACACTAGGCTGGAGGGTGGGAGTGTTGGCAGTAACCCTGGGCGGAGCTGGCGTAGTAAGACTACAGGGAGGTTCACGGAATTGGGGGGAAACTCCGTGGAACTCCGCCCCGCCGCCCGCCTGCACAAAAAACAGTTCAGATTATTTCAAAATTAAATAAACTTTCTCGCAAGAATTCTTGCGAGAAATGCGCATGCGCGCGCATGCGCGCATGCGCAGTTCTGTCAAGATGTATCCCACGTAGGAGAGAGAGAGACGGCGAGGAGGAGGAGGGCAGCCTGGGGACGCTGCAGGACAGGTAAGTGTGTTTTTATTTAATTTTAAAATAATCCTTAACTGGTTTTCAAGGGGGACGGGCTGGCTAACTCCACTCCGCTGCGGAGTCGGAGTTTTGCCCTATACTCCGTGTTCCCAGCAGAGCGGGCAAATCTCCACACACTCCGCTGGCGGAGAGGAGTATATAGCCCTGGGTTAGTTGGCAGGAGGTTCCTGTCAATGGGTGTGCCCAGGGCCAGCTTTAGTGCTGGTCGCGTACCACCTCCTCTGTGGATTTCATTTGTTTTATAGCACTACTTATACCACTATAGGATGTCAGAGCACTTTACATCACACCAAAACTTAAGGAGAGAGAAGTCTTTACAGAAGATGTATCCTCATCTTCCCAAACAAAATGCTTCACCAAACTAAAGGAGGAAATATCTTGAATATCAAAAAGTGCATGTATATGGTCTATCTGAGACCAGTAAGTAACGGCACCCAGGTAAATCGGTGCTCACCTTACATTTGTCTCGGACTCGTGTGAGATTAAAGAAGAGTTTTTATGGATATATACCTGGGCGGATATATATATAGATAGATAGATAGATAGATAGATAGATAGATAGATAGATAGATTAGGGTCCTCACCCACAGGTGCCACCAGGGCCGGACTGGCTACCGGGCGTTTTGGTGTGCTGCCAAGCTGGGGGCTGATGTCACTGCGGTGGGGGCTACTTTTGTTGATGGAGACGTGCGTGTGCTTCGAAATAAACAAAGCAAAACGAATTTCGTTCAGCACACGCAGGTCCCCATCAACGAAATCAGGCCCCAGCTCGGCAGCATGCCAAAACGCCCGGTAGCCAGTCCGGCCCTGGGTGCCACCTGTGGCTTGCTTCATCATTGGACCCTCACTCACACACATAAGGTGTGTGGGATCCTCAGCACGGTTGTGTTCACCAAAATGGGCTTTTAAGCGTAATTTCCGAAAGAAACCTGCTAGTTCGCACTGCAGGTGAAATTTGTCAAACTGGTGGGTAGGTACAAACCCGAGCCCTTTATTCAGTACCTGTATCTGCATTGGTGTTACGGTTACTCTATCTTGCCACGCAGGCTCCGCCCCCCAGCCTGTGCAGCACTGTATCTTTAAATGAGGTAGATCTTACAAAAGACCCCATTTTACACACTTCAGCTCAAAATGAACATTTCCAAGAAGTTCCCCCGTTCCAGAGAGCGGTTTCCAAAGCACCAGAAACGCGAGGTCGCTTGATTCCTTTCTACTGTGGAACAGCAGGCGCATACTGTACAATAAAGCACGAACATATGTTACTCACTCGGAGCCAGCCCCCTCGGCGAGGCAGGAAATGAACGGCTCGTGTTTCTGGGTAAACAGGGGTAAATACGGTTTAACGAAATAACACTTTCTAACACAAATCTGTTTACAGGCACCGGGTGCGCACACAAATATGGTATTAAACGTGCTTAGTGAATTTGTTTGAAACTGTACGTACTGGGGGGGTTGGGGGGGAGGGTTGCAAAGTCAAGCACAGTGCTTCGAAAAATCCGAAGCAAACAGCAAAGGCTGAAAGTGGGGATCTGAAGTGCGTGACGCCTGCGACAGTTAATTACACGCAGGAGTAAATCTGTCGTGCACGGGGCTATGGGGGGCGTGCACAGCTCAGAGCAGGCGCTGCCATCAGCCAACCCCCGTGTGCCTGGTCCTTGGAGGGTAGGCACTGGCGTAACGAAACTTGAGGGGGCCCCCTGCAAGGTACGTGGAGGGGCCCCTCTTGACTCAATCAGTGGTGGAGCTTGGGGGCCCCCCTGCACTGCGGGGGCCTGTGTTACGCCACTGAGGGTAGGGGTGGCGTGGGGGCTCTGGGTACTGAACTGAGCACTGCACTGCACAAGGGGTAAGTGTGTGCACTGCGTGTGAAGAGGGAGGGGGCGTGTGCCGCACAATCAGAGTACTACAAAAGGGGACGATGGACGGAACGTTTGAGCCAATCAAACACTGACCCCCAGTCAACTGATCTGGGTTTAATCCATCATCATTCTTTAGCTCACTCCACCACCCCAGTTCAGACATGGCCATATGCAAATCAGTCTGACCCTGTGCCTCATGGGAACAGTCCAGCCCGAACTGCCAAGCCATGTCTTCCCTGGACCGGAAACAAGCATCCTAGGACCGGTTTCTGGCATTTCAGCCGTCATCAGCCAGGCTTGCTTGAATCCAGTGGCAAAGTGAGCAAGGGACCCACGTCTGGGCATACCCCCGCCAACTTAGGGCGACAAAAGCGATACAAAAGGGGACGATGGACCGGAACGTTTGAGCCAATCAAACACTCACCCCCAGTCAACTGATCTGGGTTTAATCCATCATCATTCTTTAGCTCACTCCACCACCCCAGTTCAGACATGGCCATATGCAAATCAGTCTGACCCTGTGCCTCATGGGAACAGTCCAGCCCGAACTGCCAAGCCATGTCTTCCCTGGACCGGAAACAAGCATCCTAGGACCGGTTTCTGGCATTTCAGCCGTCATCAGCCAGGCTTGCTTGAATCCAGTGGCAAAGTGAGCAAGGGACCCACGTCTGGGCATACCCCGCCAACTTAGGGGCGACAAAAGCGATACAAAAGGGGACGATGGACCGGAACGTTTGAGCCAATCAAACACTCACCCCCAGTCAACTGATCTGGGTTTAATCCATCATCATTCTTTAGCTCACTCCACCACCCCAGTTCAGACATGGCCATATGCAAATCAGTCTGACCCTGTGCCTCATGGGAACAGTCCAGCCCGAACTGCCAAGCCATGTCTTCCCTGGACCGGAAACAAGCATCCTAGGACCGGTTTCTGGCATTTCAGCCGTCATCAGCCAGGCTTGCTTGAATCCAGTGGCAAAGTGAGCAAGGGACCCACGTCTGGGCATACCCCGCCAACTTAGGGGCGACAAAAGCGATACAAAAGGGGACGATGGACGGAACGTTTGAGCCAATCAAACACTCACCCCCAGTCAACTGATCTGGGTTTAATCCATCATCATTCTTTAGCTCACTCCACCACCCCAGTTCAGACATGGCCATATGCAAATCAGTCTGACCCTGTGCCTCATGGGAACAGTCCAGCCCGAACTGCCAAGCCATGTCTTCCCTGGACCGGAAACAAGCATCCTAGGACCGGTTTCTGGCATTTCAGCCGTCATCAGCCAGGCTTGCTTGAATCCAGTGGCAAAGTGAGCAAGGGACCCACGTCTGGGCATACCCCCGCCAACTTAGGGCGACAAAAGCGATACAAAAGGGGACGATGGACGGAACGTTTGAGCCAATCAAACACTCACCCCCAGTCAACTGATCTGGGTTTAATCCATCATCATTCTTTAGCTCACTCCACCACCCCAGTTCAGACATGGCCATATGCAAATCAGTCTGACCCTGTGCCTCATGGGAACAGTCCAGCCCGAACTGCCAAGCCATGTCTTCCCTGGACCGGAAACAAGCATCCTAGGACCGGTTTCTGGCATTTCAGCCGTCATCAGCCAGGCTTGCTTGAATCCAGTGGCAAAGTGAGCAAGGGACCCACGTCTGGGCATACCCCCGCCAACTTAGGGCGACAAAAGCGATACAAAAGGGGACGATGGACGGAACGTTTTAGCCAATCAAACACTCACCCCCAGTCAACTGATCTGGGTTTAATCCATCATCATTCTTTAGCTCACTCCACCACCCCAGTTCAGACATGGCCATATGCAAATCAGTCTGACCCTGTGCCTCATGGGAACAGTCCAGCCCGAACTGCCAAGCCATGTCTTCCCTGGACCGGAAACAAGCATCCTAGGACCGGTTTCTGGCATTTCAGCCGTCATCAGCCAGGCTTGCTTGAATCCAGTGGCAAAGTGAGCAAGGGACCCACGTCTGGGCATACCCCCGCCAACTTAGGGCGACAAAAGCGATACAAAAGGGGACGATGGACAGAACGTTTGAGCCAATCAAACTCTCACCCCCAGTCAACTGATCTGGGTTTAATCCATCATCATTCTTTAGCTCACTCCACCACCCCAGTTCAGACATGGCCATATGCAAATCAGTCTGACCCTGTGCCTCATGGGAACAGTCCAGCCCGAACTGCCAAGCCATGTCTTCCCTGGACCGGAAACAAGCATCCTAGGACCGGTTTCTGGCATTTCAGCCGTCATCAGCCAGGCTTGCTTGAATCCAGTGGCAAAGTGAGCAAGGGACCCACGTCTGGGCATACCCCCGCCAACTTAGGGCGACAAAGCGATACAAAAGGGGACGATGGACGGAACGTTTGAGCCAATCAAACACTCACCCCCAGTCAACTGATCTGGGTTTAATCCATCATCATTCTTTAGCTCACTCCACCACCCCAGTTCAGACATGGCCATATGCAAATCAGTCTGACCCTGTGCCTCATGGGAACAGTCCAGCCCGAACTGCCAAGCCATGTCTTCCCTGGACCGGAAACAAGCATCCTAGGACCGGTTTCTGGCATTTCAGCCGTCATCAGCCAGGCTTGCTTGAATCCAGTGGCAAAGTGAGCAAGGGACCCACGTCTGGGCATACCCCGCCAACTTAGGGCGACAAAAGCGATACAAAAGGGGACGATGGACGGAACGTTTGAGCCAATCAAACACTCACCCCCAGTCAACTGATCTGGGTTTAATCCATCATCATTCTTTAGCTCACTCCACCACCCCAGTTCAGACATGGCCATATGCAAATCAGTATGACCCTGTGCCTCATGGGAACAGTCCAGCCCGAACTGCCAAGCCATGTCTTCCCTGGACCGGAAACAAGCATCCTAGGACCGGTTTCTGGCATTTCAGCCATCATCAGCCAGGCTTGCTTGAATCCTGTGGCAAAGTGAGCAAGGGACCCACGTCTGGGCATACCCCCGCCAACTTAGGGCGACAAAAGCGATACAAAAGGGGACGATGGACGGAACGTTTGAGTCAATCCAACACTCACCCCCAGTCAACTGATCTGGGTTTAATCCATCATCATTCTTTAGCTCACACCACCACCCCAGTTCAGACATGGTCATATGCAAATCAGTCTGACCCTGTGCCTCATGGGAACAGTCCAGCCCGAACTGCCAAGCCATGTCTTCCCTGGACCGGAAACAAGCATCCTAGGACCGGTTTCTGGCATTTCAGCCGTCATCAGCCAGGCTTGCTTGAATCCAGTGGCAAAGTGAGCAAGGGACCCACGTCTGGGCATACCCCCGCCAACTTAGGGCGACAAAAGCGATACAAAAGGGGACGATGGACGGAACGTTTGAGCCAATCAAACACTCACCCCCAGTCAACTGATCTGGGTTTAATCCATCATCATTCTTTAGCTCACTTCCACCACCCCAGTTCAGACATGGCCATATGCAAATCAGTCTGACCCTGTGCCTCATGGGAACAGTCCAGCCCGAACTGCCAAGCCATGTCTTCCCTGGAACGGAAACAAGCATCCTAGGACCGGTTTCTGGCATTTCAGCCGTCATCAGCCAGGCTTGCTTGAATCCAGTGGCAAAGTGAGCAAGGGACCCACGTCTGGGCATACCCCCGCCAACTTAGGGAGACAAAAGCGATACAAAAGGGGACGATGGACGGAACGTTTGAGCCAATCAAACACTCACCCCCAGTCAACTGATCTGGGTTTAATCCATCATCATTCTTTAGCTCACTCCACCACCCCAGTTCAGACATGGCCATATGCAAATCAGTCTGACCCTGTGCCTCATGGGAACAGTCCAGCCCGAACTGCCAAGCCATGTCTTCCCTGGACCGGAAACAAGCATCCTAGGACCGGTTTCTGGCATTTCAGCCGTCATCAGCCAGGCTTGCTTGAATCCAGTGGCAAAGTGAGCAAGGGACCCACGTCTGGGCATTCCCCCGCCAACTTAGGGCGACAAAAGCGATACAAAGGGGACGATGGACGGAACGTTTGAGCCAATCAAACACTCACCCCAGTCAACTGATCTGGATTTAATCCATCATCATTCTTTAGCTCACTCCACCACCCCAGTTCAGACATGGCCATATGCAAATCAGTCTGACCCTGTGCCTCATGGGAACAGTCCACCCCGAACTGCCAAGCCATGTCTTCCCTGGACTGGAAACAAGCATCCTAGGACCGGTTTCTGGCATTTCAGCCGTCATCAGCCAGGCTTGCTTGAATCCAGTGGCAAAGTGAGCAAGGGACCCACGTCTGGGCATACCCCCGCCAACTTAGGGGCGACAAAAGCGATACAAAAGGGGACGATGGACCGGAACGTTTGAGCCAATCAAACACTCACCCCCAGTCAACTGATCTGGGTTTAATCCATCATCATTCTTTAGCTCACTCCACCACCCCAGTTCAGACATGGCCATATGCAAATCAGTCTGACCCTGTGCCTCATGGGAACAGTCCAGCCCGAACTGCCAAGCCATGTCTTCCCTGGACCGGAAACAAGCATCCTAGGACCGGTTTCTGGCATTTCAGCCGTCATCAGCCAGGCTTGCTTGAATCCAGTGGCAAAGTGAGCAAGGGACCCACGTCTGGGCATACCCCCGCCAACTTAGGGCGACAAAAGCGATACAAAAGGGGACGATGGACGGAACGTTTGAGCCAATCAAACACTCACCCCCAGTCAACTGATCTGGGTTTAATCCATCATCATTCTTTAGCTCACTCCACCACCCCAGTTCAGACATGGCCATATGCAAATCAGTCTGACCCTGTGCCTCATGGGAACAGTCCAGCCCGAACTGCCAAGCCATGTCTTCCCTGGACCGGAAACAAGCATCCTAGGACCGGTTTCTGGCATTTCAGCCGTCATCAGCCAGGCTTGCTTGAATCCAGTGGCAAAGTGAGCAAGGGACCCACGTCTGGGCATACCCCCGCCAACTTAGGGCGACAAAAGCGATACAAAAGGGGACGATGGACGGAACGTTTGAGCCAATCAAACACTCACCCCCAGTCAACTGATCTGGGTTTAATCCATCATCATTCTTTAGCTCACTCCACCACCCCAGTTCAGACATGGCCATATGCAAATCAGTCTGACCCTGTGCCTCATGGGAACAGTCCAGCCCGAACTGCCAAGCCATGTCTTCCCTGGACCGGAAACAAGCATCCTAGGACCGGTTTCTGGCTATCAGCCATCATCAGCCAGGATAGCTTGACTCCAGTGGCGTAGTGAGCACGGGACCCACGTCTGGGCATACCCTTCCCACATAGGGCGAACAGCAAAACACACAAGATGATGGACGGAATGTTGCACATTGGCAAAACATTCACCCCCAGTCACAGATCTGGGTTTAATCCATCATTATTTTGCTCACCACGCCACCCCAGTTCAGACATGGCCATATGCAAATCAGTCTTGACCCTGTGCCTCATGGGAACAGTCCAGCCCGAACTGCCAAGCCATGTCTTCCCTGGACCGGAATCAAGCATCCTAGGACCGGTTTCTGGCTATCAGCCGTCATCAGCCAGGATAGCTTGACTCCAGTGGCGTAGTGAGCACGGGACCCACGTCTGGGCATACCCTTCCACATAGGGCGAACAGCAAAACACACAAGATGATGGACGGAATGTTGCACATTGGCAAAACATTCACCCCCAGTCACAGATCTGGGTTTAATCCATCGTTATTTTGCTCACCACGCCACCCCAGTTCAGCCATGGCCATATGCAAATCAGTCTTGGCCATGTCTGAACTGGGGTGGCGTGGTGAGCAAAATAACGATGGATTAAACCAGATCTGTGACTGGGGTGAATGTTTTGCCAATGTGCAACATTCCGTCCATCATCTTGTGTGTTTTGCTGTTCAGCCTATGCGGAAGAGTATGCCCAGACGTGGGTCCCGTGCTCACTACGCCACTGGAGTCAAGCTATCCTGGCTGATGAAGGCTGATAGCCAGAAACCGGTCCTAGGATGCTTGATTCCGGTCCAGGGAAGACATGGCTTGGCAGTTCGAGCTGGACTGTTCCCATGAGGCACAGGGTCAAGACTGATTTGCATATGGCCATGTCTGAACTGGGGTGGGGTGGTGAGCAAAATAACGATGGATTAAACCCAGATCTGTGACTGGGGGTGAATGTTTTGCCAATGTGCAACATTCCGTCCATCATCTTGTGTGTTTTGCTGCACAATCAGTGCGAGAGAGCTGTGCTGTAGTGTCAAGGGTTGAGTCTGATGCACAGTGAATGTGTAGCATAGTGAGGGAAGTGCACAATGCGTGTGCAGCACAATCAGTGTACAGCAAGGTGACGTGCAGCAGTGCGAGGGAGCTGTGCCGTAGTGTCAAGGGTTGAGTCTGAGGTACAGTGAACGTGTAGCATAGTGAGGGAAGTGCACAATGCGTGTGCAGCACAATCAGAGTACAGCAAGGTGACGTGCAGCAGTGCGAGAGAGCTGTGCTGTAGTGTCAAGGGTTGAGTCTGATGCACAGTGAATGTGTAGCATAGTGAGGGAAGTGCACAATGCGTGTGCAGCACAATCAGTGTACAGCAAGGTGACGTGCAGCAGTGCGAGGGAGCTGTGCCGTAGTGTCAAGGGTTGAGTCTGAGGTACAGGGAATGTGTAGCATAGTGAGGATAGTGCACGATGCGTGTGCAGCACAATCAGAGTACAGCAAGGTGACGTGCAGCAGTGCGAGAGAGCTGTGCCGTAGTGTCAAGGGTAGAGTCTGAGGTACAGTGAATGTGTAGCATAGTGAGGGAAGTGCACAGTGCGTGTGCAGCACAATCACAATACAGCAAGGTGACGTGCAGCAGAGCGAGAGAGCTGTGCCGTAGTGTCAAGGGTTGAGTCTGAGGTACAGTGAATGTGTAGCATAGTAAGGGAAGTGCACAATGCGTTTGCAGCACAATCAGAGTACAGCAAGGTGACGTGCAGCAGTGCGAGAGAGCTGTGCTGTAGAGTCAAGGGGTGAGTCTGAGGTACAGTGAATGGTAGCATAGTGAGGAAAGTGCACAATGCGTTTGCAGCACAATCAGAGTACAGCAAGATGACGTGCAGCAGTGCGAGAGAGCTGTGCTGTAGTGTCAAGGGTTGAGTCTGATGCACAGTGAAGGTGTAGCTTAGTGAGGGAAGGGCACAATGCGTGTGCAGCACAATCATAGTACAGCAAGGTGACGTACAGCAGTGCGAGAGAGCTGTGCTGTAGTGTCAAGGGTTGAGTCTGATGCACAGTGAATGTGTAGCATAGTGAGGGAAGTGCACAATGCGTGTGCGGCACAATCAGTGTACAGCAAGGTGACGTGCAGCAGTGCGAGGGAGCTGTGCCGTAGTGTCAAGGGTTGAGTCTGAGGTACAGGGAATGTGTAGCATAGTGAGGATAGTGCACAATGCGTGTGCAGCACAATCAGAGTACAGCAAGGTGACGTGCAGCAGTGCGAGAGAGCTGTGCTGTAGTGTCAAGGGTTGAGTCTGATGCACAGTGAAGGTGTAGCTTAGTGAGGGAAGGGCACAATGCGTGTGCAGCACAATCATAGTACAGCAAGGTGACGTGCAGCAGTGCGAGAGAGCTGTGGTGTAGTGTCAAGGGTTGAGTCTGATGCACAGTGAATGTGTAGCATAGTGAGGGAAGTGCACAATGTGTGTGCAGCACAATCAGAGTACAGCAAGGTGACGTGCAGCAGAGCGAGAGAGCTGCGCCGTAGTGTCAAGGGTTGAGTCTGATGCACAGTGAATGTGTAGCATAGTGAGGGAAGTGCACAATGCGTGTGCAGCACAATCAGAGTACAGCAAGGTGACGTGCAGCAGAGCGAGAGAGCTGCGCCGTAGTGTCATGAGTTGAGTCTGAGGTACAGTGAATGTGTAGCATAGTGAGGGAAGTGCACAATGCGTGTGCAGCACAATCAGAGTACAGCAAGGTGACGTGCAGCAGAGCGAGAGAGCTGTGCCGTAGTGTCATGGGTTGAGCCTGAGGTACAGTGAATGTGTAGCATAGTGAGGGAAGTGCACAATGCGTGTGCAGCACAATCAGAGTACAGCAAGGTGACATGCAGCAGAGCGAGAGAGCTGTGCCGTAGTGTCAAGGGTTGAGTCTGATGCACAGTGAATGTGTAGCATAGTGCGGGAAGTGCACAATGCGTGTGCAGCACAATCAGAGTACAGCAAGGTGACGTGCAGCAGAGCGAGAGAGCTGTGCCGTAGTGTCATGAGTTGAGTCTGAGGTACAGTGAATGTGTAGCATAGTGAGGGAAGTGCACAATGCGTGTGCAGCAAAATCAGAGTACAGCAAGGTGACGTGCAGCAGAGCGAGAGAGCTGTGCTGTAGTGTCATGAGTTGAGTCTGAGGTACAGTGAATGTGTAGCATAGTGAGGGAAGTGCACAATGCGTGTGCAGCACAATAAGAGTACAGCAAGGTGACATGCAGCAGTGTGAGAAAGCTGTGGTGTAGTGTCAAGGGTTGAGTCTGATCACAGTGAATGTGTAGCATAGTGAGGGAAGTGCACAATGCGTGTGCAGCACAATCAGAGTACAGCAAGGTGACGTGCAGCAGAGCGAGAGAGCTGTGCTGTAGAGTCATGAGTTGAATCTGAGGTACAGTGAATGGTAGCATAGTGAGGGAAGTGCACAATGCGTTTGCAGCACAATCAGAGTACAGCAAGGTGACGTGCAGCAGTGCGAGAGAGCTGTGCCGTAGTGTCATGGGTTGAGCCTGAGGTACAGTGAATGTGTAGCATAGTGAGGGAAGTGCACAATGCTTGTGCAGCACAATCAGAGTACAGCAAGGTGACGTGCAGCAGTGCGAGAGAGCTGTGCTGTAGTGTCAAGGGTTGAGTCTGAGGCAGTGGCGGCTCGCATAGGGCGTGCTGCGGGCGGTGGGCGGGGCAGGGGAGGGGCAGGGTGGGGGGGTAGTAAACTCGGACATACGACGGAACGGAGGAACAGAATAATTACTTTCCTCCATTCCGTCGTATGTTTGAGTTTACTACCCCCCGCCCCGCAGCACGCCCTATGCGAGCCACCACTGGTCTGAGGTACAGTGAATGTGTAGCATAGTGAGGGAAGGGCACAATGCGTGTGCAGCACAATCAGAGTACAGCAAGGTGACGTGCAGCAGAGCGAGAGAGCTGTGCTGAAGTGTCAAGGGTTGAGTCTGATGCACAGTGAATGTGTAGCATAGTGAGGGAAGTGCACAATGCGTATGCAGCACAATCAGAGTACAGCAAGGTGACATGCAGCAGTGCGAAAGAGCTGTGGTGTAGTGTCAAGGGTTGAGTCTGATGCACAGTGAATGTGTAGCATAATGAGGGAAGTGCACAATGCGTGTGAAGCACAATCAGAGTACAGCAAGGTGACGTGCAGCAGAGCGAGAGAGCTGTACCGTAGTGTCAAGGGTTGAGTATGAGGTACAGTGAATGTGTAGCATAGTGAGGGAAGTGCACAATGCGTGTGCAGCACAATCAGAGTACAGCAAGGAGACGTGCAGCAGATCGAGAGAGCTGTGCTGTAGTGTCATGGGTTGAGTCTGAGGTACAGTGAATGTGTAGCATAGTGAGGGAAGTGCACAGTGCGTGTGCAGCACAATCAGAGTACAGCAAGGTGACGTGCAGCAGTGCGAGAGAGCTGTGCCGTACTGTCAAGGGTTGAGTCTGAGGTACACTGAATGTGTAGCATAGTGAGGGAAGTGCACAGTGGGTGTGCAGCACAATCAGAATACAGCAAGGTGACGTGCAGCAGAGCGAGAGAGCTGTGCTGTAGTGTCAAGGGTTGAGTCTGAGGTACAGTGAATGTGTAGCATAGTGAGGGAAGTGCACAATGCATGTGCAGCACAATCAGAGTACAGCAAGGCGACGTGCAGCAGTGCAAAAGAGAGCTGTGCCGTAGTGTCAAGGGTTGAGTCTGAGGTACAGTGAATGTGTAGCATAGTGAGGGAAGTGCACAATGCGTGTGCAGCACAATCAGAGTACAGCAAGGCGACGTGCAGCAGAGCGAGAGAGCTGTGCCGTAGTGTCATGGGTTGAGTCTGAGGTACAGTGAATGTGTAGCATAGTGAGGGAAGTGCACAATGCGTGTGCAGCACAATCAGAGTACAGCAAGGTGACGTGCAGCAGAGCGAGAGAGCTGTGCTGTAGTGTCAAGGGTTGAGTCTGATGCACAGTGAATGTGTACCATAGTGAGGGAAGTGCACAATGTGTGTGCAGCACAATCAGAGTACAGCAAGGTGACGTGCAGCAGTGCGAGAGAGCTGTGCTGTAGTGCCAAGGGTTGAGTCTGAGGCAGTGGCGGCTCGCATAGGGCGTGCTGCGGTGCGGTGGGCGGGGCAGGGGAGGGGCAGGGTGGGAGTGGTATTAAAGTCGGACATACGACGGAACGGAGGAACATAATAATTACTTTCCTCCATTCCGTCGTATGTGTGAGTTTACTACCCCCCCAACCTGCCCCTCCCTTGCCCCACCGCCCCGCAGCACGCCCTATGCGAGCCACTACTGGTCTGAGGTACAGTGAATGTGTAGCATAGTGAGGGAAGGGCACAATGCGTGTGCAGCACAATCAGAGCACAGCAAGGTGACGTGCAGCAGAGCGAGAGAGCTGTGCTGTAGTGTCAAGGGTTGAGTCTGATGCACAGTGAATGTGTAGCATAGTGAGGGAAGTGCACAATGCGTGTGCAGCACAATCAGAGTACAGCAAGGTGACGTGCAGCAGTGCGAAAGAGCTGTGGTGTAGTGTCAAGGGTTGAGTCTGATGCACAGTGAATGTGTAACATAGTGAGGGAAGTGCACAATGCGTGTGCAGCACAATCAGAGTACAGCAAGGTGAAGTGCAGCAGAGCGAGAGAGCTGTGCCGTAGTGTCAAGGGTTGAGTCTGAGGTACAGTGAATGTGTAGCATAGTGAGGGAAGTGCACAATGCGTGTGCAGCACAATCAGAGTACAGCAAGGAGACGTGCAGCAGATTGAGAGAGCTGTGCTGTAGTGTCATGGTTTGAGTCTGAGGTACAGTGAATGTCTAGCATAGTGAGGGAAGTGCACAGTGCGTGTGCAGCACAATCAGAGTACAGCAAGGTGACGTGCAGCAGATCGAGAGAGCTGTGCTGTAGTGTCATGGGTTGAGTCTGAGGTATAGTGAATGTGTAGCATAGTGAGGGAAGTGCACAGTGCGTGTGCAGCACAATCAGAGTACAGCAAGGTGACGTGCAGCAGTGCCAGAGAGCTGTGCCGTACTTTCAAGGGTTGAGTCTGAGGTACACTGAATGTGTAGCATAGTGAGGGAAGTGCACAGTGGGTGTGCAGCACAATCAGAATACAGCAAGGCGACATGCAGCAGAGCGAGAGAGCTGTGCCGTAATGTCAAGGGTTGAGTCTGAGGTACAGTGAATGTGTAGCATAGTGAGGGAACTGCACAATGCGTGTGCAGCACAATCAGAGTACAGCAAGGCGACGTGCAGCAGTGCGAAAGAGAGCTGTGCCGTAGTGTCATGGGTTGAGTCTGAGGTACAGTGAATGTGTAACATAGTGAGGGAAGTGCACAGTGCGTGTGCAGCACAAGCAGAGTACAGCAAGGTGACGTGCAGCAGAGCGAGAGAGCTGTGCTGTAGTGTCAAGGGTTGAGTCTGAGGTACACTGAATGTGTAGCATAATGAGGGAAGTGCAAAATGCGTGTGCAGCACAATCAGAATACAGCAAGGCGACATGCAGCAGAGCGAGAGAGCTGTGCCGTAGTGTCAAGGGTTGAGTCTGAGGTACAGTGAATGTGTAGCATAGTGAGGGAACTGCACAATGCGTGTGCAGCACAATCAGAGTACAGCAAGGCGACGTGCAGCAGTGCGAAAGAGAGCTGTGCCGTAGTGTCAAGGGTTGCGTCTGAGGTACAGTGAATGTGTAGCATAGTGAGGGAAGTGCACAATGCGTGTGCAGTACAATCAGAGTACAGCAAGGCGACGTGCAGCAGTGCGAAAGAGAGCTGTGCCGTAGTGTCATGGGTTGAGTCTGAGGTACAGTGAATGTGTAACATAGTGAGGGAAGTGCACAGTGCGTGTGCAGCACAAGCAGAGTACAGCAAGGTGACGTGCAGCAGAGCGAGAGAGCTGTGCTGTAGTGTCAAGGGTTGAGTCTGAGGTACACTGAATGTGTAGCATAGTGAGGGAAGTGCACAGTGCGTGTGCAGCACAAGCAGAGTACAGCAAGGTGACGTGCAGCAGTGCGAGAGAGCTGTGCCGTAGTGTCAAGGGTTAAGTCTGAGGTACAGTGAATGTGTAGCATAGGGAGGGAAGTGCACAATGCGTGTGCAGCACAATCAGAGTACAGCAAGGTGACGTGCAGCAGTGCCAGAGAGCTGTGCCGTAATGTCAAGGGTTGAGTCTGAGGTACAGTGAATGTGTAGCATAGTGAGGGAACTGCACAATGCGTGTGCAGCACAATCAGAGTACAGCAAGGTGACGTGCAGCAGTGCGAGGGAGCTGTGCCGTAGTGTCAAGGGTTGAGTCTGAGGTACAGGGAATGTGTAGCATAGTGAGGGAAGTGCACAATGCGTGTGCAGCACAATCAGAGTACAGCAAGGCGACGTGCAGCAGTGCGAGAGAGCTGTGCCATAGTGTCAAGGGTTGAGTCTGAGGTACAGGGAATGTGTAGCATAGTGAGGGAAGTGCACAATGCGTGTGCACACAATCAGAGTACAGCAAGGTGATGTTCAGCAGAGCGAGAGAGCTGTGCCGTAGTGTCAAGGGTTGAGTCTGAGGTACAGTGAATTTGTAGCATAGTGAGGGAAGTGCACAATGCGTGTGCAGCACAATCAGAGTACAGCAAGGTGACGTGCAGCAGAGTGAGAGAGCTGTGCCGTAGTGTCAAGCGTTGAGTCTGAGGTACAGGGAATGTGTAGCATAGTGAGGGAAGTGCACAATGCGTGTGCAGCCTAATCAGAGTACAGCAAGGTGACGTGCAGCAGTGCGAAAGAGAGCTGTGCGTAGTGTCAAGGGTTGAGTCTGAGGTACAGGGAATGTGTAGCATAGTGAGGGAAGTGCACAATGCGTGTGCAGCACAATCAGAGTACAGCAAGGTGACGTGCAGCAGTGCGAAAGAGAGCTGTGCCGTAGTGTCAAGGGTTGAGTCTGAGGTACAGGGAATGTGTAGCATAGTGAGGGAAGTGCACAATGCGTGTGCAGCACAATCCGAGTACAGCAAGGTGACGTGCAGCAGTGCGAGAGCTGTGCTGTAGTGTCAAGGGTTGAGTCTGAGGTAGAGTGAATGTGTAGCATAGTGAGGGAAGTGCACAATGCGTGTGCAGCACAATCAGGGTACAGCAAGGTGACGTGCAGCAGAGTGAGAGAGCTGTGCCGTAGTGTCAAGGGTTGAGTCTGAGGTACAGGGAATGTGTAGCATAGTGAGGTAAGTGCACAATGCGTGTGCAGCACAATCCGAGTACAGCAAGGTGACGTGCAGCAGTGCGAGAGCTGTGCTGTAGTGTCAAGGGTTGAGTCTGAGGTACAGTGAATGTGTAGCATAGTGAGGGAAGTGCACAATGCGTGTGCAGCACAATCAGAGTACAGCAAGGTGACGTGCAGCAGTGCGAGAGCTGTGCTGTAGTGTCAAGGGTTGAGTCTGAGGTAGAGTGAATGTGTAGCATAGTGAGGGAAGTGCACAATGCGTGTGCAGCACAATGATACTGACGTACAACTATTCTGTTGTGTAGTAGTGCTCAACGTTGAGTGCAAATCATAAAGTGTTTCAAATGTAGTTAGTGTAAATGAGGAACAGTGTACAGTATAGTGAGTGAGGCGCACACTGATGCCCTGACCACGGACAGTCTAGAAAGGGCACGGGAAGACACTGGGCTGGCATTAACGATTCTTGTATGTCACGACCAGTTTTGAGCAAATGCGAGATTCAGTTTTCAGAACGGGTAATGACTTTGTTATTGACTTACTATGTCAAAAACGACGTTTTCCCCAACTCAGTGGACAAATCCACTCACATTTACCACCTGCTCTGAATAGTGATACATGTGAGAGAAGATGTCACGGCGGGCCCCTGTGCAGTGTTTGGAGTGGGGGGCCGTAACTCCCTGTAGTGCCCTGCTAGCTAGGGCGATGCGCACATGGCCTGGTGCACTAAAGGAGAGTCACTCACTGACTGGTGGGGGACTGGGGAAGGACTTCCAGTGTCGCTGTCCCTTTATTTATCCCTTCATCCTTACCCGATGTTTGGGCGCGGGTGTCTTCAGAGTCACTCTTAGGGGTCCTGAATGGCCCAGCACATCCCTCGCACTTTAGAATGTGAAACAAACCGAACCAAACGAACAACAACTTACACAAAGTCCCAGGTGTAACGTGTGTCGAACCTGATCTGAGAGCCTTTGACCGGCAGTCGGGTTTGGCTTCAGGAAGTACGTCATCAGAGCGCTGGCACTGCCCTGCTGTCAGCCGGATCTGAGCCTTCTGCATTCAGGGTTCTCCCCCCACGGGTGGGAGGGCAGGATAACTCGGTGTGGGAAATTCGCCTAATTTGCTTTTCAGTAATTACCCCAAATTATGGCAAAATTATGCATAATTACATGGAATGTAAATCCATCTTTTTAGCGCTAAGTGCATCTTCATGCCAATTTTGGGGCAAGAACTCATTTAAACAAATGCACTGCAAACAACAACCCCCCACGTTCTGTTATTGTCAGGCGTTTGCAGTAGATTGTTTTGTGTAAATTTCAGGACCTTCGTGTAACAAGTGTAATGTGAAATGACACCGCATAATTTACATTTTGCCCAGGCCTTCTAATGACCTTCCTGATGTGATCATCCGGTCCCACTGCAAGCCGCCATGGCCGGCCCCTCTTTAGAGTGTCGGGATCGCGCGCCCCCTTCAGCCGCAGAGGTTGGCGGGATCCAATCATATTGGTGGTCTTTCGCCTTTGACGTCAGGCCACGACATCCAGGCTGCGTGGTTGTCACTGAGGCAAGGAGGGCCTGGAGTCCTGCAGTGCTCTCCCGAACAGCTCTGTGGTGGGCAGAGCGTTGTGCGGTTCAGTCTACTGCACTATGCTCTCAAGAGGTTTTATAGAGACCTTGCCACATCCTCATTCCATTGCACTCTTAAGCACAGGGCCTTGCTTTCCATTTGCCTGAGACCATACGAGCATTATTTTGTTGTGATGCACACCCAGCTGCTCAAGATAACTTTGAAATCAACGCCCTGAAATGGCGGACCGTTGTCAGTTTAGAGTTCCTCTGGTATTCCAAAGGTGGGGATTATCTTTTCAAGCTTAGAGTTGACATGTTCAAATGCTGTGGCTCCCACCAGCTCCACAGGAGGGAACTTGGCGCGTGAATTCGTCAACACTAGTGCTTGTCGCCCATCAGGATTGCAGTTCACGGGTACAGTTCCATGGCACAGTTGGTACAGCGACCTGCTCTTCCTGGTGGATTCTCAGAATTCTTTCTCATTGGTTTTGGTGCTGAATTATGTCAGTGGTTTCCTCTTTGATTTGGGGTGCGCTCACTGGGATGTGTGAGCTTGGGCAGTTTCTTTCTGTTCCACTCTACTGTTGGGAAGTCACTTGGTCACGCTAGCAGCAGCATATTGTCCAGCTTCCTGCCCGCTGCTCTTAGAATCGGTGTCCAAAGCGCTGACCATCGGCAGACTTGTATGACTTGGGTGCAAACTTCTTCGACAGGATCATCAGCAGTGCTTGAATAAATGGATGGATTACTGTAATGGACTGTGCATTAACTTACAGGAACAATATTTGAAAAAACTGCAAATCTTACAAAATGCTGCTGCCAGACCAGTCCTAGGCATCCCCAAATATCATTCGGTCTCCCAAGCCATTAAAGACCTTCACTGGTCAACGGTCAGAAACCAAATTAAATCCACAGCCTTGTGTTTAACCTTCAAGGCCTTGCACTAGACAGGCCTGGGATTTCTAAAAGAGGCTTTATCCTGGTATGAACCAAACAGGAACCTTAGGTCAAGGGGAACAAAAAAAAGTCTCCACCTTCAGGTTTAAGAAACCCAATGGGGAGGAAGTAGCTTCACGTCCAGGGCAACTAAACTCTGGAGTCTCTTACCTATAAACAACAGGTCCGCACCATCTCTTTTGGTGTTCAGAAAACTTCTGAAAGCCTGGCTTTTCAACAATGAACTCTTACAATCTCTCTCATGTCTCTTTGCTGAGCCAGCGCCGACACCCCAGGGTATGCGAGCGCTTTAATACATTTCTTAACAAAACATAACAAATGAATATTCGACTTGTAGAGTGCAGCTTTTACAGGTGAGTTTCACCTCCGGGTAAAACCTGGCCCAGTGTCCCACCCTTTAAAAATCTGGCAGCAGGAACACCCTCCACAGGGGATTGGCTGGGCAGTATAATGATAATATTAATAAAGTAATTTATAAAGCGCCGAGTTACTTCTGACTAAGTGTCCCGGCGCTAGGTTTTGCTCCCAAACACAAACCCAGCACTGACCGAGCGGCCTCTTTCAGATCGATCTGAAAAAGCTACGTTTTCATTTTTTTAAGGAATGATAGTTCAGTTTTTTCCTGTCTGAAGAGAGTTCCACATCTTGGGTACTAAAAAAATAATAAAGCATCCCCCGATGTGTACTCTTTTTACAACAGGGATGCAGCCAGAAGAGCTCCTCGCGCTTAGAAGTCACTCAAAGGCCGCTTCAGCTCCCCTGTACAGGGGTCAGTCCCAAGTTTATCAGTCTTTGGAGAATGACCTACTCCTGACTGAGTGCTCGACCCATGGTCATGGAGCAGTGACCTGAAGTCAGTGCTGAAAACATCAGTTCATCGCGGCATAGGTGATAGGTCGAGGGACCCGCATCTCATCCCAGGCAGCGCCTAGAAGCGCCTCCCTCGCCCCTGCGCAGTGAAACACCGCGAGATCAGAGCTTTCCACGTCTTTGCTCTGTTTAGATTGCAGGCAAAATAGAGCAATTTTGGGTAAATGATGTGCGAAGCCTCGCTCCCCTCGGACCGGCTGAGATTGGCTGAGCCCCGCTTCATCTGGTTAGAGTTTCCCCACCTGGAGACCCCCCCCCCCCCCCCTCCCCTCCCCTGATGCCGGGGAAGAGATTGCAGCCCGGGCCGTCTTCTGGGGACAGTAAAGCAATCTGCGAGGAAGCTGCTGGCTTATTCGCCTCTTCCTAAATCACATTTACTCCCTCAAGTAGGGATGATTCCTGGCACCAGAAATGTGCAGAGACAGGTGTAGGGAGGTGCGCGTGGAGGGGACTGAGTGCTGCTGATGAAGACATCTTGTGTTATTTTAAATAGAGTCTGAAACTGCCTCAGCTCTTGAGTTTAGGGCGGCATATCCCAGTGTCTATGGGGTGACTCCAGCAGACTTAGGACCTGATTACGAGTTTAGGCGCTATTTATTGGCCCTGATAAATGAGGGTACCACGGGGTTCGTTGATTATCGAGTGCGATTATGAGTTTCTGGGAATGTATGCAGGTTTTGGTGTTGAACGCACCAACATCTGCGTTATATGGTAATTACCTGATGGTTTTCCCCTGTTAAATTTTGGCAGGTTTGGCCGAAATTCAACAGAGGTTGAGGTATTCAACCAATAATTATCGGATGTGTTAAATAACTCGCAGCTCATAATTCCAACCTGTGCGTAAACAGGGTTTGTAAAAATGACGGACTCATGATCACGCCTTTTGAGTGGACCTGGAACTCCACAAAGAGTGAGGGAGGGTTTACTTGAGGGAAGGTTACCCCCGTGACGGCTGCTTGAGTGCTCCGGCCCCTCCCTTTGGCTGACCCATCTTTTGAGATGTGTTCTTTTCTCCCAAGTTATCCTTAAAACCATTTCACTAGTGGCTTTGAAACTGGACGAGCATAGCGATCACTTTTTTCTGTAAACAATTTAAATTGGTACCAAAGTTGTGATTTTAATGTAGAAACTCATGGACTGATTTCTTTGTGAACTGCAAGTATAGCCTCCACGACAATTATAGGAAATTTACGAAAAAAACTTCAAACTTTCGCACTAGAGGGGTGTGTGCCTAGCAAAGTATCCGCAACCTTCGCACTAGAGGGTGCGCGCCAAGCAAAGTATCCGCAACCTTCGCACTAGAGGAGTGCATGCCAAGAAAAGTATCCGCAACCTTCGCACTAGAGGAGTGCGCGCCAAGCAAAGTATCCGCAACCTGCGCACTAGAGGGGTGCGCACCAAGCAAAGTATCCGCAACCTTCGCACTAGAGGAGTGCGTGCCAAGAAAAGTATCCGCAACCTTCGCACTAGAGGAGTGCACGCCAAGCAAAGTATCCGCAACCTGCGCACTAGAGGGGTGCGCACCAAGCAAAGTATCCGCAACCTTCGCACTAGAGGAGTGCGTGCCAAGAAAAGTATCAGCAACCTGCGCACTAGAGGGGTGCGCACCAAGCAAAGTATCAGCAACCTTCGCACTAGAGGGTGCGCGCCAAGCAAAGTATCCGCAACCTTCGCACTAGAGGGTGCGCGCCAAGCAAAGTATCCACAACCTTCGCACTAGAGGAGTGCGCGCCAAGCAAAGTATCCGCAACCTTGGCACTAGAGGAGTGCGCGCCAAGCAAAGTATCCGCAACCTTGGCACTAGAGGAGTGCGCGCCAAGCAAAGTATCCGCAACCTTGGCACTAGAGGGGTGCGCGCCAAGCAAAGTATCCGCAACCTTCGCACTAGAAGGGTGTGCGCCAAGCAAAGTATCCGCAACCTTCGCACTAGAGGGGTATGCGCCAAGCAAAGTATCCGCAACCTTCGCACTAGAGGGGTGTGCGCCAAGCAAATTATCCGCAACCTTCGCACTAGAGGAGTGTGCGCCAAGCAAAGTATCCACAACCTTCGCACTAGAGGGGCGCGCGCCAAGCAAAGTATCCACAACCTTCGCACTAGAGGTGTGTGCGCCAAGCAAAGTATCCGCAACCTTTGCACTAGAGGGGTGTGCACCAAGCAAAGTATCCACAACCTTCGCTTCCTGCAGCAGGGCTTCTGCTGAGTCCCTGCTTCCGCCGACCTCTCCTGTGACTCCTACTCACTCCCTGACTGCCTTCACCCCCATTGATCTGGCTAGGTCACTTAAGATTCTTAAAGGCCTGAAATCAGGCTCTCCATCGGACCCTGGCGCAGCCAGATTGCTGGCAGCTGTCGGAGAGTCTATTCATTCAGAAATCAACAGCATTATTAATATGTCCCTCCTTGAGGGTCGTGTCCCAGATTCCTGGAAACAGGCCAAGATTCTCCCTTTACTGAAAAAGCCGTCTCTTGATCCCCTTAGCCCAGGGAATTACCGTCCCATCTCTCTTCTGCCAAGTTTGGCAAAGGTGTGTGAAAAGGTGGTGACCAAACAACTCACTGAGTTCACTGAAAGCTCAGGCCTCCTACACCCAGCCCAGTCAGGGTTTAGGGCCTCTTACAGTACTGAGTCAGCCTTGGTGGAAATTTCGGAAGCTATCCGGGAGTGTCTGGACGCTGGCGGAAGGCACTGATCCTGCTTGACCTTTCGGCGGCGTTCGACACGGTCCCTCACGCACTGCTGCTTACCCGACTCTCTGAGGTTGGAGTTTCGGGCACTGCCTGGGGCTGGCTTAAGTCATTTCTGGAGGGGCGGATGCAGCAGGTCTGGCTCCCGCCGTCCTCTTCTTCCCCTCAGATAGTGGCCACAGGTGTCCCTCAGGGCTCTTCTCTTAGCCCCCTTCTTTTTAACCTCTACGTTACCCCATTAGTTCACTTAGCTGAGGTTTTGGGGGCTAAAATCATTGCTTACGCGGATGATACTCAGGTCCTATTCACATGGGGCAAAAATGAGGACTCTATCTCCGCTGCAAGGAATTGTTTGACCGGTGTATTTAACTGGCTAGCAGCTGCCCAACTGAAATGTAACGAGGAGAGGTCGGAAATACTCCTCTATGGAAAATTCCCACCCAATTTCAGAGAAACGCTTTGGCCATCCGAGTTTGCCATGCCATCCTCAATAGGGAAACCCACCAAGAATCTAGGGGTCTGGTTTGAGGACAACCTTTCATTTACCACTCAGGTCAAGAAGCTTGCCGGCAACTGTTTTGGGCTGCTCAAAACCCTAAGGAAATTTCTTCCTCTGCTACCGAGGGCTGCCAAAGAAACGGTCATCCGTGCCCTTATTCTATCCCGGCTGGACTATGCTAACGCTTTGTACGTTGGCATCCCTGGCCATCTGCTTAACAATCTACAGGTGGTCCAGAATGCTGCAGCCAGGCTACTTCTTAATATCCCCACCAGATGTAGCGTGAGACAACATCTGCGCTCTCTACACTGGCTTCCTGTAGCTGACCGGGTGAAATTCAAGTCCCTAGTTATTGCTCACCGTGCCCTTCATGGGTTAGGGCCCACTTACTTACAAAAGAGGTTTTCCTTTTATGTTCCTACAAGACAACTGCGCTCCACGTCCCAACTCCTAGCCCAGGTCCCCCGCTTCAAACGACAAAGGCTGGGGGGCAGCTGTCTTGCCCTGAAAGCTGCCCTCGCCTGGAATGCACTGCCATTTACGTTACGCAGCTCTCAAGACCCCTTTGCCTTTAAGAAAAACCTGAAGACTTTTCTGTTTGTTTAGTTCAAGCTCCCGGACCTCTCATGGCTCACGCCGGGACACCCCTCGGAGTATCTGTGGGCATTATAAAATAAAATAACATAACATAACAGAGGGGTGTGCGCCAAGCAAAGTATCCACAACCTTTGCACCAGAGGGGTGTGCGCCAAGCAAAGTATCCGCCAAGCAAAGTATCCGCAACCTTCGCACCAGAGGGGTGTGCGCCAAGCAAAGTATCCGCAACCTTCGCACCAGAGGGGTATGCACCAGGCAAAGTATCCGCAACATTCGCATCAGAGGGGTATGCACCAGGCAAAGTATCCGCAACATTCGCACCAGAGGGGTGTGCGCCAAGCAAAGTATCCGCAACCTTCGCCCTAGAGATGTGTGCGCCAAGCAAAGTATCTGCAACCTTCGCGCTAGAGGTGTGTGCGCCAAGCAAAGTATCCACAACCTTCGCACTAGAGGTGTGTGCGCCAAGCAAAGTATCCACAACCTTCGCACTAGAGGGGTGTGCGCCAAGCAAAGTATCAACAACCTTCGCACTAGAGGGGTGTGCACCAAGCAAAGTATCCACAACCTTCGCACCAGAGGGGTATGCGCCAAGCAAAGTATCCGCATCCTTCACACCAGAGGGGTATGCGCCAGGCAAAGTATCCGCAACCTTCGCACCAGAGGGGTGTGCGCCAAGCAAAGTATCCGCAACCTTCGCGCTAGAGGTGTGTGCGCCAAGCAAAGTATCCGCAACCTTGGCGCTAGAGGGGTGTGTGCCAAGCAAAGTATCCACAACCTTCGCACTAGAGGGGTGTGCGCCAAGCAAAATATCAACAACCTTCGCACTAGAGAGGTGTGCACCAAGCAAAGTATCCACAACCTTCGCACTAGAGGGGTGTGCACCAAGAAAAGTATCCACAACCTTCGCACTAGAGGGGTGTGCGCCAAGCAAAGTATATGCAACCTTCGCACTAGAGGAGTGTGCACCAATCAAAGTATCCGCCACCTTCGCACTAGAGGGGTGTGCGCCAAGCAAAGTATCCGCCACCTTCGCACTAGAGGGGTGTGCGCCAAGCAAAGTATCCGCCACCTTCGCACTAGAGGGGTGTGCGCCAAGCAAAGTATCCGCAACCTTCGCACTAGAGGGATGTGCGCCAAGCAAAGTATCCACAACATACGCATTAGAGGGGTGTGCACCAAGCAAAGTATCCGCAACCTTCGCACTAGAGGGGTGCGCGCCAAGCAAAGTATCCGTAACCTTCGCACTAGAGGAGTGCGTACCAAGCAAAGTATCCGCAACCTTTGCGCTAGAGGGGTGCGCGCCAAGCAAAGTATCTGCAACCTTCACGCTAGAGGGGTGCGCGCCAAGCAATATATCCGCAACCTTCGCGCCAGAGGGGTGTGCGCCAACCAAAGTATCCGCAACCTTCGTGCCAAAGGGGTGTGTGCCAACCAAAGTATCCGCAACCTTCGCGCCAGAGGTGTGTGCGCCAAGCAAAGTATCCGCAACCTTCTCATCAGAGGAGTGTGCGCCAAGCAAAGTATCTGCAACCTTCGCACTACAGGGGTGTGCGCCAAGCAAAGTATCCGCAAACTTCGCACTAGAGGGGTGTGTGCCAAGCAAATTATCCGCAACCTTCGCACTAGAGGGGTGTGCGCCAAGAAAAGTATCCGCAACCTTCGCACTAGAGGGGTATGCACCAAGCAAAGTATCTGCAACCTCCACACTAGAGGGGTGTGCGCCAAGCAAAGTATCCGCAATCTTCACACGAGAGGTGTGTGCACCGAGCAAAGTATCCGCAACCTTCATACCAGAGGGGTGGGCGCCAAGCAAAGTATCCGCAATCTTCACACTAGAGGTGTGTGCGCCAAGCAAAGTATCCGCAATCTTCGCGCTAGAGGTGAGTGCGCCAAGCAAAGTATCCGCAACCTTCGCATTAGAGGGGTGTTCACCAAGCAAAGTATCCGCAACCTTCACACTAGAGGTGTGTGCGCCAAGCAAAGTATCCGCAACCTTCGCACTAGAGGGGTATGCACCAAGCAAAGTATCTGCAACCTCCACACTAGAGGGGTGTGCACCAAGCAAAGTATCCACAACCTTCACACTAGAAGGGTGCGCGCCAAGCAAAGTATCCACAACCTTCACACAAGAGGGGTGCGCGCCAAGCAAAGTATCCACAACCTTTGCACTAGTGGGGTGCGCGCCAAGCAAAGTATCCGCAATCTTCGCACTAGAGGTGTGTGCGCCAAGCAAAGTATCCGCAATCTTCGCGCTAGAGGTGAGTGTGCCAAGCAAAGTATCCGCAACCTTCGCATTAGAGGGGTGTGCACCAAGCAAAGTATCCGCAACCTTCGCACTAGAAGTGTGTGCACCAAGCAAAGTATCCGCAACCTTCGCATTAGAGGGGTGTGCGCCAAGCAAAGTATCCGCAACCTTCGCATTAGAGGGGTGTGCACCAAGCAAAGTATCCGCAACCTTCGCACTAGAAGTGTGTGCGCAAAGCAAAGTATCCGCAACCTTCGCACTAGAGGGGTATGCACCAAGCAAAGTATCTGCAACCTCCACACTAGAGGGGTGTGCGCCAAGCAAAGTATCCGCAATCTTCGCGCTAGAGGTGAGTACGCCAAGCAAAGTATCCGCAACCTTGGCACTAGAGGAGTGCGTGCCAAGCAAAGTATCCACAACCTTCGAACTAGAGGGATGTGCGCCAAGCAAAGTATCCACAACCTTCACACAAGAGGGGTGCGCGCCAAGCAAAGTATCCACAACCTTCGCACTAGAGGGATGTGTGCCAAGCAAAGTATCCGCAACCTTCGCGCTAGAGGAGTGTGCACCAAGCAAAGTATCCGCAACCTTCGCGCTAGAGGAGTGTGCACCAATCAAAGTATCCGCCACCTTCGCACTAGAGGTGTGTGCGCCAAGCAAAGTATCCACAACCTTCGCACTAGAGGAGTGTGCACCAATCAAAGTATCCGCAACCTTCGCACTAGAGGGATGTGTGCCAAGCAAAGTATCTACAACCTTCGCAAAAGAGGGGTGTGCGCCAAGCAAAGGTTCAAGAACCTTCACACTAGAGGGGTGCGCGCCAAGCAAAGTATCCACAACCTTCACACTAGAGGGGTGCGCGCCAAGCAAAGTATCCACAACCTTCACACTAGTGGGGTGCGCGCCAAGCAAAGGTGCAAGAACCTTCGCACTAGAGGGGTGTGCGCCAAGAAAATTATCCACAACCTTTGCAATAGTGGGGTGCGCGCCAAGCAAAGTAACCTCAACCTTCGCACAAGAGGGGTGTGCGCCAAGCAAAGGTTCAAGAACCTTCACACTAGAGGGGTGCGCGCCAAGCAAAGGTTCAAGAATGTTCGCACTAGAGGGGTGTGCGCCAAGCAAAGGTTCAAGAACCTTCGCACTAGAGGGGTGCGCGTCAAGCAAAGGTTCGAGAACCTTCACACTAGAGGGGTGTGCGCCAAGCAAAGTGTCTACAACCTTTGCACTAGAGGGGTGCGCGCCAAGCAAAGGTTCAAGAACCTTCGCACTAGAGGGGTGTGCGCCAAGCAAAGGGTCAAGAACCTTCGCACTAGAGGGGTGCGCGCCAAGCAAAGGTTCAAGAACCTTCACACTAGAGGGGTGTGCGCCAAGCAAAGTGTCTACAACCTTCGCACTAGAGGGGTGTGCGCCAAGCAAAGGTTCAAGAACCTTCACACTAGAGGGGTGCGCGCCAAGCAAAGTATCCACAACCTTTGCACTAGTGGGGCGCGCGCCAAGCAAAGTATCAACAACCTTCACACTAGAGGGATGTGCACCAAGCAAAGTATCCGCAACGTATCTGCAACCTTCGCACTAGAGGGATGTGCGCCAAGCAAAGTATCCGCAACCTTTGCACTAAAGTATCCACACTGACTCCCTTCAGAATGTCACCAGCACAAGCACCCAAGACCCGCCCCTTACCCTTTCCTCCATAATGCAGTCTTTAAAATATAGAGGCTCTTAAACGCAGGACTGCCAAGTGGGTGTATAAAATAGAAAATGGTGCTTTTCTGCACAACGTGTCCTTAGCAGCTGCACTTCACACGTCTCAGAAGTATGTGTAACTAGGGGGTCCAGGCATCCCGGATATGCCAGGACAGTCCCCGTTTCCACCATTCGTTCCTACAAGTTTAATTAAATTCAACGCCTTTCCAGGTGTTCAGAGATATTCAAATGAACATAGCGGAAGACGCATTTTTTTGAGTTCCACTGCAGTTAGCAGTCCCTAGCAGACAGCAGTGTAGTTAACACAGGTGACACTGTCTGTAAAAGTTGCATATAAATCCCCATGTGCATCACCAGTTACATCATACTGTGCCCTCGATCGATGTAAAATGGTAGCCCCACTTCCATGTCTGTGGAATGTCCGGATTTTTTGTTTTCAATATCAGCCCAGCCTACCTGCAACCTAAGAGCACTGTGTGGGGGATCTCCGGGGCTGCTTTGCTTCACTAATGTGCCTAGATGCCCAGTCTAGTGTGGAGGGTGAGTTTGGTGGATGAACTGAGGTTTGGAGGGGCTCAACGATGGCACCCACTGAAGGGGGTGGGTCCTAGTTCCAGTTAAGGATGGACTTGCATTGGTGGCGGTGGTCTCTGGTAGGTTAGGAGGGGTCTGAAGGTAAAGTGTGATCCAGTCCAGTGCGTCCCGAATGTTTTAGAACCACAACCCAATTTTGAGAACATCACATTTTTGTGACCGACCGTCAATCAGCCGGAAGTTTCTCGAATGTAACTAAGGCATCGTGTGGTAGCGCATTGCCATTTACAGACAGCACATTTTCCATTGAAATACCTCTAAGTCTGCACAGACATACAATTGTACCGCTCAAACTATACAGCTCACAAACAACAATGTATGGAAATCGAGTTTTAGTGAATATTTATCATGTGTGCATCAGGAAGTAAAGTGTCTAGACTTGTTTTGATCCTATTAAAATATTTGTTTCCATCACACTTCAGAATTACAAAAAAGTGCTTTCTTTTTGCCTCCCTAACTGCTGAATGCACACAGTTTCTTTACAGGTATTTACACGGTGTTGTGTGTTACAAAAAACAACCTCCTACAGCCTTTCCTTTCACGCTCTCTGTACCCCAGCAAGATTGTCACATAATTCACTTTACTTTCCTTTCTCTGAATGCAAGGTGAGAGGAGATTGTAAACACCGATCCCCATGTTAAAAACATAAGCATCCATTTGTCAGAAGACACAGCCTGACATTTGACCTCTGTCTTACACAGCCTGACATTTGACCTCTGTCTTTGAAATGCAGCAAATGTGACAAGATAAATACAGAATTTAAAGGTCTTTATTTATTGCTGGGACTTTCCTGACTCACTAAAAATCTGTGGCCCTCAGTTTGGGAAACGCTGCTCTAGTGGAGAATCAGGGGTCTGAGCTTTTTATGAATGGAAAGTGCTGTACCTCTTGGGGGTTAGTTTTGTGGAACGGGTGCTGTCTAGCGATGGGTTGGTGATCTGCTGCAGGGAAGGGTTCCAGTTGACTAATGCTCTCATTACAAGTGGCCCATTCCTTTCCAATCTCTCTGCAAATTACTGTTTGCACAGGAATCAGAATTACCAGTTTTGTGGTAATTACCACGTCCCCTGCAATGTTACTATTGGACAATGCCCAGTAAATTCGGGTACATGCAGATGTTGGGGTGCAGTGCACCAACGTCTGCATGTTAAGCCCCATTTTAAAGGACGCAGCTTGTAATAGGTGATAAGTATTGCTCATTTGAATTCTGACCCCCGTGAGATCGGATTCTAAAAGGGGAAACAAATATTGCACTCGACTCCAGGCCACTTGGTTCTCCACTGCAAGGTCCATGGTCTAGTGCAGGTGGTGTGGTCTTGTGCTGCTATCGTACTAATCTATTCTAGTGGTGGGGTGCAGTTAGTAGGGGTGGGCGGAGTTCGCGGAGTTGTACTACGTGGAATTCTGTGGAGTTGCATCAAAACTTGGTGGAATTCCACGGAGTTCCGCTCCGCCCTTTACCTACTGGCAAAGTTGTGTTCAATTTGCGGCCGGCGACAGGGGCAAACTCTGCCACGTTGGCAGAGCGGAGTTCACCGCCCACCCCTAGTAGTTAGGCAGGAGAGGTGCGGTGCAGCAGTGAGAGTGTGGTCTACAAGAGGGCTCGGCTTTCGTTGACTAGGTGAACTCTACTCAAGGAGTTGGGGTCTAGTGCAGGCAGTGAAGCCTAATTATTGCATGAATGTGGTTCTGTGGAGGAGATACAGTTTGCTGGAGGGTGGGGTATAGTTGATGAGGCGTACTCTACTCAAGGAGCTACGGGCTCGTGAGAGGTAAAGTTTGTTGGAGGGTGGGGTAGTTGAAGAGTATTCTATTCTACTCAAGGAACTACAGCCTCGTGAGAGGTAAAGTTTGTTGGAGGGTGGGGTATAGTTGATGAGGCGTACTCTACTCAAGGAACTACGGCCTCGTGAGAGGTAAAGTTTGTTGGAGGGTGGGGTATAGTTGATGAGGTGTATTCTACTCAAGGAACTACGGCCTCGTGAGAGGTAAAGTTTGTTGGAGGGTGGGGTAGTTGAAGAGTATTCTATTCTACTCAAGGAGCTATGGCCTCGTGCGAGAGGTACACGACCTCTGTGCCTCCCTAGACTGCAGACATGAATCAGTAAGAAAACCTCTGCATGAGAGTGTGTCCTCCAGATGAAGTAAGACTTGAAGACCAACATTTACATTTTAAGTGTCTGCTCAAATTCTTTCTTTTTCGATTGTGAAGTTTTAGTGCACTATATAAAATTACTCGTTGTTATTCTTGCCCTCAGCCCCTTTCTAGCAAGGCTTTGCAGCGCCCAGAGATCTCTGTAGTGTGCGCTATAGAAAAGCAGTAAACCAGTCACCACTGAGTCATTCGGCACAGAGTTATCATCTGCGCGGTGTGATAGGTGCTTCGCTGCGCAGCAGGTGCCTTACCATGGCCAGCGGCACTATCCCCACCAGGTCCTTCTGGCTGACGAAGACCTCCGAGGTGATCAGGTCCGCCATGCCCCGTCCAGGGTACTCCACCTGCCAGGTGATGGGCTGGGTGCCGGACAGGCTGCTGAAGCTGGCAATCTCGAAGTTCATCTGCACCACCTCGTTCAAGAGCCCGTCACTTCTGGAGAGAGAACAGAAAAGGAGGTTTATACTGACAGGACTCTGAACTCATGCTGACAGGACTCTGAACTCTTATGCTGACAGGAACTCTTAAACTGACAGGACTCTGAACTCTTATACTGACAGGAAATCCTATACTGACAGGACTCTTATACTGACAGGACTCTTATACTGACAGGACTCTGAACTCTTATGCTGACAGGAACTCTTATACTGACAGGACTCTGAACTCTGATACTGACAGGACTCTTATACTGACAGGAACTCTTATACTGACAGGACTCTGAACTCTTATGCTGACAGGAACTCTTATACTGACAGGGCTCTGAACTCTGATACTGACAGGACTCTTATACTGACAGGAACTCTTATACTGACAGGAACTCTTACACTGACAGGAACTCTTACACTGACTGGGCTCTTATGCTAACAGGAACTCTTATACTGATAAGACTCTGAACTCTTATACTGACAGGACTCTTATACTGACAGGACTCTTATACTGACAGGACTCTGAACTCTTATACTGACAACACTCCGTAAGAATGATCACACACGCCGAGCATCGCTTTAACACGGTTTAGTATTACGGCGTTTTACTATGGATTACTGAACGAAGTTCTCCATTTGTACAGCCCCTGAAGAAGGGCAATACGCCCGAAATGCATTGGGCATTAATGAACTTTTGTTTCTTGCAAATTACTGTTATGAAGTAATAACAACCGCTATCAAGAAAGAACGGATGAACAAATTAAAAATGTAACAACGAATGTCAAGTTTAATAAAGTTATTTGAGACAAATGATTTAAGAGTGAAGAATCAAAACTGTACATCATTTCTTCGAGTGCACATGGGAGACGCCCCTCTGTTCGAGAGGTCAGCGCTAACTTGAAAATTCAACATTATCCTCATACTCAGGAGGATTCACCCTATTGCACCACCTACTTTTCTTAACAACGTGGACATCACTACACAAAAGGAGTGCGTTCATCTGCCAAAAGTCTTAGTCAATACTCTTATACTGACAGGACTCTTATACTCACAGGACTCTTACTCTGACAGGACTCTGAACTCTGATACTGACAGGACTCTTACACTGACAGGAACTCTTATAATGACAGGACTCTGGACTCTTATACCGACAGCACTCTGAACTCTTATACTGACAGGACTCTGAACTCTGATACTGACAAGAACTCTCATACTGACAGGACTCTTATACTGACAGGACTCTGAACTCTTATGCTAACAATACTCTTATACTGACATGACTCTGAACTCTTATACCGATAGGACTCTCATACTGACAGGAACATTAAACTGACAGGAACTCTTACACTGACTGGGCTCATATGCTAACAGGAACTCTTATTCTGATAGGACTCTGAACTCTTATACCGATAGGACTCTCATACTGACAGGAACTCTTACACTGACTGGGCTCTTATGCTAACAGGAACTCTTATACTGATAGGACTCTGAACTCTTATATCGATAGGACTCTCATACTGACAGGAACTCTTACACTGACTGGGCTCTTATGCTAACAGGAACTCTTATACTGATAGGACTCTGAACTCTTATACCGATAGGACTCTCATACTGACAGGAACTCTTACACTGACTGGGCTCTTATGCTAACAGGAACTCTTATACTGATAGGACTCTGAACTCTTATACTGACAGGACTCTTATGCTAACAGGAACTCTTATACTGATAGGACTCTGAACTCTTATGCGGACAGGACTCTTATACTGACAGGACTCTTATAATGACAGGACTCTTAACTCTTATACCGATAGGACTCTCATACTGACAGGAACTCTTACACTGACTGGGCTCTTATGCTAACAGGAACTCTTATACTGATAGGACTCTGAACTCTTATACTGACAGGACTCTTATGCTAACAGGAACTCATACTGATAGGACTCTGAACTCTTATGCTGACAGGACTCTTATACTGACAGGACTCTTATAATGACAGGACTCTGAACTCTTATACCGATAGGACTCTCATACTGACAGGAACTCTTACACTGACTGGGCTCTTATGCTAACAGGAACTCTTATACTGATAGGACTCTGAACTCTTATGCTGACAGGACTCTTATAATGACAGGACTCTGAACTCTTATACTGACAATACTCTTATACTGACAGGACTCTTAAACTGACAGGACTCTTATGCTAACAGGAACTCTTATACTGATAGGACTCTGAACTCTTATACTGACAGGACTCTTATACTGACAGGACTCATACTGACAGGACTCTTACTCTGACAGGCCTCTGAACTCTGATACTGACAGGACTCTTATACTGACAGGAACTCTTATACTGACAGGACTCTGGATTCTTATACCGACAGCACTCTGAACTCATACTGACAGGACTCTGAACTCTGATACTGACAAGAACTCTCATACTGACAGGACTCTTATAGTGACAGGACTCTGAACTCTGATACTGACATTACTCTTATGCTGACAGGAACTCTTATACTGACAGGACTTTGAACTCTGATACTGACAGGAACTCTTATACTGACAGGGCTCTGAACTCTGATACTGACAATACTCTTATACTGACAGGACTCTTATACTGACAGGACTCTTACTCTGACAGAACTCTGAACTCTGATACTGACAGGACTCTTATACTGACAGGAACTCTTATACTGACAGGACTCTGGACTCTTGTACCGACAGCACTCTGAACTCTTATACTGACAGGACACTGAACTCTGATACTGACAAGAACTCTCATACTGACAGGACTCTTATACTGACAGGACTCTGAACTCTGATACTGACAATACTCTTATACTGATAGTACTCATACTGACAGGACTCTGAACTCTTATGCTAGCAATACTCTTATACTGACAGTACTCTGAACTTTTATACCAACAGGACTCTTATACTGACAAGAACTCTTACACTGACAGGAACTCTTACACTGACTGGGCTCTTATGCTAACAGGAACTCTTATACTGATAGGACTCTGAACTCTTATACTGACAGGACTCTTATGCTAACAGGAACGCTTATACTGATAGGACTCTGAACTCTTATGCTGACAGGACTCTTATACTGAAAGGAGCTCTTATACTGACAGGACTCTGAACTCTTATGCTGACAATACTCCTATACTGACAGGACTCATACTGACAGGACTCTGAACTCTTATGCTAACAATACTATTATACTGACAGGACTCTTATACTGACAGGACTCTGAACTGTTATGCTGACAATACTCCTATACTGACAGGACTCTAAACTCTTATGCTGACATTACTCTTATACTGACAGGACTCTGAACTCTTATACTGACAGGACCCTGAACTCTTATACTGACAATACTCTTATACTGACAGGACTCCTATAATGACAGGACTCCTATAATGACAGGACTCTGAACTCCTATGCTGAAAGGAACTCTTATACTGACAGGACTCTGAACTCTGATACTGACAGGACTCTAATACTGACAGGAACTCTTATGCTGACAGGAATCTTATACTGACAGGACTCTGAACTCATGCTGACAGGACTCTGAACTCTTATGCTGACAATACTCCTCTACTGACAGGACTCTGAGCTCTTATACTGACAAGACTCTGAACTCTTATACAGACAGGACCCTGAAATCTTATACTGACAATACTCTTATACTGACAGGACTCCTATACGGACAGGACTCTGAACTCTTATACTGACAATACTCCTCTATAGACAGGAGCTCTTATACTGACAGGACTCTGAACTCTTATACTGACAGGACTCTGAACTCTTACACTGACAGGACCCTGAACTCTTATACTGACAATACTCTTATACTGACAGGAACTCTTAAACTGACAGGAACTCTGATACTGACAGGAACGCTTATACTGACAGGACTCTCAACTCTGATACTGACAGGACTCAAAGTGACAGGTCTTTTATACTGACAGGAACTCTTATACTGACAGGACTCTGAACTCATGCTGACAGGACTCTGAACTCTTATGCTGACAGGCACTCTTATATTGACAGGACGATTATACTGACATAAACTCTTATACCCACAGGACTCTGAACTGGTACAGTGAGAGGACTCTTATACTGACAGGAACTCATACTGACAGGGCTCTGAACTCTGATACTGACAGGAACTCTTATACTGACAGTACTCTTATACTGACAGGACTCTTATGCTGACAGGAGCTCTTATACTGATAGGACTGTTATACTGAGAGAACTCGTATACTGACAGGAACTCTTATACTGGCAGGACTCTAAACTCTTATGCCGACAGGACTCTGAACTCTTATGCTGACTGGAGCTTTTATATTGACAGGATTGTTATATTGACAGGAACTCATATTGACAGGACTCTGATCTCTGATACTGACAGGACTGTTATATTGACAGAACTCTTATACTGACAGGACTCTGAACTCTTATGCTGACAGGACTCTTAACTCTTATGCTGACAGGACTCTGAACTCTTATACTGACAGGAACTTTTACACCGACAGGAACTGTTACACTGACTGGGCTCTTATACTGACAGGACTCTTATGCTCTCAGGAACTCTTATACTCACAGGACTGTTATACTGACAGGACTCTGAACTCATACTGACAGGACTCTTAGACTGACAGAAACCCTTATACTGACAGGAACTCTTATACTCACAGGACTATTATGCTGGCAGGACTCTGAACTCTTATACTGACAGGACTCTTAGACTGACAGGACTCTTATACTCACAAGAACTCTTATACTGACAGGAACTCTTATATTCACACAACTGTTATACTGACAGGAACGTTTATACTGACAGGACTCTTATACTGACAGGAACTCTTATACCCACAGGACTCTGAACTGTTACACTGACAGGACTCTTATACTGACAGGACTCTTACACTGACATGAACTCTTATACCCACAGGACTCTGAACTGTTACACTGACAGGACTCTTATACTGACAGGACTCTGAAACCTTATACTGACAGGACTATGAACTCTTATACTGACAGGACTCTTATACTGACAGGAACTCTTATACTGACAGGAACTCTTATACTGACAGGAACTCTTATATTGACAGGAACTCTTATACTTATAGGACTGTGATCCTGACAAGAACTCTTATACTGACAAGAACTCTTATACTGACAGGACTCTGAACTCTTATGCTGACAATACTCTTATACTGACATGACTCTGAACTCTTATACTGACAAGACTCTGAACTCTTATACTGACAGGACTCTTATACTGACAGGAACTCTTATACTGACAGGAACTCCTACTTATATGACTCTTATCCTGACAAGAACTCTTTGCTGACAGGAACTCTTATACTGACAAGACTCTGAACTCTTATGCTGACAATACTCTCATACTGACAGGACTCTGAACTCTTATACTGTTAAAACTCTGAACTCTTATACTGACAGGACTCTGAACCGTTCCACTGACAGTAATTTTATACTGACAGGACTCTGAACTATTATACTGACAGAACTCTTATACTGACAGGAACTCTTACATTGACAGGACTCTTATACTGACAGGACTCCTATTCTGACGGGACTCTTATACTGACAGGAACTCTTATATGGACAGGACTCTTATACTGACAGGACTCTTATACTGACAGGAACTCTTATACACACAGGACTCTGAACCGTTCCACTGACAGTAATTTTATACTGACAGGACTCTGAACTATTATACTGACAGAACTCTTATACTGACAGGATCTCTTACATTGACAGGACTCTTATACTGACAGGACTCCTATTCTGACTCTTATACTGACAGGAACTCTTATACTGACAGGAACTCTTATACTGACAGCATCTCTGATACTGACAGGAAAGGTTATACTGACAGGACTCTTATACTGACAGGAACTCATAGTCACAGGACTGTTACACTGACAGGAACTCTTATACTGACAGGACTCTTATACTGACAGGACTCATAATTACAAGAACTCTTATACTGTCAGGACTCTTATACTGACAGGAACTCTTATACTGACAGGAACTCTTATACTCACAGTACTGTTACACTGACAGAAACTCTTACACTGACAGGACTCTTATACTGACAGGACTGTGAACTCTTATGTTGACAATACTCATACTGACAGGACTCTGAACTCTTATGCTGACAATACTCATACTGACAGGACTCTGAACTCATACTGACAGGACTCTTATACTGACATGAACTCTTATACCCACAGGACTCTGAACTGTTCCACTGACAGGACTTTTATACTGACAGGACTCTGAACTCTTATACTGACAGGACTCTTATACTGACCGGAACTCTTACACTGGCATGACTCTTATACTGATAGGACTCTTATACTGACAGGAACTCTTATACTGACAGGAACTCTGATACTGACAGGAACTATTATACTGACAGGACTCTTATACTGACAGGAACTCTTATACTCACAAGACTGTTACACTGACAGGAACTCTTATACTGATAGGACTCATTCTGACAGGACTCATACTTACAAGAACTCTTATACTGTCAGGACTCTTATACTGACAGGACTCTGAACTCTTACACTGACAGGAACTTTTATACTGACAGTACTCTTATACTGACTGTTAGAAATGGGGATCTCTGGTTGGCAATGGCTGGCACCAATGTCCAAGAAGGGACCCTTCTTCCTAAGTCAGAGTAAGGGGGCTACACCCTTTGATAACCCCTGCTCAACCCTGTGGTAACGTAACACGAGCAGACAGGCCTATCTCAGAGGCAGTGTGTGAAGCATTCGTGACCAAACACAATAACGCAGTGAAGACACCACAAAGGGACACCACACAAGTAACTGTAGAAAAAGAAGTAGCTTTATATTAGTTTAACACAAGGCTCAAAGACGATCAACAAGCCACAATGCACGTTAAGATAAGTTCACTGAAAAGGGCAATAAAGCACTCAAAAGCGGGTGAAACAAACTTAGTTCGAGGCCGGGGTCTACGCGACCCGGTGATGCACAATGTACCTGAGGTATAAAGGGGCACGGCACGCAGCTTCGGGAGGAAGCCGCGATGATGACAGGTGGACTCGCAGCGGCCACAGCTCCCAGCTGCAGCTGTCCGCGGCGTGCAGTCGCGATGATCCTGGGACGGTGATTAAAGGCGGGCTCTCAGCGGCAACAGCTCCTCAGCCGCAGCAGCCCACAATAGCGATAGCGATGATTCTCGTAGTATAGACCAATGCGGGCTCTCAGCGGCCACAGCTCCTCAGCTGCAGCGGCCCCCAATAGCGATAGCGAGGATTGTCGTAGCACAGACAAATGCGGGCTCTCAGCGGCAACAGCTCCTCAGCTGCAGCGGCCCACAATAACGATAGCGATGATTCTCGCAGCACGAACAAATGCGGGCTCTCAGCGGCAACAGCTCCTCAGCTGCAGCGGCCCACAATAGCGATAGCGATGATTCTCGCAGCACGAACAAATGCGGGCTCTCAGCGGCAACAGCTCCTCAGCTGCAGCGGCCCACAATAACGATAGCAATAGCGATAGCGATGATTCTCAGCCCGCGTTCCCCGCAGTAGACCCAGAGGCTCTGGAATTCTCGACAGAGGCCTCACCTGCGAGTAGAACCCCTCTCAAGAGGAATTCAGAAGGCTGATGGGTGAAGTCTAATGTCCCTGAGACTTCAGCAGGAGGCAAGCTCAAATCAGGCCCTTGGGTAGTTGCTTCAGCAAGATGGATGAAAGTTTCAAAGTCCTTTTCCTCTCGTTACACGGACAGAGGTTCGTCTTGACATCCAGAAGTAACACACCCCGTAGGGGTTTCGGCGCAGATCTTTTTACCCCCCAGGTCTTTGTTCTCAAAAGTCACAAGTCACTGAACCCAGCCAGAACCAGTTCGGTGCGGTCCTGGAGCACTTTATTTACGAGGCTGCATCCTGCCTTTGAGGAAGAGGGGGTCTGCCATCAGACGCACAGTGGGGGCTGGAGCCATCATTCACCTTGCCAGGCCCAGCCCTGCTCAGATCAAAGGGTCACCCCTCCCCATACTCCAGCTGCAGATTCCGCTCTTCAACCCAGGTCGGGCTCAGCCTGCCCTGACCCTCCAAGACCAGACATCCAATACACATAACAGCAGAGCACACTGGACGACTTGGGCAAGAAAATACCTACTTCCTAGAAGTGGTATTTTCAAACGCAGAATATAAAAATAATCCTCACTAAAAGATGTATTTTAATATTCTGAGCTCAGGCATACTAAATTCGACTTTCCAAACATGTTCCTTGGGTCAGCTAGGATTATAGGATGTAATAATCAAAACTGCCCATTCTGGCCTAATGGAACAGATAGTCTGGCAATAGTGAAAAATGAAATGGAGTGTAATTCACTATCAGGACATGCCACACAGACCAAGGCATGGTCCTACCTTTCACATACAACGCACCCTGCCATAGGGATGACTTACATGATGCCAAGGGAAGGTTGAGGGACTGGGAAGTGGGTTCACTTTACAGTCAAAGATGGCAGGTCTGAGACACACTTTACGCGCTGCTTATGTGGGTGGCGCAATCAGCGCTGCAGGCCCACCAGCAGCATTCGGTCTACCAGCCCGGGGCACGCACGGTGCACTATACTAGTGACTAACAGGTAAATCAAATGAGCCAATTATGGGAATACCAATTCATCCAGTCAATTTACAATAGGGAGCATTCGCGCTGTAGCACTGAATGGCAGTGGCACAGCGCCCAGAGCATCTAACACCAGCAAACACAGAGGAGACAAAAAGTAAAAGATGGAAGGGAGACCCACGCCAATGGTGCCAGGTCTAACACGTGTCCCCTCCAGCTGAAATTTGGAGAGAACTACCCACCCACTTGGGGGTTCTCATCACTAAGGCGGAAAAATCTGGACAGACCATCAGCATTGGCGTGTTCTGTACCCGGGCGGTGTTCCACTGTAAAGTCCATCCCCTGTAGGGAAATAGACCACCTCAACAACTTTGGATTCTCACCCCTCATCTACACCAACCATCTGAGGGGCCTGTGGTCCGTCTGAACCCGGAAGTGAGTCCCAAACAGGTATGGTCTCAGCTTCTTCAGTGCCCAAACCATAGCAAATGCCTCACGCTCAATTGCACTCCACCTCTGTTCCCGTGGAAGTAACCTCCTACTAATGAAGGCTACCGGTTGGTCTAGGCCCTCCTCATTGATCTGTGACAGAACAGCCCCCACACCATGCTCTGAAGCGTCTGTCTGGACAACAAATTCTTTTGAAAAGTTGGGCGCCTGAAGTACAGGCACTGTGCACATGGCAGTCTTCAGGGCGTCAAAAGCTTTCTGACAGGTGTCAGTCCAGTTCACAATCTTTGGCTGCTTCTTAGAAGTCAGCTCAGTCAAGGGTGCAACAATGTTGCCATACCCCTTGACAAACCTCCTGTAATAACCCGTGAGTCCTAAAAAGGATCTCACCTGTGTCTGGGTCTTTGGGGGCTCCCAAGCCAGGATGGTTTCAATTTTGGGCTGTAGGGGCGCCACCTGGCCGCTCCCAACCTGGTGTCCCAAGTATACCACCGAACCCTGCCCAATCTGGCACCTACTTGCCTTGATTGTGAGGCCTGCCCTTCGCAGTGCCATCAACACTTCCCAGAGGTGGCGCAGGTGGTCCTCCCATGAGGAACTAAACACTGCAATGTCATCCAGGTAGGCGGCACTGAAATCCTCCAGCCCAACCAACACCCTGTTGACCAACCTCTGAAAGGTGGCAGGGGCATTCTTCATCCCAAAGGGCATCACCCGGAACTGGTAGTGCCCATCCGGTGTGGAGAATGCTGACCTCTCCTTTGCCCCATCAGTCAAGGTGATCTGCCAATACCCAGACGTCAAATCAAATGTGCTGAGGTACCGTGCAGCCCCTAGCCGATCTATGAGCTCATCAGCTCTGGGGATGGGGTGTGCGTCAGTCTTTGTGACTGAATTGAGACCTCAGTAGTCCACGCAGAACTGAAGTTCGGGGGTGGCACCAGGCGCTGCAGCTTTTGGTACCAAGACCACTGGGATGGACCAAGGGCTGCTAGAGGACTCAATCACCCCTAAAGCAAACATTTTGGAAACCTCCTCCTTAATGGATGCCCTAACCCAGTCAGTCACTCGGTAAGCCTTGTGCTTAACAGGAGGACTGTCCCCAGTGTCCACTTCATGGACACACCAATCAGTGACACTAGGCACCAGGGAGAACAGATCACTGAATTGTCCCAACAGTTGGCGACAATCACTCTGCTGCTCAGGGGTCAGTGTGGGGGAGAGGACCACACCCTTCACTGACCCATCTTGCTCCTTTGCACACAGGAGGTCAGGAGAGGCTCACTCTCCTCCTCCATCCCAGCATCTGTGGCCAGGAGCATGCCCACTTCGGACCTCTCAAAGTGGGGCTTCAGGCGGTTGCCATGCAGGACACGCAAGGGGTTCCGGGGAGACCGCAAGTCCACCAAGTAGGTAACAGGACTCTCGCGCTCCACCACCTCAAATGGTCCGGTCCACTTATCTTGGAGCGCACAGGGCTCCACTGGGGCCATGACCCAAACCTTTTGACCAGGCTGAAACTCAATCAGAGTGGCATTCTGATCGTGCCAACGTTTCATCTCTTCCTGGCTGGCTTCCAGATTTGCCTCAGCAAGCTTTCTGAAATGCCGAGTCTGGTTCCTGAAGGCCAGCATGTAGCTAAACACATCCTGGGGAGGTTTCCTGGGAGACTGTCCCAGCCTTCCTTGACCAGACCCAGAGGCCCTCTTACCGGGTGACCATAGAGTAGTTCAAAGGGGCTGAACCCTAGGGACTTCTGTGGCACCTCACGGTAAGCAAACAACAGGCATGGCAAGAGGACGTCCCACTTACGCCTCATGGACTCTTCTAGGCCCATAATCATGCCTTTGAGGGTCCGGTTGAATCTCTCAACCAGCCCATTACCTTGGGGGTGGTAAGGGGTGGTAAACTTATAAGTTACCCCACACTCCTCCCACAGAGACTTCATATATTTGGAAATTAAGTTAGTACCCCTATCGGACACCACCTCTCTGGGGAACCCCACACGGGAGAAAATCCCCATCAGGGCACGTCCCACCACGGGGGCCGTCACTGTCCGGAGTGGGATGGCTTCAGGGTACCGGGTGGCATGGTCCACCAAGACCAGGGTGAACCTGTTGCCCATGGCTGTCTTGGGGTCCAGAGGCCCCACAATGTCAATGCCCACTCGCCCGAAGGGGGTACTGACAAGTGGAAAGGGCTGGAGTGGGGCTTTGATCTTCCCCCCACTCTTCCCACTTGCCTGGCAAGTTTCACATGTCCTGCAGTGAGCATCTGAGCTCCTGCGCATCTGGGGCCAATAAAAGTGGGTGACCAGCCTCTCGAAGGTCTTGGTCTGCCCCAGATGTCCTGCCAATGGCACATCATGAGCCAATACCAGTAGGAAGGCTCTGAAGCACTGGGGTACCACCAGTACACGGGCTGACCCAGGCTCAGCAACCTTAGGCTCGCTGTAAAGGAGGTCATTCTCCCAATAGATCAGATGTGACCCTGACTGATCACCTGCTGCCTGGGCTGCCGCCTGTCGCCGCAACCCCTCAAGAGAAGGGCACGTTCCCTGCTGTTCACAAAATTCCTCCCTGGTGGGCCCTCCTTCCTGCTGCCAATGGGTCAGCCCAGGCAGGTCCCCCAGTTTGGCTACTTGTTCCCCGGTAGGCTCCAGGGCATCCCCCTCAAGGTCTGCTCCCTCCTGGGCCGTGGGAACTATGGAGGCCGGTTTCCCGCGCCCCTACCCCTTCTCTTCAAGGCAGGGGCCTGGGCCATACTTTCATGCTCCAGGTCCTTCTGAACGTCCTTACTGGCTGCCATGGACCGAGTGGTCGCGCACGCCCACTCAGGCAGACCCAACATTTCCAAGTGAGAATTCCTCTCCACCGTAGCTCACGGGGAGTTCTCTAAATCGTTGCCGAACAGACAGTCTACCGGCATGGCTGGCCTCACAGCTACTTGAAGAGTTTCGGAGACCCCCCCCACTCAAAGGGAACTTGAGCCACCTCACACTGGCTCTCAGAGTTGTCTGCTGACACTACTGGGCAGAATGCATGGGGGACAACCTGCTCTGGGGACACCAACCGGGAGCTGACAGCAGCCACACTTGCTCCGGTGTCCCTCAGAGCCTCCACCCTATGGCCATTGGTGGTCACCCACTGCCTGTACTTCTTAGTGTTATCAGGCAGCGTGGGATTAGGGACCTTCTCAAAGTCTCCTAGCGAGACAAGGGTCAATTCTACGGGATCCCACCCACCTTGGGCACCCATCTCCTCCCCTCCAAGGGCTACACTAGCAAGCTGGCGGGTTGGTACACGGGGTGGTGCATTGAGGTCCCTCTGGGGACACTGGGGATCATAATACCGGTGGCCCACTTGACCACATATAAAGCAAGTAAGGGGCCCCCTATGAACAGGCCTACCTGTCAGGGGCACTGGCTTCTTCTCAGGGGGAGACTGGGACACCACTCCTGGGTTTCCTTGGGAATCACTTTGGGGCCCTCTCTGGAACTCCCTCTGTTTACCCCTGTCCCCCCCACTTCTCTGCTGGGGACCCTGCCCACCTTTGGCGAAGTCTCCCACATGACCCTTGCGAACCCGGGTGCTCACCCAGCGGTCCGCCTCCTCAGCAAGCTTCCTAGGGTTAGTTAGCTTGCTATCAATAAGGTGCTGGTGTACCTCTGGAAAACAGTTACTAGCTAAATGCTCCCACGCAAACAAATCATACAGTTGTTCAAAGGTTTCCACCTTGCTACCTTTTACCCAGCGATCCATTGCTCTGCAAAAAAAAGACACATATTCAACCCAAGTGGTACCCTCTAACTTCTTACAGGTTCTAAATCTCTGCCTGTACATCTCTGGGGTCAAACCATATTGCGTCATCAAGGCCTCCTTCATATGGGCATACACCATCCTGCTCTCTTCAGGCAGATCCAACAGGGTATCCCTCCCATCACTCACAAAGCGTCCCCACAACCCCGCTCCCCAATCCTTCTCAGGGACCCGGTGGGACACCATTGCTATCTCGTAGGCGGCAAACCATTGCCCAATATCCTCACTCTTAGGGAAATCCTTGATGACATCCTTGGGTATATAAACTCTACTCTCAGTAGGTACTAAAGGTATGCTGCCACCAGAGGGGAGATCTCTAAACTCTTAGCCTTGATCTCCAGCTCCCTCAATACTCTCTCATGCTCCAGTTTCATTTTCTCAAGTTCAAATGCTAACCGGTTATTCTCAATATCCAACTTTTTACTCTCTAGGTCCTTCTGACCTTCTAATTTGGCCATCTCCAAACTATGCCTCCTATCTCTCTCCCTGTCCTCCATCTCTTCTGGAGACAGGCCCTTTGAGGACACGCAAGTACCTGGACTGGAAAGTGCTTTACCTCCCACTAAATCCATTTCATCATCCTGCTGCCCTCCGGCATTCTCTCCCCCGTCCCCAGGCTCTCCCCCATTCCCGGGGGACTCCCTCGCCTCCCACCAGGCCTTTAGCGCCTTCTGATACTCCTCCTTCCTAGAGAGGCCTGCAATAGGGACAGTGAATTGCTTGCAAAAAGACTTTAGCTGTTTGGCAGTGTAGGTTTCTAACCTCTCTTCCTCAAAGGTGAGATCCTCCGAAGCATTGGATGCTGGCTTACCCATTGTAGACATAACTGGCAATTACGATCAAAAATACACCAAGATCAAAAACCTATGTGGTTGCGTTTAGGTCTGCACTCACTAGTAGGGTACACCAGTTATTGTATGTGGATCACAAATGCAAGTCCTGATCCTCACCGCTGACCACCAATGTTAGAAATGGGGATCTCTGGTTGGCAATGGCTGGCGCCAATGTCCAAGAAGGGACCCTTCTTCCTAAGTCAGAGTAAGGGGGCTACACCCTTTGATAACCCCTGCTCAACCCTGTGGTAACGTAGCACGAGCAGACAGGCCTATCTCAGAGGCACTGTGTGAAGCATTAGTGACCATACACAATAACGCAGTGAAGACACCACAAAGGGACACCACACAAGTAACTATAGAAAAAGAAGTAGCTTTATATTAGTTTAACACAAGGCTCGAAGACGATCAACAAGCCACAATGCACGTTAAGATAAGTTCACTGAAAAGGGCAATAAAGCACTCAAAAGCGGGTGAAACGAACTTAGTTCGAGGCCGGGGTCTACGCGACCCGGTGATGCACAATGTACCTGAGGTTTAAAGGGGCACGGCACGCAGCTTCGGGAGGAAGCTGCGATGATGACAGGTGGACTCGCAGCGGCCACAGCTCCCAGCTGCAGCGGTCTGCGGCGTGCACTCCCGATGATCCTGGGACGGTGATTAAAGGCGGGCTCTCAGCGGCAACAGCTCCGCAGCGGCCCACAATAGCGATAGCGATGATTCTCATAGTATAGACCAATGCGGGCTCTCAGCGGCCACAGTTCCTCAGCTGCAGCGGCCCCCAATAGCGATAGCGAGGATTGTCGTAGCACAGACAAATGCGGGCTCTCAGTGGCAACAGCTCCTCAGCTGCAGCAGCCCACAATAGCGATAGCGATGATTCTCATAGCACAGACAAATGTGGGCTCTCAGCGGCAACAACTCCTCAGCTGCAGCGGCCCACTAGCGATAGCGATGATTCTCGTAGCACAGACAAATGCGGGCTCTCAGCGGCAACAGCTCTTCAGCTGCAGCGGCCCACAATAGCGATAGCGATGATTCTCGTAGCACAGACAAATGCGGGCTCTCAGCGGCAACATCTCCACAGCTGCAGCGGCCCACGATAGCGATGATTCTCGAAGCACAGACAAGTGCGGGCTCTCAGCGACAACAGCTCCTCAGCTGCAGCGGCCCACTAGCGATAGCGATGATTCTCGTAGCACAGACAAATGCGGGCTCTCAGCGGCAACAGCTCTTCAGCTGCAGCGGCCCACAATAGCGATAGCGATGATTCTCGTAGCACAGACAAATGCGGGCTCTCAGCGGCAACATCTCCACAGCTGCAGCGGCCCACGATAGCGATGATTCTCGAAGCACAGACAAGTGCGGGCTCTCAGCGACAACAGCTCCTCAGCTGCAGCGGCCCGCGATAGCGATGATTCTCGCAGCACGGACAAATGCGGGCTCTCAGCGGCAACAGCTCCTCAGCTGCAGCGGCCCACAATAACGATAGCAATAGCGATGATTCTCAGCCCGCGTTCCCCGCAGTAGACCCAGAGGCACGGGAATTCTCGACAGAGGCCTCACCTGCGAGTAGAACCCCTCTCAAGAGGAATTCAGAAGGCTGATGGGTGAAGTCTAATGTCCCTGAGACTTCAGCAGGAGGCAAGCTCAAATCAGGCCCTTGGGTAGTTGCTTCAGCAAGATGGATGAAAGTTTCAAAGTCCTTTTCCTCTCGTTACACGGACAGAGGTTCGTCTTGATATCCAGAAGTAACACACCCTGTAGGGGTTTTGGCGCAGATCTTTATACCCCACAGGTCTTTGTTCTCAAAAGTCACAAGTCACTGAACCCAGCCAGAACCAGTTCGGTGCGGTCCTGCAGCACTTTATTTACGAGGCTGCATCCTGCCTTTGAGGAAGAGGGGGTCTGCCATCAGACGCACAGTGGGGGCTGGAGCCATCATTCACCTTGCCAGGCCCAGCCCTGCTCAGATCAAAGGGTCACCCCTCCCCATACTCCAGCTGCAGATTCCGCTCTTCAACCCAGGTCGGGCTCAGCCTTCCCTGACCCTCCAAGACCAGACATCCAATACACATAACAGCAGAGCACACTGGACGACTTGGGCAAGAAAATACCTACTTCCTAGAAGTGGTATTTTCAAACGCAGAATATAAAAATAATCCTCACTAAAAGATGTATTTTAATATTCTGAGCTCAGGCATACTAAATTCGACTTTCCAAACATGTTCCTTGGGTCAGCTAGGATTATAGGATGTAATAATCAAAACTGCCCATTCTGGCCTAATGGAACAGATAGTCTGGCAATAGTGAAAAATGAAATGGAGTGTAATTCACTATCAGGACATGCCACACAGACCAAGGCATGGTCCTACCTTTCACATACAACGCACCCTGCCATAGGGATGGCTTACATGATGCCAAGGGAAGGTTGAGGGACTGGAAAGTGGGTTCACTTTACAGTCAAAGAATGGCAGTTCTGGACTGCGCACAGACTCTGTGATGGCAGGTCTGAGACACACTTTACGCGCTGCTTATGTGGGTGGCGCAATCAGCGCTGCAGGCCCACCAGCAGCATTCGGTCTACCAGCCCTGGGCACGCACGGTGCACTATACTAGGGACTAACAGGTAAATCAAATGAGCCAATTATGGGAATACCAATTCATCCAGTCAATTTACAATAGGGAGCATTCGCGCTGAAGCACTGAATGGCAGTGGCACAGCGCCCAGAGCATCTAACACTAGCAAACACAGAGGAGACAAAAAGCGAAAGATGGAAGGGAGACCCACGCCAATAGTGCCAGGTCTAACACTGACAGGACCACTTATACTGATAGGTCTCTTATAGTGACTGGAACTCTTATACTGACAGGACCTCTTATGCTGACAGGACTCTTATTCTTATAGAACTCTTATACTGAGAAGTACTCTTATACTGACAGGAACTCTCCACGATGAAACAGAACCACAACAAACTCTCTGCAATGAAACAAAACCACAGCAACTCTCTGTGGTGAAGCAGAACCACAGCAACTCTCCACAATGAAACAGAACCACAGCAACTCTCTGTGATAAAACGGAACCACAGCAACTCTCTGCGATGAAACAGAACCTTAGCAACTCTCCACAATGAAACAGAACCACAGCAGCTCTCTGCGATTAAACAAAACCACAGCAACTCTCCACAGTGAAACAGAGCCACAACAACTCTCCACAATGAAGCAGAACCACAGCAACTCACCGCAGTGAAGCAGAACCACAGCAACTCTCCGCAATGAAACAGAACCACAGCAAACTCTCTGCAATGAAACAGAACCACAGCAAACTCTCTGCAATGAAACAGAACCACAACAACTCTCTGCAATTAAACAGAACCAAAGCAACTCTCTGCAATGAAACAGAACCACACAATTCCTCTGTGATGAAACAGAACCACAACAACTCTCTGCAATGAAACAGAACCACACAATCCCTCTGCGATGAAACAGAACCACAACAACTCTCTGCAATGAAACAGAACCACACAATCCCTCTGCGATGAAACAGAACCACAGCAACTTTCCGTGGTGAAGCAGAACCACAGCAACTCTCCACAATGAAACAGAACCACAGCAACCCTCCACAATGAAACAGAACCACAGCAACTCTCCACAATTAAGCAGAACCACAGCAACTCTCTGCAGTGAAGCAGAACCACAGCAACTCTCCACAATGAAACAGAACCACAGCAAACTCTCTGCAATGAAACAGAACCACAACAACTCTCTGCGATGAAACAGAACCACAGCAACTCTCCACAGAGAAGCAGAACCACAGCAACTCTCCGCAATGAAACAGAACCACAGCAACTCCCCACAATGAAACAGAACCACAGCAAACTCTCTGCAATGAAAAAGAACCACAGCAACTCTCTGCAATGAAACAGAACCAAAGCAACTCTCCACAGAGAGGCATAACCACAGCAACTCTCCGCAATGAAACAGAACCACAGCAACTCTCCGCAATGAAACAGAACCACACAATCCCTTTGCGATGAAACAGAACCAAAGCAACTCTCCACAGAGAGGCATAACCACAGCAACTCTCCGCAATGAAACAGAACCACAACAACTCTCTGCAATGAAACAGAACCACACAATCCCTTTGCGATGAAACAGAACCAAAACAACTCTCTGCAATGAAACAGAACCACAGCAACTCTCCACAATGAAACAGAACCACAGCAACTCTCCGCAGTGAAGCAGAACCACAGCAACTCTCCACAATGAAACAGAACCACAGCAAACTCTCTGCAATGAAACAGAACCACAACAACTCTCTGCAATGAAACAGAACCACAGCAACTCTCCACAGAGAGGCATAACCACAGCAACTCTCCGCAATGAAACAGAACCACAGCAACTCTCCGCAATGAAACAGAACCACAGCAAACTCACTGCAATGAAAAAGAACCACAACAATTCTCTGCAATGAAACAGAACCAAAGCAACTCTCTGCAATGACCACACAATCCCTCTGCTATGAAACAGAACAACAACAACTCTCTGCAATGAAACAGAACCACACAATCCCTCTGCGATGAAACAGAACAACAGCAACTCTCGGTGGTGAAGTAGAACCACAGCAACTCTCCACAATGAAATAGAACCACAGCAACCCTCCACAATGAAACAGAACCACAGCAACTCTCCACAATGAAGCAGAACCACAGCAACTCTCCGCAGTGAAGCAGGACCACAGCAACTCTCCACAATGAAACAGAACAGCAGCAAACTCTCTGCAATGAAACAGAACCACAACAACTCTCTGCGATGAAACAGAACCACAGCAACTCTCCACAGTGAAGCAGAACCACAGCAACTCTCCGCAGTGAAACAGAACCACAGCAACTCTCCGCAATGAAACACAACCACAGCAACTCTCCGCAATGAAACAGAACCACAGCAACTCTCCGCAATGAAACAAAACCACAGCAAACTCTTTGCAATGAAACAGAACCACAACAACTCTCTGCAATGAAACAGAACCAAAGCAACTCTCTGCGATGAAACAGAACCACAACAACTCTCTGCAATGAAACAGAACCAAAGCAACTCTCTGCAATGAAACAGAACCACAACAACTCTCTGCAATGAAACAGAACCACACAATCCCTCTGCGATGAAACAGAACCAGAGCAACTCTCCGTGGTGAAGCAGAACCACAGCAACTCTCCACAATGAAACAGAACCATAGCAAGCCTCCACAATGAAACAGAACCACGACAACTCTCTGCGATGAAACAGAACCACAACAACTCTCTGCGATGAAACAGAACCACAACAACTCTCCACAATGAAACAGACCCTCAGCAAACTCTCTGCAATGAAACAGAACCACAGCAAACTCTCTGCAATGAAACAGAACCACAGCAAACTCTCTGCAATGAAACAGACCCACAGCGAACTCTCTGCAATGAAACAGAACCACATCAACCCTCCACAATGAAACAGAACCACAGCAAACTCTCTGCAATGAAACATAACCACAGCAACTCTCTGCGGTGAAACAGAACCTTAGCAACTCTCCACAATGAAACAGAACCACAGCAGCTCTCTGCGATGAAACAGAAACACAGAAAATCTCCACAATGAAACAGAACCACACAATCCCTCTGCGATGAAACAGAACCACAGCAACTCTCCACAATGAAACAGAATCACAGCAACCCTCCACAATGAAACAGAACCATAACAACCCTCCACAATGAAACAGAACCACAACAACTCTCTGCGATGAAACAGAACCACAACAACTCTCTGCGATGAAACAGAACCACAATAACTCTCCACGATGAAAGAGACCCACAGCAAACTCTCTGCAATGAAACAGAACCACAGCAAACTCTCTGCAATGAAACAGACCCACAGCAAACTCTCTGCAATGAAACAGAACCACATCAACCCTCCACCATTAAACAGAACCACAGCAACTTTCCACAATGAAACAGAACCACAGCAAACTCTCTGCAATTAAACAGAACCACAGCAACTCTCCACGGTGAAGCAGAATCACAGCAACTGTCCGCAATGAAACAGAACCACAGCAACCCTCCACAATGAAACAGAACCTCATCAACTCTCTGCGATGAAACAGAACCACAACAACTCTCTGCAAAGAAACAGAACCAAAGCAACTCTCTGCAATGAAACAGAACCACAACAACTCTCTGCAATGCAACAGAACCACAGCACTCTCCACAATGAAACAGAACCACAACAACTCTCTGCGATGAAACAGAACCTCAGCAACTCTCCACAGTGAAGCAGAACCACAACAACTCTCCACAATGAAACAGAACCATAGTAAGCTTTCTGCAATGAAACAGAACCACACAAACTCTCTGCGATGAAACAGAACCACAGCAACTCTCCGTGCGTGCTGAAGCAGAAGCACAGCAACTATCTGTGATAAAACAGAACCACAGCAACTCTCCACAATGAAACAGAACCACAGCAACCCTCCACAATGAAACAGAACCACAGCAAATCTCTGTGATGAAACAGAACCACAGCAACTCTCCACAATGAAACAGAACCACAGCAAACTCTCTGCAATGAAACAGAACCACAACAACTCTCTACGATGAAACAGATCCACAGCAACTCTCCGCAGTGAAGCAGAACCACAGCAGCTCTCTGCGATGAAACAGAAACACAGCAACTCTCCACAATGAAACAGAACCACAGCAAACTCTGCAATGAAACAGAACCACAACTCTCTGCGAGGAAACAGAACCACAGCAATGCTCCGCGCTGAAGCAGAACCACAGCAACTCTGTGATAAAACAGAACCACAGCAACTCTCCAAAATGAAACAGAACCACAGCAACCCTCCACAATGAAACAGAACCACAGCAACTCTCAGCGATGAAACAGAACCACAGCAACTCTCAACAATGAAATAGAACCACAGCAAACTCTCTGCAATGAAACAGAACCACAACAACTCTCTGCGCTGAAACAGAACCACAGCAACCCTCCACAATGAAACAGAACCACAGCAACTCTCTGTGATGAAACAGTACCACAGCAACTCTCCACAATGAAACAGAACCACAGCAACTCTCCGCGGTGAAACAGAACCACAGCAACATTTTCAAGCAACTTGTAAAAATGACAGGCACGTGAAGTTTCAAGTTTTTTTCTCAAAACATTCACAAAGTTCTATAGAAAACTAAGCGAACTTCATGAAGTTTTCATCTGTCCAACCCTTGCGTGGTCATTAGGCCTGGGCGGTGAACTCCGCTCCATTTGCGGAGTTATCCGCACTCCACACTCCGCGCTCCATGGAGCACGTGGAGTACTGAAAAACTCTGCTCCACAAAGCGGAGCCGAGATTTTTCCTCGCTCGCACTTGCCAACGTTAAGTTGGCAAGTGTGAGTGAGGAAAATCCAATGCTAGAGAGATTTCTCAATGTGGGCAGTTGCAGATGGTCGCGACCGCTCGCGTTGAGAAACCTTCTGTTTGCTTTGAGGAAGCTGCCACTCGAGTAGAACATTTACTTGGGTGACAGAAAGAAGCAGCGCCCTCTTGCGCTGCGCATGGTGCCATTTGCGCTGATTTTCCAGCGTGGGACAAAAACCCGTCGCAAAAAATCAGCGCGAACGGCGCGATATAACGCACTCTTCTGCTAGCGGAACTCTGCAGAGTGCAGCAGAGTTTTTCCTGCGAACTCCGCCCAGATCTAGTGGTCATGACCTTGGCATTGTATTATGCTGGAAAAGGTGAACCTGCAGAGAAAAAAAACTTCAGCATACCTTGGTATTGTGTATAAACAGCTTTGCAAAATCTGAAACTTGTAGAAAAAGCATTTGAACATATTTGCATTTTAGAGTGAAAATTATCTAAAATGTTGTGAGAATCTTCTCTCAAAGTAAGAAAACTTTTTCATTAAGGGGGGTGCAATGTAAGCTGGTAAAATTGTCCAGAATGGGTGGCATGCTTCACCACACTGTTCACTTTCCATCGAGGGCACATGTACAGGTTGGGCTCCACCAAAGCTCATCTGTCGGCTTCTTGTGAGTGGTGTGAGTGCCGTAGACCTTACTCTTACTGTCTCAAAGTTTCACTTGTAGTCTGTACTATACGTACAACGAGGGGTGGGTGGTAAACTCCACTCCTCTGGCAGAGTTTGTGGAGTTTTGCCCAATCAGCGCTCTACATGGAGCTTAGAGTTCTGCAAAAACTCCACCAAACGCCGCATGGTGGCGTTTTTTATCATGCGCTGAGAAAATGTAGTGCTAGAATGCCTCCCAGCGATATTTCTCAAAAAGGGTGGTCACGGCAGGCCGCGACCGCTCACGTTGATAAAGCTTCTGCTCATGTTGTGAAAGCTGTTGCTCGAGGAGAAAATCTACTCAACCGGCAGAAAGAAGCAGCGTCCTCTGGTGGGCTGTGTGGTGCTGTTCTCGCTGATTGTATAATGTGGGACAAGCTCCCAGAGCTAAAAATCAGCGTGAGTAGCGTGTCGTACCGAATTCTGCCACTCGCCGAACTCAGCGGAAAAGCGCTGAGTTTTTAGGTAATTCCGCAGAGTGAAACTCCACGAGCTCCAACCTCTCCTACTTACAACCCGGCTCTGCTGTTGGTCATCTGAAGGGGTTACGGGTAACACTGTGACATGGTGGGTTAATTCATTCTTCAGTTTACACCTTTCTCCTGGAGACACAACAGGAAATCTTACAGGACTCATGAACAGGATGACTTGAGACGGGAAGAAACAGAAAAAGATGGAGCAAGTGTCTTGCAGGAGGAAGCTACAGAGTGCCAAGGGTATCTGTGACTGCTGATCACTTTGTCATCATCCAACCAACGCTATTGAAAACTGATCTGCTTGTGGGTGAAAAAAGGAGAGACTGCAAGAAGGATCTTTCGGCAAGAAGCAAAACTTCCAACTGTTGAAGATTCCACAGCACTTACTTCAACCCTCAGATCTTTAATTCCGACTGGAACTTCTACACCCTGAAAAAGATTTACAGTAATAGACACCACCTCGGGGTAGAACTTCTACACCCTGAAAAAGATTTACAATAGTAAACACAACCTCCAAGCACTACTACTGTGCCGGGATTGGCTCTATGTTAGAGACTATGTCTACAAATGAATCCTTTGGGAAGCATAAATCACACACCAAATTCTCACCTATCACTCAGACACCAGGAGCTTATCAAAATAGCCAACCAATCAAATATATAAATGTTTATTCATTAATTCAATGTAATAAATAACAAATTGATAAAAACAAAAATCACATTGAGCAATCCGCTCCAATATTAAAACAATACCACACCATGCATTCAGGGTTACTGCACAATAAAATACACCAAAAAATACATAATAAAAAGCAAAGTGCACATCAATTATGGAAATCAACATTAACAGTCCATCCTAAATCAGAATTAGGAATATTGTCCTATCATGAAGTATATTTAAATTCCATAGCAAAGTAACAGATATATATTTCTTTGAAAACGACCAAAGAGCAACACGTTTCGGTGGTATCTGCAGGTCCAACCACCTTCTTCAGGCTTTACAATGACACTATTAAAAATTCCAGCACTTTGAACCGTAATCTGGGCGTGTGGTCTATGTACGGGGAAACAATCTCCCGACTTAAATCTTCGGACCAACTTCACTCGTAATAGAACTTATTTCCTGGTCCTTGCTTCGTAGGTAATCACAGCGTCGTAGCCAGTGACCTTTAAACCAAAGAGGCAATAAACTTCTCCTTTCTGATCATTTTCATCTTTTGATTAGGGACACACTCCAAAGCGGATAATTCCACTGCGGGAGGAATAAGATACAAATACCTCCTTTTGTTTCCTTTCAGGCACGTTTATTGTCGTTTTCTCATTAAACCCCGACACCCTGCAACTCGGGATTAAAAAATCTCCGCGTCTGACCGTGTGTCCGTACTATTACGGGGTTTAATGAGAAAACGACAATAAACGTGCCTGAAAGGAAACAAAAGGGAGGTATTTGTATCTTATTCCTCCCGCAGTGGAATTATCCGCTTTGGAGTGTGTCCCTAATCAAAAGATGAAAATGATCAGAAAGGAGGAGTTTATTGCCTCTTTGGTTTAAAGGTCACTGGCTACGACGCTGTAATTACCTACGAAAGCAAGGACCAGGAAATAAGTTCTATTACGACGAGTGAAGTTGGTCCGAAGATTTAAGTCGGGAGATTGTTTCCCCGTACATAGACCACACGGCCAGATTACAGTTCAAAGTGCTGGAATTTTTAATAGTGTCATTGTAAAGCCTGAAGAAGGTGGTTGGACCTGCAGATACCACCAAAATGCGTTGCTCTTTGGTCGTTTTCAAAGAAATATATATCTGTTACTTTGCTATGGAATTTAAATATACTTCATAATAGGACAATATTCCTAATTCTGATTTAGGATGGACTGTTAATGTTGATTTCCATAATTGATGTGCACTTTGCTTTTTATTATGTATTTTTTGTGTATTTTATTGTGCAATAACCCTGAATGCATTGGTGTGGTATTGTTTTTAATATTGGAACGGATTGCTCAATGTGATTTTTGTTTTTATCAATTTGTTATTTATTACATTGAATTAATGAATAAACATTTATATATTTGATTGGTTGGCTATTTTGATAAGCTCCTGGTGTCTGAGTGATAGGTGAGAATTTGGTGTGTGATTTATGCTTCCCAAAGGGATTCATTTGTAGACATAGTGTCAAGTTGGTGTCCTGTCCCTTTGGAAGAGTGGGACCCCTCTCTCTTAATTTTGAGTCTATGTTAGAGACTCCATCACAGTTTGTGAGTTCATGCCACAACGTAGAATGATGCCATCCCACTAAAGGGCACAGGCTATGATCACTTAAAAGTTGTACTTCCTTCCGAGCTCAGGGCGAGGGCTTGGACAGGATCATGTCCTTGGATTTTCATAGGACAGCAGGATCATGGTGTTTGTTACTTAGATTTTATGGAGGATGTAGTGTCACCCATGCCATCTCCTCTTAC